>JAPDOI010000120.1:1200000-1700604 GCA_029168955.1 Aplectana chamaeleonis | reverse complement strand
CGGCTTCGCCGGTCACCCTCCGTAGTATCTTCGACTTCTGCCGAACGATGCGGGCTGGCTTCGCTGACCCCTCCCTCTACGTTGGTATCCCGTTCGGCTTCGCCGGAGAACGATGGGCGCCGGCTTCGCCGGTCACCCTAAACGTAGTATTCGCTGACTTCTCGCCGAACGATTGCGCCGGCTTTCGCCGACCCCCTCCCTCTACGTAGCATTCGTTTGGTTTCACTGAACGATACGCCTTCGCCGGCCACCCTCCGTGTAGTATATCTGCTTCGCTGAACAATGGGCCGGTCCCGCCGGCTGCCATCCATGTAGTATTCTTTCGGCTTCACGTTGAAGGCTGATGGGCCGGCTTTGCCGACCCCCCTCTCTACGAGGTTTTCGTTTGGTTTCACCGAACGATGGGTCGCCTTGGCCGGCCACCCTCCGTGTAGTATTCGCTTCACCGAACAATGGGCCGGTTTCGCCGGCTGCCATCCATGTAGTATTCCTTCGGTTTCGCCAAACGATGGGCCGGCTTTGCCGACCACCCTCCCTCTACGTAGTAATTGTTCGGCTTCGCCGACAATGGGCCGGCTTCGCCGGCCACCCTCGTAGTATTCGAATTCGCCGAACGATGGGCCGGCTTCGCCGACCCCCCTCCCTCTACGTAGTATTCGTTTGGTTTCACCGAACGATGGGCCGCCTTCGCCGGTCACCCTCGTAGTATTCGACTTCGCCGAACGATGGGCCGGCTTCGCCGACCCCCCTCCCTCTACGTGGTATTCGTTCGGCTTCGCCGAACGATGGGCCGGCTTCGCCGGTCACCCTCGTAGTATTCGACTTCGCCGAACGATGGGCCGGCTTCGCCGACCCCCCTCCTTCTACGTGGTATTCGTTCGGCTTCGCCGAACGATGGGCCGGCTTCGCCGGTCACCCTCGTAGTATTCGACTCTCGTTGAACGACAAGCCGGCTTCGCCGACCCCTCCCCTCGATCGGTACATTCTCGTTCGGCTTCGCTGAGAACGATGGGGCCGTCTTCGCCGACCCTCCTCTTACGTAGTATTCTGTTTGGTTTCACTGAACGATGAGCCGCCTTCGCCACACCCTCCGTGTAGTATTTCCTCCGACTTCCGCCGAACACGATGGGCCGATTTTTCCGCCGGCTGCCATCTCATGACGTGGTATTCGTTTCGGCTTGCCGAAACGATGGGCCGGCTTTGCCGACCCCTCCTCTACGAGGTTTTCGTTTGGTTTCACTGACCGATGGGCCGCCTTCACCGGCCACCCTCCGTGTAGTATTCTGCTTCCGCCGGAACAATGGGCCGGTTTCGCCGGCTGCCATCCATGTAGTATTCTTTCGGCTTCGCCAAACGATGGGCCGGCTTTGCCGACCCCCCTCCCTCTACGAGGTATTCGTTTGGTTTCACCGAACGATGGGTCGCCTTGGCCGGCCACCCTCCCTGTAGTATTCGGTTCCTCGCACAATGGGCCGGGTTTCTGCCGGCTGCCATCCATGTAGTATGTGCTTCGGCTTCGCCGAGAACGATGAGCCGGCCTTTGCCGACCCCTCTCTACGGGTTTTCGTTTGGTTTCACCGGTGATGGGTCACCTGGCCGGCCACCCTCCGACGTCAGCAATATTCGGCTACGCCGAACGTAATGGGCCGGTTCCTGCCGGCTGCCATCCATGTAGTATTCCTTCGGTTTCGCTAAACGAACGAATGGGCCGGCCTTTGCTCACCACCTCCCTCTACCGTAGTAATTGTTCGGCTTCGTTGACAAATGGTACGGCTTCGCCAATACCTTCGTAGTATCTTCGAATTCGTTGAACGATGCGCTGGCTTCGACCCCCCCCTCCCTCTACGTAAGTAATTCGGGTTTGCTTCACTGAACGATACCGCCTTCGCCGGTCACCCTCGTAGTATCTGGACTTCGTTGAACGATGAAGCCGGCTTCGCCGACCCCCCTCCCTCTACGTGGTATTCGTTCGGCTTCGCCGAACGATGGGCCGGCTTCGCCGGTCACCCTCGTAGTATTCGACTTCGCCGAACGATGGGCCGGCTTCGCCGGTCACCCTCGTAGTATTCGACTTCGCCGAACGATGGGCCGGCTTCGCCGACCCCCCTCCCTCTACGTGGTATTCGTTCGGCTTCGCCGAACAATGTAAGCCAAGGGCTTCGCCGACCCCCTCCCTCTACGTAGTATTTTCTTCCGTTTGTTTCACTGAACGATGGGCCGCCTTCGCCGGCCACCACTCCGTGTAGTATTTCGCTTCGCCGAACAATGGGCCGGTTTCGCCCGGCTGCCATCCATGTAGTATTCTTCTTTCGGCTTTCGCCGAACGATGGGCCGGCTTCGCCGACTCTTCTCTACGAGGCTTTCGTTTGGTTTCACCGAACGATGGGCCGCCTTCACCGCCACCTCCGTGTAGTATTTCGCTTCGCCGAACAATGGGGCCGGTTTCAGCCGGCTGCCATCCATGTAGTATTCTTCGGCTTCGCTGAACGATGGGCCGGCTTTGCGCGACCCCTCCTCTCTCTACGAGGTTTTCGTTTTGGTTTCACTGGAACGATGGGTCGCCTTGGCCGGCCACCCTCCGTGTAGTATTCGCTTTCACCGAACAATGGGCCGGTTTCGCCGGCTGCCATCCATGTAGTAATTCCTTCGGTTTCGCTACAAAACGATGGGCCGGCTTTGCCGACCACCCTCCTTCCTACATTAGTAAATTGTTCGGCTTCGCCGACAATGGGCCGGCTTCGCCGGCCACCCTCGTAGTATTCGAATTCGTCGAACGATGGGCCGGCTTCGCCGACCCCCCTCCCTCTACGTAGTATTCGTTTGGTTTCACCGAACGATGGGCCGCCTTCGCCGGTCACCCTCGTAGTATTCGACTTCGCCGAACGATTTCTGCCGGCTTCGCTGACCCTCCTCAAGCGGCTTCGCTGACCCCCTCCCTCTACGTGGTATTCCTGTTCGGCTTCGCTGAACGATGGGCCAGGGCTTCTTCGCCGACCCCCCTCCTTCATTACGAGGTATTCTGTTCGGCTTCGCCGAACGATGGGTGCCGGCTTCGCCGGTCACCCTCGTAGTATTCTGACTTCGCCGAACGATGGGCCGGCTTCTGGCCGACCTCCTTACGTGGTATTCGTTCGGCTTCGCCGAACGATGGGCCGGCTTCGCCGGTCACCCTCGTAGTATTCGACTTCGCCGAACGATGGGCCGGCTCTCGCCGACCCCTCCTCTACTGTGACATATTCGTTCGGCTTCGCCGAACAAATGGGCCGGCTTCGCCTGACCCCCTCCCTCTACGTAGTATCTGTTTGGTTTCACTTGAACGATGGGCCGCCTTCGCCGGCCACCTCCGTGTAGTATCTTTGCTTGGGCCGAACAATGGGCCGGTTCTTCGCCGGCTGCCATCCATGTAGTATTCTTTTTCGGCTTCGCCATTAGAACGATGGGCCGGCTTTTGCCGACTGACCCCTCTACGAGGTTTTCGTTTGGTTTCACTGAACGCGATGGGTCGCCTTTGGCCGGCCACCTCCGTGCAGTATTCGCTTCACCGAACAATGGGCCGGTTTCGCCGGCTGCCATCCATGGTATTCGCTTCGGTTTCGCCGAACGATGGGCCGGCTTTGCCGACCACCCTCCCCTCTCACGTAGTAATTGTTCGGCTTCGCCGACAATGGGCCGGCTTCCCCGACCCTTCTTCTACCCATGCGGTGATTTGTTCTGGCTTCGACGAACAATGGGTCGCCTTCGCTGGCCACCATCCGTGTAGTATTCGCTTCTGTGAACAATGGGAGGGCTTCTGCCGGCCACCTTCCGTGTAGTAATATCTGTTCGGTTTCTGCCGAACAGTGCGCCGGCTTTGCTGACCCCTCCCTCTAACGTGGTATTCGTTCCACTTCGCCGAACGATAGGCGCCGGCTTCAGCCGAAACCCCTCCCTCTACGAAGTATTCGTTTGGTTTCACCGAACGATGGGCCGCCTTCGCCGGCCACCCTCCGTGTAGTATTCGCTTCGCCGAACAATGGGCCGGTTTTGCCGGCTGCCATCCATGGTGTATTCCTTCGGCTTCGCCGAACGATGGGCCGGCTTCGCCGACCCACCTCTACGAGGTATTCGTTTGGTTTCACCGAACGATGGGCCGCCTTCGCCGGCCACCCTCCGTGTAGTACTCGCTTCTCTGAACAATGGGCCGGCTTCGCCGTCCACCCTCCGTGTAGTATTCGTTCGGCTTCGCCGAACAATTGGCCGGCTTTGCCTACCCCTCCCTCTTCATTTGGTATTCGTTCGACTTCGCCGAACGACGGGGCGGTTATTTCGCCGACCCCCTCCCTCTACGGTAGTATTTCTCCGTTCGGTTTCACTGAACGATGGCCGCCTTCGCCGGCCAATCTCCGTAGTATTCGCTTCGCCGAACGATGGTGCCGCCTTCGCCGGCCACCACTCCATGTAGTATTCGCTTCGCCAAACAATGGGCCGGTTCCCGCCGGCTGCCATCCATGGTGTATTCCCTTCGGCTTTGTTGAACGATGGGCCGGCTTTGCCGACCCTCCTCATTACGAGGTATTCGTTTGGTTTCATTAGAACGATGGGCCGCCTTCGCCGGCCACCTCCGTGTAGTATTCGCTTCGCCAAACAATGGGCCGGTCCCGCTGGCTGCCATCCATGTAGTATTCCTTCGGCTTCGCTACAACGATGGGCCGGCTTCCCGACCCCTCCCCTCTACGCGATATTTGTTCTCGGCTTTGATGGAACGATAGACCGGCTTTGTCGGCCACCCTCCATGCAGTATTTGTTTGGCTTCGCCGAACGATAGACCGGCTTTGCCGGCCACCCTCCATGGTAGTATTTGTTTTGGCTTCGCCAAACCAAACGATGGGCAGGCTTCGCTGGCTACTCTCCATGCAGTATTCATTTGGCTCCCGCCAAACGTTCCGGCAGTCTTCGCCGGCCCCCACTTCTACGCATTCTTTCGTCTGCAAGCGGTTTCGCCGGCCCCTTTCCATTAATCGGGTACAGTGTTCTTTGGTTCCTGCCATAAACGATAGGCCGTCCCCAACAACCTCTCTTGAATCACCGCGGGCAGCATGTTCCTGCTTCTTCGAATCCTTTTAATAACCGGGCAGTCATCATTCGATTGGCTTTGACAACCTTTCCTACATCAAACGATGGCCTACTTGTGCCGACCCTTTTTCATCACCCCCGTATTAGATCTAGGTGAGTTCTTTTGGCCGAAAACACAAAATTTCATCTCTAATCATCTTCGGACGGTGGTGATGAACAACTTACGCTTGTCAATTTAATGCCAAAGCGAAATACAAACCAATAACCCACCCGTCCCTTTCCCTTTAGTAAAACTTCTTCGCGAATATTTCGCGTGTGCTTTAGTACTCTGTTGTTTCGGAACGACGTTTACTCAGGTTTATCGCGCGTGGATGCTGCGCCTTCCTCCTCTGTCTTGCAGTCCACCAGTCTTCGCTCAGTCCACGCACACGGAGGAATCTAGAAAACTTCACACCGAAACAGAGGAGAATACCTTTTCGTTCAGAGCTTAAACTTACTTTATTCCTTCGCGTGCATTTGCAGAACAAAGTAGGATACAAAGAAACAGAGTGGAGGAGAACAAGGATAATTGTACGCTCGCACACTCACGCGATATATCTTAGCTCCGTAGTGGGGATGTAATATGTCTGCCCACCTCCACGATTTTTCATTCAGCAAACGCTTCAATTTTCCGCATTCCCAAAGCATTAAAATTTTCTCCATTGAAAAAGTGTCAAACATGGGATTTTTCAGGAACCACAATTTTATGCTGACAGCATTTTATATCATGGGATCAGAAAAATCGTCCTTCCCCTGCAGAAAGGACATCTGGATAAAATTAGAAGAAGTTTCCGGAGAAAAATTTCTGCTAGCAGGCCTATTAGAACCATTTTTCTTAAAAAAAATACTCATTCAATTTGGAGCAAATCTCAAACATTTAGTTTTTCAAGAAGCCAGGGTTTCTCAAATTTTCGACGGATTTCTGCTTCAAGAAGATTTACTGTTTCTGTTCTCAAGAAAAGATTCTTCCAGTTTCGGAGAGCATCTCGTCCTGAATTTTTTGGTAAAGACTTAATATTTCTTGTCTCCCCTAAACTCGTGAACTTCTCATAACGGTGAAAACCTGAAAATTTTTGTATTTTTTCCAGTTTGCGTTCCAACTCGAGTATTCTGGAAAAAGTTATTTCTTATATAAACCTCAATGTATAATATGAAAATCGTATGAAAGTTAAAATAATGGGGAAGCAAACAAAGAAGATAACACGAAAAACAAGAAATGGACCATCCAAAAAGAAGAGGGGAGGCAAGTGCGCCCCGTCGTCATCATGATGCGCACGCAGGTTTCGGGATACTGTAGGGATGGCGCGAAATTCTCGCGTTTTGTGCTAAAATCCCACTTTTTTGAATTGCCTCGTGCGATTCTTTATATATAGAGGATGTTTATGTTTATGTTTATTACGTTGCATAAGGCACACGTGGTAAAGAGAAAACACAATAATAATATACACAGTAACATAGGCGAATAGCAGTGCTCTGTGAAAATTCCAGATGCAATGTTCTGATTCTGAAGGAAACACTACGGCTTAAGTAGTTTCACAGCCAAGCTTCTGCTTGAAAATTTGTAGTGATAGCGTGAACGTCTGCGACTTTGTCAATTTTGAGGTAGGTGGTGACCCAGCACGGTTTGTAAAGAAGTTCTGAGCGCAAAGGGAAGTTTTGGCTCGAGCAAAGTTATTTTGTTTCTTCCACCACGAGGATTGAAGAAATCCTCTTAAAAAACTCATCAGCTCTCACCCTAACTTTGAAGCCATTGGAGAATCTTGTGCACCATGCATACATCAAAAAGTTCCCTGCCGAGATGCCAAGTGCTGAGTAGAGGCCAAGTAGCTCATTTCTCCTAGTTGCATTAGGTGTACTAGGAGTATTGTGATATACCACATCTGGACGAAAAGTTTTCGCGTGTAGTTATTCTGAATCTTCTTTTGAGGACAGCCGTAAACTTCTTGCTCAAGTTGGGTTGAAAGCAGAGGTGCCCGATTCCACAATAGGTCTCACATAAGTAGTATGCTTTAGAAGCAGTACTTGCTCGTTTTGGAGAGGCTAAACCTTTGAAGATTTGGAATGTCCGTCCCATAGCATTTTTTGATATATTTGTGATGTGATTCGAGAAATCAAGCTTACTATTGTAAAGATATCCTAGATCCCTAACTTTATCAGTGCCTGCAATTTCTGGATCCTTCTATGTTGTATACAAAATTGTCGTTAGAATTACCAATATGCATATGAAGACTCTTCGAGGGAGAGCAGTTTTAGCTGCCATTCCTTACACCAGAACAATCATTTCGATCAATTGATCGTTGCAGCTTAGAGGCGTCGTCAGTAGATGTAACTTTCGGTAGATCTTGACATCATCCGCATATATCTTGCACTTCACCCCCATCTATTTGTAGTTGCGATGGGAGCTCAGATATATAGATAGTAAACAGAAGCGGTGATAACACCTCTCCTTGCGGAACGCCGCTTGATATGCGAAAAATCTCTGAGTGACTATTCCCAACTCGCACTTCGAAAGTTCTGTTTTCAAGATAGCTAGCGATCCACTGAGTCATCACTCACTGGATGGAACTTCAACTGATGAATTTTATAGATTAACTTCCTGTGGTTGACACTATCGAAGGCTTTTTGGAAATCAAAATAAATTATATCACAGCTGTGTTTTTCATCCAGGCCAGATAGTCCAATCATTCAAGCATTCTAGAAGATTCTGTTTCGGTTGGATTCCTGCCTTTCACGAAACCATGCTTTGCTCAAGTGAGTGATGATAGCATTGCCTTCAAGGTGATCTCATTATGTGTTTCTTGAGCAGTTTCTCAAACAGGCGGGCAAGGATATTTGAAGTAATGCTCACTGACGGTAATTTCTTCACATCTACTTGATGGGTCCTTCTTTAGTATGGGTGTGACAAAACTATGTTTCCATTTAGATGGTACTTCACCACACAGAAGGGTTTGGTTAAATATATAAGACAGAGGATTACAAGCAATGACATGAGCCGTTTTCTGAAAAAAAAAGGAGAAGAGGAATGTGTTTTCTGGAGTCCGAGAATGCGATTTGGGGCATTTTATTAATTCTCATATATTTGAAGTGGAGAAAAATGTGGGGAAGGAATCCATGGGGTGACCTATGTCTGGCCTCTATAAAGTTCTCACATGTGACTCCATTGTCTCTCTTACATGGAAAACATTCAAAAATTCTTCCGCAGAATAAGGTTGGCTTTCATCTTGATCTTTAACTACAATCTGGCCACTCTTAACAAGACATGGGATTTTAGATGAAGTTTTCAATCTTATCGTTTAGCAATTCTTATAAAACTCTTTTTCTATTGCCTGATCCAATCACTTTTTTTCAACGTTCCGATTAAATTTACGAAGTTTATCTAGGAATCTTGTTGTATAAGCCTTGTAATCGTCCCAAAAAACTCTGTACTTTTTGCATAATGGAAGAGGCAGAGTGATGATTCATCATATTTTGGCAGATAAATAGGAAGAGCTTTCGTAGAACGTGAACTATACAGTGTCCAAGGAACAAAAACAGAAATAGCATCATATAAAACTTCGAGGAACATTTCGTATTTCTCTCTTCTACTGAATTCATGGTGTTCAAGGAATCTATCCAGTGAACCTGGGCTAAGTGGATTGCATAGCTGTTCATAATCGCATTTCGGAGAAATCTTGAAAGTAAACTGGAACAGGTTGTTCAACATAACAACGAACCTTGAAAACAATGCTACTATGATCGCTCGAGCCTACTTAGGATCAACAACTGAAAAACATCACTGATAAGAGATGAATCCATTTGTTAGAGAAGATCAAGAATATTGGTGGCTCTTGTTGGTTCATGGATAAGTTGTGTCAATCCATGAGAACTCAACAGTTCTCCAAAACAAGTATACTCAGGAGGCATTTTCAAATCTTCGAGCCCCACTCTATACCTGGCGTGTTGAAATCACCCACAATAACGGCTGGGTATTCGCAAGAAATTAAATCACCTTCAAAACATTGAAAAGTTGCTCGCCACTCCTCAGTGCATTGCAAATGGGAGGTCTGGTACACTGCAATCAAGCGAACTGAGGTGAAATCCTGCAGAATATCAACGGCAAAACAATTTCTGGTACGCATTTGGAACAGACTCTGAAATGCACCAAAGAGTTTGGAGAGTCGATGATGAATGAGAAGCATTACACTCTCCACCGACCTTAAATGGCCGATCACACCGGTAAACATCGTATTCACTGTGCAGTACCCACCAGCACTGAAGCGGTAGTGGTGCTGCGATTTTAGCCATGTCTCTGAGAAAATCAAAACATCATAGTGATCGCTCTAAGACATGATGATTCACGTAGACGCTATTCCTCGGTAAAGATCTGACGTTCGAGTAAAACATTTGAGAAATGAGAAAATATGTCCCACCGAGTGAAGCGCGTCTAGTTTCCCTGAGCACTACTTCTGACTGAGTACTATTTGACAAAATCTCTGTCACCCTGAAACAGCCTCCTCCTGAGAAGTGTTGGAAACGAGGACCTGACACAAGGCGAATCGGTCAGAGTGGCTTCGCGCTCTCAGCATCCTTTTCTCCTTCAAAGGTTAGAGATTCCTCAAGGACACCCCTTTCCCTGAAAAACTGCTGAGCCACGAAGCTCTCTTTACAGCAAGCTTTTGGAAGTAGGATGACGGTAACACCACTTTGATCAATCTAGACCTACCAGGAGAAAACCTGCCCATACGATGCCAAACGGTCACTGGAAAACAATTGACTCCTCAGATGTGAGAGTACGTTAATTACACTTTGATGTCATACTCCATACGTGCTCGCATGAATTGGGAGAGCGATACTGGGAATTCTCCCCTTAATCACAATTGAGCTGACTTCTCTCTACCTTTCATGGAACGACAAGTTGGGGCGTACAATTTGTTGGATTTGGGGACCTTTGGGTACCGGAAGAGAAGGTTGAGATGGCAACTCGTTACAAACAATGCTCTGATCTCCCTCATAACAGCGTAGCCTCTCTTTAGATCTTCGTTTTCTCTCACTAGATATTTGTGTTGCTCTAATTCGATTACGAAGAAGGGCATTCTCAGATAATACGCTACTGATCTGGACCTGGTTATCACGACGAGTAATTTCCTTCACGCAGTCAGGAACAGCTTCAGATATGCTGGAGCTCATTCAATGCATCCATAAGAGTCGAAGGCTCCATTATCCCGTGTTGAGTTGAATCAGTATGCGACATTCCTGAGATAGGTGACACGCAGACGGGTTGATTCATATATGATTAGGGCGAGCGTTCGTTCAGGGTAGAAAAAGCTCCAATCCAGAAAAACTCGTATACAAATCACCCGTCAAGGTCGCAAATTTGATAACAGATATATGAGAACTCCTTTGCGACTAGGAGCAGCGCTTTCGAGGATCGACCAATAAACGCAGTAAAACCACTATACTGCACCCAGAAGTTACGAAAATATAGCAGCAAACCACAATGCTGCGCCGAGTATGATGAACAATTCAGCAGTAAGCCACAATACTGCGCCAAGTATAAAGAACGGAAAGGCAGTAAACCACAATACTGCTCCCAGAAGCCAAGAAGAATGTTGAAGCAGTAAACCACAATACTGCAATTGACGAGTCGTGTAGAAGATACCACTGATAGTTGATGCAGTGTTGATAAGCAGCGGTAGGTCAGGAGGCTCCTTCAGAGCTCAGTGAGCAGCCGGCCGTCCACGGTCAAGTCACGATTAGAGTGTGGCCCTCATTCCAATAACCACTAACCATAGCATTCTACGTGGGTTCCGAAATGATCTGTTGTGATGGTAACTCAATCCCATTTTTAGGAGTACAAAAAAATGTTTGCTTTGAATTGGTCCAGAAGGGTTACTTGGGATACTGATCACGAATATAAGATCCGTTTTCGGATTTTCGGAAGATTTCTGTAGTTTACGGCAGGTCCAATGCCATTTTTCTATAGAAATCTGTATAAAAAAGCCCATAACTCCTTTCAGAGAAGCGGTTTGCAGCTGCAATGTAGAAATTCAAATTCTACGTCGAAAATTGATCAAAGAAACGCATAATTCATTTGGAACGGCCACGGCATGTAATGATCCTTGCCTTGTTAGCACTATAGTGGAGGTGCTTAACAAACCAAGTATACTCTTCATCGTTGTTATCCATAACGGAATCTTCCCAATAGCTAGCCAGTGCGGTAAAGAGTTCCCAATTGATGGTGGTTCCGGGGCTTCTCTTCTTGAACTTAGCGGCTTTCTCCGCCTTTTGCGTAAGGAAGAACCTGCCGCGGAGAAGACGGTGGTCCGATCCACTGTGAAATTTCGGAGCAACAGCGACATCGGTTAGGCGAAATCAACGGTTGACGATGATGTTGTCAATTTCATTGTTATGCCGTCTTCCGGGAGACTCCTACGTCTAACGCTGTGAAAGGGGCTTCTGGAACCGTGAGTTACCATGGATTGTTTTGGTCGACATGATGAGCCGAATAAGAAAGTTTTTTCATATCACCCCAGAAATTTTGTGGGGGGTTTTAAAAACTCCGCCACCTTGTCGTCAAGCTTTAGAGAACGCGCATAACTTTTTCCAGAGCGGTCTTAGACAGCTGCGAAGACCATAGTCTCATTTTACGGAAAAGGACGGTATTAGATAATTAGATTTACATGTGAATGTGAAGTAGACCTCTCCTGTATAACACGTGCCAACTGCCAGATCTCAGTTCCTCCGAGTAAGCGAGGCATTAACAGCCACCACTGTGGACCAATTGGTGATTTTAATTTTACGAGAGCGTAGAATTCTCCTCTCACATTAGTTATGAGAATTCTACCCTGGCTTGTCATTTTACAATTACTCTGACAGCTCAACCCATTCCTATATTGACTCGAACAAATCGGCTGATTCAATCTTATTAGAGGACAATGGGAAAAATATTGAGAATGCTTTTTCGAAATATTCCTGCAGGTCGCGCATCTCATCTCTGGTTGGAGTTCCGTCTTCACTGGTTTTGTAATACGCTGGTCAATCTCTGGCTTCCTGAAAGACAAGAAAAAAAAACTGGTTTACAGTGAAGAGCGTCATCATCTTCATCAAAGGAAGCCCAGCGAGGAGTTCTCACACTGTCACTTATTGAATTTTGGTGATTGAAACTGAATAAAAATCATGGAAGCGAGGTGCGATACTAAAACTGAATAAAAATCATGGAAGCGAGGTGCGATACTAAAACTGAATAAAAATCATGGAAAGTATCTATGTGTCTACATGGCATCTACATTGAAAATGCGTAGCATCTCGTTCCGAACTGCTGATTCCAGAAAGCTATGGGCCAAGAGCGATCATTTTTTGATATCTTTGTATGTTCTGAATATGCAGTGATTTTTCAAAAATACTTAAACGGACCTCATAATCACAATATGTTATGGTAGGCACATTGTCATTTATGGGCCACAAACTACCTTGATTTTTCGAAAATCGGTTTCGTATCCACTACCCCAAAAAGGCCCATCAGAGAAATGTTGAGCCTAATCTGAAACTACCGTATACCCACTGTAATCTACCGTAACTTATCGAAACTCGATAAATGGACCTCATATTCGTGCTGAGAGCTCCTAAGAACCCCAAAATAAGGATTTTGATCCTAACCAATCATATAAATCCGGGATACGTCGAGGGCCGCGTTTTGCTTTCAAAATTTTTCCCGGTGGGAAGTTTCGAGGGAATTCATTCGAAAACTTAACAAAAGATTAAACGTCAGTTTTGTGATCACTTCACCACATAACCCCCGTGGGGAAGCTTAAAGTCAAATCTAAAACATTTTCTTTACATGGAGATTTATCCAGTATACCAACTCTAACCGTCTGAGATTGACGCTGAAGGGTGCTGCACTCCAGCCGGGAATACACATTTTTGCATAGTACAGATCACGAGAGTACAACATTCCAGCCGAACGGGTTCGACTCATAATATGTATTCACTTTCACCGTCAAAGATAGAGACTGAACACCGCTACAGTTCTCGAGCTCTAAGTTTCTTATGTGTGATCCTACTGGAAGTCGAAAATTTGAAAAACTAGAGTCACGAGAGTAAGACCCTAATTACGAACTTCGACCGTCTCAGAGTAACCGCAACTCTGCATGCGTAAACGTCGAAAAGCGTCGTCCTTAAAAAAGTAATTTTTTAAAGGCTATGAGTTAGGCAGTGAATAGTTATCTGGAAAAATCCTGGCTCAAAAAAAAACTAGACTCTATACTCTACCGTTTGAAACCTTCGGCACCCCTGGTGAGTGCCTTTGAAGAAAATTCAATTGGTATGGTTTCTTCTAGAGAGTTCACTGGGGGGGTCATGTATAGCTGGACCCACACCTACGTACTGAGACGCGAGTATTAACGCAGAACCCATACCAGGGAAATTTTTTTTCGAAGGCCCTATCCATGTGTGCGGGAGGTCTTAAACGGCAGGGTACTGAGTAGCTTCTCAAATCTAGATTTTTCCGGGCATCTGCCTCGTCTAAGAGGTATGGTATACTTTGTCGCTTTAATGAGCGACAGGCACGCAATCTAACACAAATCGCGGCGGGACCCGCATCGGAGCAATGGCAACGGCCGCCGTAGGAACAGATGTCGCGTGTGGGTCGCAGCGGCGTGTCGCGGAGGGCTGCCATACTGCAAATCTGCCATAGCATTCGTATACTCGTCCTCACTGGCGGACGGTCGGTCTATCGAGGCTCTCCGGCAATCGACTCGTGATATAATCTGGTGCTGACGATTACTGCCGTGGACGGGCCTGACGTGGAAGAGACGTGTTGAGATCGACTGGAAACGCGAAAAGCCTAGTGGCAGGGTGATTGTGGTGGTTTCGAGACGATTGCCACCTTATCAGGTTAGCTCGAACGAGGCAGTTTCTGTTCTGACGTGATGGAACTTGCTCCTGGAGCGACCTCAATTCAGACAAAGAGACAGCCAGCTGCAAGTGGGAAGATGAATGGTGACACAACGGATTTCGATGAAGCCGTTACCCTGCTGCTTCAAGACCAGTCTATACCGGCACATCTCAAAACTATAGAAGGCCATTTACCTGACGATCGCGCATTGTTAGCGCGCAGAGGCGGAATCACTGCAAATAAACTCAGAGTGGATGCAGGAGAACGCCGCTCTGAAACGCGAGATTAGCCAATTGAAAACAGCGTTGGCGAGAAGTCGTGACAGCAGTCCACGTATAGTTAATGCCCAGCATTCACCGACATCGATTGTAACTGCATTATCTTATGAGGAGGTTGAGCGATCTAAGTCGATTATAATTAGCGGTATACCAGAGCTAGACGCTCCCCGTTCTAGGGATCGTGTAGCTTATAACTATCAGCACGTGTATAATGTTCTTGATTACCTCAACATCGACTGTAATCCAGTGACCGTGTATCGCCTAGGTATTCCGACGCAAGCTAGGAATAGGTTGATTAAAGTCGTTCAACCTGCTAGTGTATTTCAGCGCCAGGCCGTTAGGCGTGCAAATCGCTTGCGCTTTTTCTGCCAGAAGGGTGTCTTCCTGAGGGAGTCTCTCCCTCGCGAGGAGATCAAGCGCAGACAGGAAGAGCGCAAGCGCCGTTTACAGGCGGGTGGGATTGTTCTCGGCGCTCCGCAGGCTGGGTACTCCCCGGCTGTGAATCGCTCACGATCCAATTCCAACCGTAAGTTCTCACAGCAATCAGGGAAACTGATCACTGATCCTCGGTCTCACTGTTCTGTACAGACAAATGAGTTCGCTAGTGGATTTTCATCAGTAACCTTCAGCTGTGTTTACAAAAAATATAAGATCATTCATGAGAAATTCGGCTTACATTGATCTTACGCTTGGTTGTTCCCACGATTTGTACTTTTTCACGGAGACTTGGTTGAGAAGTGAGCATTCTGTTGCGACATTTATGAGTGCGTGGTTCAAAAATTTCACAACATTGCGTTGTGATAGAGCATCAGGTTCAGGCGTAGGCGTGGCTATACTTTTTAGAAATAATTTCTCTCACACGACGGTTCTCTCAGAATCAATCCCCTCGAGTTATGAAATTTTAGCCATTGATTTGTCCTACGGAAACACAATCATAAGAAATGTTCTGGTGTATAGATCATCTTCTTGTACTGCGCCTCTCACACATCAACTATTCAAGGCTATAAGCGATCTGGCAGGCATGCCCATGGTATGTAGTGGTTTTAGGTGACTTTAGTCTATTAGAAATTGACTGGAGAGAGACGAGCCGGAATCAGCTCGCTAACAGTATGTGCCGCCACGGCTTCTCGCAACTTGTTAATAGCCCAACACGCGGAAATAATATTCTCGATCTCCTATTCTCTAACTCGGGCCAAATTGTTGAAAAGTTTTTCCTAGGCGTTCCTATTGGGCATAGCGATCATAGAAGTAGTACGTTCAATCAAATCTTTAGCGCAGCAAAGCAGGATACTGTATATGTCAGGTCATTCTCCAAATGCAACTATAACTTAGTCAATAACCATCTATCGTCCATTTTCTGGAGAGATTCTTTCGACTCTGTGTCTAAAGTCAACGAGAAATACGAAATTTTTTTTTCTGAAACACTGTATCGACCTTTTCGTTTCCTGGGTCCCCGTCTCTCCTACAAAAACTAGCTTACCATTGTATTTGCGAAACATGCTGCAACAGAAAGAGCGATTGTTCCATTATGCAAATGCTAGCGGGTACTGGGATGGGTATAAAGATTTTACAAAGCAATCCACGGCGAAATTGTATAAGTTCAACTGTAATATTGAGAGGAAAATGTTATCGACTGCTAGAAAACAAGATTTTAACAAGTATTTAAAGAGAAAGTTAAGTACGAGAGAAAAACTTGGGGGTTTGATCATTGATGGTAGACATTTGATAACAGACATTAATAAGGGTAATGCGTTCGCTGACGAATTCGCTAAGGTTTACTCAAAGGATGATGGTCAGAAACCTAATATACATTTTGAAATCAAACATCCTATGCCAGAACTCCCTAACATAGAACCGGTAACTGTTTATGGGCATCCCTTATCGTTTATTTACATTCAGTCAATATTACTGTCTGAATTACCAGCGCGAAGGAAACACTCCTATGTCACGCCAATTTTGAAAAAGCAGCCTACCTCCGATCCCAGGAACTATAGGCCAATTAGCCTTACGTCGATTTCCTGCAGACTGCTAGAGAAAATCATGAAGAAACATATCGTGGCACATCTTGACGCAAACAGAATTATCCCACAGAACCAACATGGTTTCGTCAAGGGTAGATCAGTTGAGACTAACCTTTTGGAAAGCCTTAATGACTGGACGACCATTCTTGTTGAGAACAGGTGCTGCAATGTTATTTATTTTGATTTTCAGAAGGCATTCGATCTCGTGGATACGGTGAAGCTTTTGCACAAATTGGATGCCATAGGATTTAACCCGAAAATAAACTCGTGGATGAAAGAATACTTAACTGGGAGAACTTTTCGGGTTAATATCAACGGGGTGCTTTCAAAAATGAAAGAGGTCACTAGTGGTGTACCACAAGGAGGAGTACTCTCCCCGATTCTCTTCAACGTTTATACAGCCGATGTACCCAAGATACTGGAATCAGTTGATGTCAAATGTAAGCAGTATGCAGACGACGTGAAAATATACTGTGACACATCCCACGCTGGAGGCATACTGGTCATGCAGTCAGCTATCGATACCCTGGTTACGTGGTCCCGAGAGTGGCAGCTTCCCTTATCTCAAGAAAAAACCCTCCACCTTAGACTTGGATCCCCTCAGTTATCCTCTCTGTACCATTTAGAGAATGTTCCCATTCGCACGGTTGGTCAGGGATCTAGGCTTTTTCTACACAAGAAATCTGGATTTTTCGCCGCACTATGATCAAATATGTAAGAAAGCTATGATACGTACGTTCTGTGTACTCAAAGCTCTTTCCACGAAGGACAAAAATATTTTGCTAGCAGCGTATAACAGCCTATATTAGGCCACTCGTTGAATGCGGATGCACTGTGTTCAGTCCAGACAGAAAGAGGGATATCCACAGGATTGAACAAATACAGAACAACTTCACAAGAAAGGTTTTCATAAGGGCCGATGGATTTCAGTACTTCAGAATTCCAGACTCGAAGGAACGGAATTCTTTCTTAAATTATCATCCCTTGAGTCAAGAAAGAAGCTATGCGATGCCCCTATGGTTCACAAAATATTTAACGCCTTGAATAGTACTGATGTTTCAATGTTTGTTTCAATGTCTCTGTAACCAGAGAAGGAGAGGTTAAAATATCATATCGCAAACCGAAAACAAGACACAGAGCTACAAGTGTCACTGTTCGAGTGGGATCGATTTTTCTAAATCTGAGCAAAACCGTAGATACGTCTTGCACAGCTAAGACCTTCGAACGTGAAATCGCCAAGAAGTTTTTAAAACCGTAAAAAGCTCACCGCCCAGCCGCTCCAGCCAGTCTCGGTGCTACTTTTTTTCTAAACATGGTTGCGTTGAGAGGGAGCGAAGTGTCAGACGACCAAAATAGGGTGTCAGCAAGAAGATACTTAAAAGGTTGTCAGAGTTGATCAAAAATAGAAGTGATTAGCTAAGCCGACAATCGCTTCTGCCTTCAACACGAGCTATGAAAAAAGCAGTCCCCCAAATTTTGCTCATCTAATAATTAACGAGAAGCGGTCGGTAGGAGAACAATATGCATGGAATCTTTGGCAACACGCTGGCCACCGATTAAGCGAGTGCTGTTGTGCTGCTATGGGTTTCATGCACGCTGATCTTTGACCAACCATTTCTCATTGATAAGTAGATATAGGCAACTTCTGGGCGACTGCACTATATTCTTTGATCGGATATATCAATAACAGTGTTTGTCCATGCCACCGCACACGTCTATATGTCGTCTGCCAGCGTGCTGAGGCACTGAAGGAAACCGTACGGTTTCTTCCATCATTGTTGTGGGCTAACTTTTCACGGATTAGTTGTTAGAATAATCCACTCTCGCCATGTAACTGATCGAAGTGCTCTCTTGCTTCGCTCTGAACTTCTCCAGCATTCCCGGCCCATCAACTTTTCTCATTTGAGACCATCAGTATTTGATCGCCTCGAATGAAAAATGAACACACGAAAAGTATCAATATGAAAAAAGAAACAGTAATAAACATACAGCGCCAATGGAGTCTATACGATATTGCGCGCTGAACTTTGCAAGAAAGTAAATACTCTGTTGCATGTCGGCTTTGGGATCTGGAGTGCTCGTACATCTGTCCACCGAGGCCTCGGCAAGTTTCTCCAATTCGCAGTCGTAGTTCTGAATTTAGCGAAATTTGAGACAATGTTGACTTTCTTACCGCAGTCGACAGAAACTTCAATGGAAATCAAAAAGTAAACACCGGATCTCTGTGCAGCAACTCGAGTAACACTCGGGGTCAAGGCAGCCAATTTTAGCCGGCGCTGATATTTTGAGAATCAACTAGTAAACATAAGGTTTGTGATCGTTTACAACCCCTCATTGTTCATAAACCACTTGAGCGAAGTCCACGACAATTTCTTTGCGACCACAGAAGCTTGAAAACTCGAAAGATGCCATTTCGGAAGATGCTAGTAAATTCGCTAAGAACTCTCAAAATGCTTGACCACTGCGATTCTAAATAGGTTACAGGATTAAGCACCTATTCATGATCAAGGAGGATCCCTCGTTTCTGAAATTCAAAAAGATTGAATCATTTATGGAGTGGGTGCGCAGTGTGGACACGCGGTCCGAAGGTCAAAACAGCCGTGGGGGAGCAGTGTGGACACGCGGTCCGTTAAGTGTTAACTATCGTTCTTGTAGAAAACCGGATTCAGAACAGACAGCGCGCGTTCGGAAAGTGTCACGTGGCCAATAACAGCAACTCTAGGTTGAACAAGCGCAGATCTTCCAGTATTCGCTACTTCGGAGCCCATCTCAGCACCTAAGGAAGAATTCGCGTGTGGTCGTGAAGCACGATGTTTTTCAAAACCTAGGAGTTTATCGAAATTCTTCTGCAATCTCACTCGAGTTCTAGAGCGAATACTATCACAAATGATCTTTGACTCACCCAAGATGGATATCGTCAGAGGGGCTACCATATAGGGGCCGTATGCATACCTTCCCAGAAAAAGTTAGGGAGCCCCTATTGATAGGTATGGAGTGAGCTACAACGAATCGTTTGAAAACATGTTGTCGCCAGCCTGTCTGTTAGAAAATGATTATAGGTGAGGTGATTTCCTCCCAACCTTCCCCTTACTCTGTAGTAAGGGGAAGGCTGGGGGGTATAGCAGTGTACCATGAAAGGTAGTCTTCATTAGTTTCAGTTCTGTACCGTCGCATCGGAGCTCGTGATGGCCCTACCACAACCCCCATTAAGAATCAAGCTGGTTTTTGAAGATTTAATAGCGCAAAACCTCAAATCTTTGAACATGCTTATCTCTAGCTTTCCTCTATATTCACTCGAAGTAGATGATCATTCAATACGTATTGACTGTCACCCCGCCGGGGGAGGCATGCATACGGCCCCAGGAAAGTCATCCAAAGAGCGCGGCACCCTGGCTTCCAACGATACTGCAAAAGTCTCGCTTTCCTTTCCTTTTGTTTCTGACGCTATTAACGCGGCGATGAGCGCGACCCTACGGTAATACAGCCTTGAAGATGCTGTGAGGTTAGTCGAAATTCCACTTTCTAACCTGAAGCGCTTGTTTATGCGCAATCGACTGCACGATCAATTTCTTATCACCCCTAATAGCCTGGTAAGCCCATCTGGGCGAAAGGGGGACTGCGTGACGTCAGGGGTGGTCTACGTCATTATGTGAGGTCTTTGTCAAGAGGAATATCGGGGAAACTGAACTTGTCTACGCACGCGGGTTAAAGGGCATCTCACCGGCATGAGAAATATTAACCCTACCACACAGTTGGGCACGCACAGGAGACTGCGCCATAAGGTTATAGAAATTGAGTTAACCGTAAAGATTCTAGCGCGGGAGTCACAAACTGCAGCGCGTAAGAACCTCGAATCGTTTTGAATTTTTGCAAGGAATCCTTCAATGAACAGGTAAGCGAAATGTCTCGCCATAAAAGCTGACCTCGCCCGGTTCCTTGACCTATAGACCTTGACCTCAACGTCTTCCTGTCGAGAACGCGCGCCATCTAACCACCCATTGAAATTGCCACATAGGGTGCCCACCAGGGCTGTGCGGAACTGTTCCGTTTCCGCTTCCGTTTCCGTATTTCCGGTGTTTTTGAGCTGTTCCGTTCCGTTTCCGACTTTTTAAGCCCGGAAACGGAAGAAAATAGAGCTACATGGGTAATGGTAGTGGGCATAGGAAAGGGTGCTTGGAGGCATCATGAAGGACTGAGAAACACTCTCGACCTCTTGTGTTCAATCGATTATCTACAATTTATATTTTACATTAATATTGTAAGCCTGACTGAGATGCTCAGCAAAGTTCGGGTCTCTAAAAACAGAGGCAGATCGAAAGTAATTTTACCTGTTGTCACCGAGTAGTTTTTTTTACTTTTTGAATTAAATCGTGCGGTATTTGCTCCGACAGGATTCAAAATGGAGATTCTACAGAAAATCTAGAAAGTCGTCGATGAGAACCTGGAGGTTCATCTCTATCGGTCTTGAACACGCAACGCGGCCGCCCGCTTCATCTGCACCTGGTTCAGCCTCGACTTCTTTCTGGAGGACAGGCTGTACTCTAATTCGGAGGGGTCGCTACATATACCAATTTTTAAAACTGCCTTTTCAATTTTTTTTCTGGGGCAAAGATCCGACATTGTGGAATTCTTCATAGTGATTTTATGTAGTTTGAATAATTATTGATTTATCGACTGAAACCATAGGTTATCGGATGAGAACTGTAACCAATGAGTAGCGACGCAACGTGAGAATGAGGCACCTCATAGCTTTTTGATCTCTTCCGTTTCCGTTTCCGGATTTCCGTTTCCGGCGTTTTTTGACCATTTTTCTTCCGTTTCCGTTTCCGAAAATCTTGAAAAAGATTTCCGCACAGCCCTGGTGCCCACAACTAACCTCGCTCGGCGCGAGGAAGGTGGGCATTCTGTGATCGTGAGTTCGCTTTGTTCAGTACATATCTCGTGATTTTCTCAGTTTTTTCTAATAGTTTGAAAGTTTGCTTGAGGGGATATGTAGCAATTGTTCCTGACTTTTCCAGGTTCCGACGAAGGCGATGTGGCCCAAACGTCCACCGAAGAAATTCACTAACGTCTTGAATTTGGCTCTGCTAACATATAACAAATACTAACGCTCAGCCATGCCAAGATTCTCAGAGTCGAATATAATATATCGCATATCACAGTAAACATTTGAAGATTTTGGTTCTCGAATTGCACTCACATATGATTAAATAATCTCAAGTCCAGAAAGTTACTACTCCGAGCCACACCGTCAGTAAAACGAAAATATACTGGACTGAATGTTTTATTCATAATGTCGGATAATACGTATAGGGGAAGTGCCTCGAAGGCCGAGTGTGGTAATTGTTACAATTATTCAAGGCAAAGCACAGAGACTGAGGGAATCGCAGAAGGTGCCAGAGGGGCATTGGGAGCACGGAGTTCCAACATTGTAGATGACCTGATCGACTATGTTTCCCCTAAATTTGCAAATCTCGGTGATTTTCGTATTAAGTGAATGCCAACCTGTTTGCTTTAAAACGTTACCCTGGGCTGTATATGCACGCATTAGCCCAGTTGCTGTCGCAGTTCTCCTTCAGTGAGACCGCACATCCCAACTTCGTAGTGGTTGCCCAAGCCATCTGAAATTGCACATGTGTGAAAGCGGTCGCACAACTACTTGAGATAGGTTTATCAGACGAGCTTCAACTTCAACCTTATATAGTACAAAACTATGAAGCTCAGGGAAGCATCGATATTACTTGAGATACGTTTTTCTCTATAGGCATGTGTTTAATGTAACAGTTGCAACAGGCTCCGTCTGTGGATTCTAGAAAAATTATAGCATCTTCGTCCTAATTATACCCAGCCATGGGTTCCGTACGCCGAGGGAGAACTAGGGAATGTACTACACACGCTGAGGTTGAAAAATTTGCATGTTTCCAATTTTCGGGCAGAAGGTGAGGGCATCGATAATGGCAGTTAACATTAATATACGAAAAAAATCAAGCTTGATAACGCCCAATATTAAAGACAGTCAATTTCAAAAACGGCAGCTAATCTGGAAAATATTTTAATTTAGTATATAAACAGTAGCACGTTCAAATACTGTGCTTATCTGGGTCAAATTCTGGTCCGTAATTGCGTCTCGACACGCTTTGCGGCCGCGCGCATTCAAGTCGGAATAGTTTCCAGCTGCGCAGTCGCCGATCTGTGGACTCTAGGTGGGTTTCAGAAACTGGAAATTGAACAAAATTGGAGAAAACTATGAAAAAGCCATGTCAAGTGGGCTTTGGGGCTGGAAATTCGACTGACTCGCGCGCGTGCGACTGCAAAGCGTGTTCAGACGCACTCGCGGACCGGAAATTGGCCCAGATAAGCAGAGTAAGGTATACTTAAAGGCAGTGTTCACTATAGAAATCGTTTTTCTGTATTTTCGCCTATCTTGAAAACGGCCCCATGCTGATTCCAATGATATCTCTGGAATCGCACAAGACCTTAAGAAATTTATGGTCCCTCAAATATTAAGCTAAGGAAACATGGTGGACGAGTTGTCCGAGGCTTGTAACTTCTGTCTTTTGCAGCCGATGTATGCAAGCTGACCTGAGTAGAGAGAGAGAGAAGTTGAGAATGAAGGGAAGAACGGGGCTATTGATCGGAAACCATCTCTCATCTCACAATCTCGAGCATTCATTTGTTCAAGTCAGTGGGCGTGGAAAGTGCATCTGGGGGCGACGAGCTGATGGGTGTCCAACTTTGGGGCCGTAGGGGACCGTTCCGAGCTCGTTTTTCTTAGTTTTTCAAACGTTAGGGTTTCGCTAGGTCCCGCAGCTGCCGATCTCCACCAAAAAAATCAGACATGGTTTTTATCGTGGGCACTGCCTTTAAAAGCACACTACGTTTCTGAGAATTACCCACCCTTGTCATGAAGGCAATGGGAGTGCCCTCGTGCTTTGCTTTGAACGTGACAAGCATTCCTGGTCCAGGAACTTTCCTGACTTGAGACCACCAGTATTTGATTGCCTGAATTGAAATATGACCAGACAACAAATCCCAATGGTAAGGAGAAGGACACGCACCGCGGCAATGGAGTCAATGCGATACTGTGCACTCGATTTTGGAACAAGGTAGATATTCTGTTGCAAATCGCCTGTGATTGAGGTATCCGGAGTGTTCATGCATCTAGCAACTGAAGCCTCAGCAAGCTTCTCTAGAGCGCAGTCGTATTGCTGAAAATAGACAATCTGCAGACAGCACAGTGGTTAGTGTTCAATAGGGTAACAGTTTACAACACAAAACACGAATCGTACGGCCTCTTCGTAGATATCAGCCTAGTGAATGGACGGGGTTTCGGGCCAGATCGTCGTGCGATCGAAACCCCGCTGTGCGATTGCATTGCGAGAGCATGGCCCCCGCAATAATGGCACCTCTTCTATTCGCTAGGCTCACTTTGGCGACGAGTTTCCACATACCAGCTTACGCATGTTCGCTCCGGTGGGAAGCTTGTTTCCGGAATCCTTCACAACCCGTCCATTGGTGAGTTCGGATCTGAATTAACTTCACTGGACTCAAAACACAAAGCATAGTGAGGAAGCGTGATGTTCATGTTACCATATGAACTTTTCTTTGAATGTGGTGTCCAGAGCAATAAGTGCTCCCAGCAAGAAAAAGTTGGCGAGCGAAAAGCTCCGAGTGATCTCAGGTCGGTTCATAATAAAAGGGAAAAGAGTTATAGTGTTCCTGATAATCACAAACCTTCGATAGTTGTGCATGTCTAGAGCCTCTGTTCTGATTCTGTCGTTCATAACAGTACTGGCGGGACAGATTTGGTTGATCGCTGAAACAGCTCCCATAGGTTTTCTTATTCATAATAACACGTTCAGAACATTTATGATGTACCCATATGGTGTCTTTGTAGAACACACAATGAAACATCGCTTGGTTAACCCCCGCTTATAGAAGTTAATGAAACTTCTCTTGTTAGTTCTAGCGCGCTATAACTGCATCTGAAAACGGATTTCGCTACTGACTTCGGCGAAAAAAAGCTAACCGGTCAAAGTTGTATTTCCTTGACCTGAGTTTAATGCGACGTTTGTGGTTTTGGGGTAATTTGGCTTGAAAACTTCTTTGGAAGATTATTTGACGTACTGAACTCTGATACGAGGTCTGTTTCTTCAATTTCAAAAGAACGGAGTAGGTAATTCCGGGCTTGAAGAGACTTGAAACATACAAATTAGACGGTTCTGGAAGCGTTTTAGAACATCTTTCCGGATCTGAGGTAAAATTTCTCATAGGGTTCGTTGAGGTGCTAATCAAAAAATTCAAGGTGAATTCATCAGTAGGTTCCGTTTTAAACCTTCCCAGCGGCGGGAACTACCGGGAGGAAAACGATACTTCCAACTATTTCCGGAATGATAGCATAGACTTAGCTCAGAATTTCCCGTGGGGGTGTTCCGGAGAGCTGAACACGAATCTAGACATCGCATTTTCGATATCATCCGAATTCGCAAATGATTTGCCATTTTAAAAGTGTTGCAGCGCTCGGAATAAATGGAAATCTGATGGTGTGAAATCGGGCGAAAATGGTGGATGAGGCAGAACCTCCCATACCAATATGGTGGATGGGCAGCACCTTCCAGCCCCATTCACAATTTTTTTCTATGTTTCGATCCTCTCGGTTGCATCGCCGTGTTGGAGAATGATTGGATCCTAACACCCACTCTGTTTACTTTCACAATCAGCTTCGATGGTCGACCAAGATTGTTTAGTGGTGTTCCATGGTCGATCAAGACTGTTTGATACCATTTGACAAATCCTCGATTGTCTGACACGGATTAGCTTCCACTTCCGCCCTTAGTTTCGTTGGGTGGAGTCATGTACTCCACCAACCTTCACTTCTAGGCAGGCGAAGGGGAAACTTTCACCATAGGGTAATGACAACCGCCGAAACGCCTCGAAAAGAATGAAAGTGACCAAACACTCATGCAAGTCATTTTCAAGATTGGGTGGATGTCACTCCCGGTTTTTCGTCTATAACTTTTTTGTGCTTAGAGATAGACTTTTAGTAGAGGTTGTTTTCGGAACATCGATGAAATTTTGCGTCGACTAGTGTATCCAGCTTGGAAAAGTATTTTCTCGATCCTTTAGCCTAACCCGTTATACGAAACACCGGTTTTCGCCTATAACTCTTTAACCGTTGAAGATAAGGTTCTGTAAAGGTTGCTTTCGACATCTCCGTGAAACTCTGCGTCGAATGATATATCAGATTCCTAACCATGCTTGCCCCATAAACCAGCCAGGTTGGTGTAGCCGAGCTCCATAGTTATATCCATAGGGGGCTCTCGTCTCTATGCCTTATATGGCAGACGCAGTGTTCTGCTGGAGCCAACAACGGGGCTTGGCTCCACCGACCTGGCTGGCTTATGGGGCAAGCAAAGTTAAGAGCCCGATATATCATTCGGCGGAGAATTTCGCGGAGATTTCAAAAACAATTTTAATAGAAATTTATCTTAAACAGTCAAAGAGTTGTAGGCGAAAAACCGGTGTTTCGTAAAATGAATTATGCTGAAGGATCAAGAAAACATTTTTCCATACTGAAAACACTAGTCGATGCGGAATTCCATCGAGATTCAGAAAACAACCTTCCAAGGTCTATCTTCGAGCACAAAAAAGTTATGGACGAAAAACCGATAATTTCAGGCGAAAAAAATGCACTCTAGAATTTAAAATCGACTGGAAGAGCGGGAACGTAGTTTTTTGAAAATCAAAACGCTATTCGATGCAGAATTTTATGTGAATCCCGAGAACAACCTCTACCATAAGCCTATCTCTGAGCACAAAAAAAGTAGTGGACGAAAAACCGGGAGTGACACCCACCCAATTTAGAAGGACTTGCAATAGTGTTGGGTCACTTCCATTCTGTTCGGGACGTTTCACTGGTTGTCATCAGTTTTCCGATGGTGAAGGTTCCCCGCTTCACCTGCCCAGAGGTGAAGGTCACCAAAGAGCTATCTTCCTGGGTAAAAAATTTATGGACGAAATACTGATTGCTTTTGGTGGAAGAAGCGTTATTTCATAAATTGAAATCAACTGGGAGATTGGAAACGTCCTTTTTCTCAAATTGAAAACATTATTCGACTCAAAATTTCATGAAGATTCTGGAAACAGCTCCGTTCAAAGATCCATTTGAAGGAGCAGAAATGTTTTGAGCGAAGAACAGGTAGTTTTCCAAGAACCGCTTGGAAAACTTTTCCGAAAATATTTGACTCCAAGCCAGCTCAAAGGAAATTTTTCGTGACCTAGGTAGATCATTCCATTTAGAATAGTTAATTTTTAAATGAGGTCACCTCACGAAAAAATGCCTTGAAATTAATGACTGAAGAAAATATATTGAATGCAAGAAAAAGAGGATTAAGAAAACGTCAAATTTTGAAGTTGCAAGTCTATGGGTAACCTTCACCATTCCCCACTCAGGTATCTTAAACAACCTTTACCTCTCTGACCGCTGTCTCCACCCCAACGAACCTATGCTTCCGACCCTAACATATCGTTGTCTAACGTTTATGGTCTTACTGGTCGATACGAGTCGGTAAGATCGAAATTTCCCGATTTCAACTTGGAAAACCACCTTAGGTATTTACGAATGTCCAATGCATCTGATGTCCTGTCTAATAAGACTGCGTTCACTATTGAAGGTTGGCGCAAACTCGGTGCCATATGCTATAACATAGGTGCTACGGGTTTGTGCCAACCTTCAACGGGATATGCAAAGTCTCTTAAGGATTCATGCCGATGTTACCTCATCTGGTATTTGGCTGGTTATTTTACCCAAAATTACAAAAAATTGTAATACAGTTCTCTATAAGTAACGAAGTGACTGGAACCCCACAATGTCTTTGGAAGGCCTCTGAACCAAACAATGAACTGATAAATGAAAATCAAGTATTGGCAAGCGCAGAAACGACATTACTTCCAGGTTCCACCCGTTGATGCCTCCAGATTTCTTGTCAAATATTCCATCATCATACCTCTAATGGTGGAGCTACTCTGTGCAATGGCACCCTTATGCTGAGACTCACCTATGGAGTATATTTAGATTATAGAGCTATTCTCTCCTTTCACTACCTTGAAAAAAGCGTTTAGTTCATTTCATTACTCAGGACACGTGCAAAAGAAATCACTCCTTCGGTGTTGAATTTGCTATAACTGAATTGTCCATCAAGAAATCACCTGGATTTGGATTGCCATTTGCCACAGTTGTTGTTGCCGATTCTGTTGTTGTAGCTGCTGCATCTTCAAGGCACAGCCCTGCATATGATCCCGTTGTTTGGCATGTTGCCGGTGTGACTTTCGTACAGCCTGCGCCGGCCGCACAAGGGCCAGTGTTTGCTGCATCGAACGCGTACACAACGGCAGTGTCTGCTACTATATCACTGAAAGTTTATTTCTTCTGAGACTGATCTTTAAATTCCGTGATATCATTTTGTGATCTCTCATTCGGACAACATACGGTTGGTTGTAGACGCAAACTGCTGATGAAAGCGCTGTATCCGCTGCTGGACCACATTTCGCTTGGTAGCATCCAACTTCTGTTGTAATGCCTTGGATCATCTGGGCGTGAAATAATCAATGTCATCAGAAGCATATCCTTTCTCGCAGTTTTGAGTCATTTTTTTAACACAGAAGGTGTAGCAAACCTAACCACTCACGTTTGCGAACGGCAACAAAACAGCCAGATCTGCCGTTGCAACCACATTAGTTGCTGGCCAAGCCTTTGCTGCGCCTCCGATGTTTGCCCAATCCGCCAAAGCTGATTCAAGCGGTGTCTTCACTTTAGCAGGATCAGCAGCTTTGGTGTAACTGTAATCTACTTTGATTTGTTAATTAGTTGAACCGAATTTGAATTAGCTTTGAGCCCATCAAATAGTAACTAAAAACTAACCTCACTGTGTTAACTCCATTTGTAGCTGTTGCTGCTCCAGTACCACAGCTAATCACAAAATTCTTGGCCATTTCTTCAAGCTCGCAATTGTACGCCTATAGTTGGAGAAGTTTTGAAAGTTCGTTGATACATGCATATTATTAGTACGGAAATAATCCCACCGTCAACTCACATTAAACAGCTCCCAACGAAAGGCTATGATAAGTTATGAACTCACCAATTGATACATTTCGTTGGTTTTCTTGAGATCAGTGCCGTCTTTATCCTTCACCTCCCCTTTGGCAACATTCAAACGGAGGGCGTTGTGAGCATCCAGAGCCTTGAACCTCATCGTGAAATCGAGCTCCGTACCATTGCAATCGGGCACTTGCGAGTTGCACGTGCGTAATACCTTTAAGGTAAATAAATAAACTCACTCTGTGAAAAAGAATGATACTGAAGGGGGAGGCAGCCTACCGCTAGTAACACCAGCAGTCCGAGAGTCCGAGAACACAACATAATCGTTGCTTAATATCCGTTCACGGAGATGGCCTTATATACGCATATCTCCTTACGTTCTACACGTTCGATCTATAATGCGTTCAGGTGGGATCGGCTTCACAAAGAACGAAAAAAATGAAAAACACGCCCTGTGGCAGGCTGCTGCCAGACCTCGCTATGCTCTGTTCAGAACCGCTCGCAACTGTCGCTTTTCTCCCAGCAATGGTTTTTCAGTAAAAACTTGAGAGATTTCGAAAAACAAGATTATTTTCGGTGAGTTCCCTAATCTGGAAGTCTGGTAACACTAAAGGAACTATGGCGTTGGCTCTTTTCCACATTCCGGGGCCACTTCGTAATTTTCTGGTCCAGACAGTTCCACCTAGTGAGCATTATCATATTGCGCCGAATGAACTGCTGTAGGAAACAAATTCACTATGATTCAGGCAAGATATTGTGAAAAAACGTCGACACAACCAAGCTGATCAATCATGGGAGCATCAAGTCAGTGCGGTTGGCAGTAATCGAAGAATCTCGTAAATCATGGGCGAATCACCCACTACGAACTCATTGCCGAGTAATCCGAAAATTTGCGACATATGAAAAATGTAGTGCAGATAAATGAATACATTTTTGAGCCAAAAGACAGGAAGCGCTGTCGGTATCCGTTGAACACGACCATTGATCTCACTATAGTAAGCGACAAAAACTCCTCAACAAACTCAATTGTGACTGAATAGGGACTGTCAACTGGCCCAAAAGGGGTCTACAGAATTGGAGTCGCGGCGTGGCTCGCAAAGACACCATTTCTTTCACTGATTGATTGAATTTCATCGATAATCTGTGAGACTATGCCCTATGAACAGAAACTCTGCCGCTGCTACATCGTTGCAGCAGCGGGTGAAAAATTGCTGCGAGGAAAAACAGCAGCGATGCAGTCAAAACAAGGCTTCAGATGACGAGTGAATGAGTTGGACCACATCGGGCAACTCACTCTGATTAACCTTGAAAAGGAATACCCTAGTGAAAACTCACGAGGATCAATGGAAAGACCAGCGCCCAGATCACCGTCTCTTAGTTTTTAAAATTTTACAATCAGAGACAACTTGTGGGTCCGACGTTTCCAAGAACTTTGTAACTTTGTTCTGCGCTGGTTTTCTTCATCTTGTTATCCTTTCGTTGTACAATGAAGCTTGGATGTCCAGTCCACTCATCTTTCCTCGAATCCCCAGTCTTCCTTGAAGGCACAGTTCAAGCTCAGGAGCGAAATCCGGGATTTCCATAAATTTGTGAAGTAGACCCACCCTATACAGCACTTACCATGTGCGAGCTCTGAACTCTTCCGAATAAGCGAGATATAGGAGGAAGCCACACTAGGGCGCACACATCAGGTTGCCATTTTAGCACGCCCCTTTTACGGCCTTCCGAGCTCAACATTGGCGATATGAGCGATGGTTTCTGATCAATAGACCCGTTCTTCCCTTCGTGCTCAACCTCTCTCTTTGCTCAGGTCCGCTCGCATACATCGGTTGCAAATGACAGAAGTTACAAACCTTGGACAACCCGTTCACCATGGTTCCGTAGCTTAATTTTTGATTGACCATAGCTCCGTTCTTAGAGGGTCTTGTACAATTCCAGTGACCTCGTTGGAATCACCTTGGGCCCGTTTCTAAGACAGATAGAGAAACAGAAAAACGATTCTGAGGTTGGGCTGTGCTTTTAAAAGCGAATGGGGTGTGAGACGTTCTGGCCGAAGAGCTAGAGCGCAGACCGGGCAGAGGAAGGTGGAAAACCAATCGCAGGTTGAGAATTAACTATAATGTTTGCATATTTGACATATATTATTTCTACCGGGCCAGACTTATACGTCTCAACCGTGTTTGGTCATCCTATTTGATGAAAAATAGAAGGAATAGCTTCCTCAGCTTCCTTACCCCGACTTCGGCCTAAACTTTCGCCACCCTGTGTTCCTGTGCTTGCTCTTTTGGTTGCTAGCCCTTCTTTGTGGAATATCAATCATTTATCGGCCATCCCAAGAAGATGCTGTAGCACTTTCGTGAGCCGATCCTATTATCTGTAATAGGTCAAATAGGTCTATCCATTCAATCGCCACAAAGAAGATGTTACAGAAAATAAGCTCAACCTTCTTTCACTGTTGTTTCATACCACCATTTTCGCTCTCAGAGAATGTCCTCCACGGAACTTACACCAGCTCCTATGGCAGGTTGAGAGAATGGAGGTGGTTCTCTTGAATGCGGAAAGAAGCCTGGTTTTCGAAAATAATTTCCACTGTACCACCGAATCACGGCGTTTCCATTTCACTGCCTTGTAGTTACCTAGCTCTTACATCGAAGGCGTAAAGGTCTTTTCCTACCTTTTTAGACTACACCTCCCACTAAAGTACATCGTTTGAGCAAATACTAGGTTGATGCAACAAAAGTTTCCGGACTTTTCACGACTTTGAAAGAAACTTTTATTCTAAAAACAAGCTAGGCTCACCCCACAAATAGATTTTAATCACATTCAAGAACCCTTCGCTACCGATGTGCAGATCATGAATTCCCGACGCGTAGAACTCTGGGTGTTTCGAGTCGAAGTATTCTTCTGAGGCCATCTTACCTCATCATCGTTAGTGAGCTGTTCTCCATCCAGGAAATGCAGCATCAAGCGGAACAGATGGTAGTCGGAAGTAGCCAGATTTGGGCTATATGGAGGGTGAGAAAGAACTTTCCAGTCCAGGTCCAGCAGTTTCTGTTCGCCTTCTTCACGACAATGCTCGGCCACACGTGTCTCCGATAACCCAACAGAAACTGCTGGACCTTGGCTGGGTAATTCTTCCTCACCATCCATATAGCCCAGATCTTGCCCGTTCCGACTACGATCTGTTCCGCTCGATGCAGCACTTCCTGGATGGAAAACAGTCTACTAACAATGACGAAGTCAAAATGGCCTCAGAAGATTACTTCGACTCGAAACAGCCATAATTCTAAGCGTCGGGAATTCATGATCTTCCCAATCGGTGGCGAAGGGTTCTTGAATGTGATGGGAATTATTCTGTTGGTTGAGCCTTGTTTGTTTCTGAAATAAATGATTTGTAATCAAAGACGTGCAAAGTCCGGAAACTTTGTATCAACCTAATAGTTCACTCACAAGGTTGTGAAGCCTTTGCTAGCCCTCCCTAAAGAGTCTGACTATAGGGATGTGCAGAGTTTCACCGACCGGCGACCGGTCGCCGATAGTCAGCCTTGACGCGATGTCAAAAATGTTTCGAAACATTATCGTCGCTGCGTCGGTTATCGCTCGCTTGCAGTGACGCATTGCCGTCGACGCGTCGAACCACTCTGCGGTGCTCCCTGTTCGCGCTTCACGCAGCGTGGGTCGCCATCGGCGTCAATTTATTCGATGTTATTCGCTGCGTTATTCGTCGCTGCGAGCAACGCCGCGACTTCAATCCTGCAGACCTCTTATGCCTCGGCCACACAGTGATTGTCACTGAAAGTGAAAATGCGTTCACTTGATCTATATGAATCCGACAAAGTTTGAATAATTCCAAAGCCAGTTGATCCACTACTTCGATAGCGCATAATTAATTCACTACCTTTTGTGTATTACTAATGCACTCTGTGACGTGACATTCACTAACAAGCCTCGCCCATGGGGCTAACGCAGCAAAACAATCGTCACCTGACAGTGTCCTTGGATTGAACTAATTCTATACAGTGGCGTTTCGGATACAATGTGCTGTTAAGCATGTCCTTCGTACTCACGTGAGGTGGAGTGAATGACTAAGCAAACCGGAACACTTTTCGTATAGTTACGCAATGAATGAAGCAAGGGTTACACGAGATTCGTATTAGTACAAAAAAGATGGCTATCTTTAAGTAGAGCACCATCCACCATCTTGACTCAGTCGTCAGTCGCCAAATGACTTCCAAATACAGGTTCGTAGCGAATTCTTTGTGTACAACCAGTCATACTTCTCGAGGTTAAAGGCAGCATACACGCTCGTTAACCAAGTTGAGATAACTACGGAAATATAATGGTACGGCTCAGAGCAGAACCCCTTCGCATTTTGAAGCGTCAAAAACTACCCACAGTGACGCTACATGAGTTAGAAGTCGGCCCCGCCCCTGTATCTGGCCGCCCCTTGTATTTGCGTCCTTCTCCAAAACATGGGTGCTGGCCCATTTCCATCGTCGGCAACGTTTGTGGTTTACCTAGTGTACCAATTCTACCATCCATAAACGTCGACGACGATTGGAATGGCCCACAACCTCTGTTTTGGAGGAGGACGCAAATACAGGGGCGGGCAGGTTCAGGGGCGGGGCCAAAGTCTTACTCCTCTGGCGCCAATGTGAGTCGTTTTGACGCTTCGAAGTGCGTAGGCGTGTCGTTCTGAGTAATACCATTCTATTTCCATAGTTATTTCAACCACGTTTGCGAGCGTGTATGGTGCCTTTGAAGGCAGCATACACGCTTGGTCGAGATATCAGCATAAATAGGCCTGCACGGCCCCTACCATATCGTGAACGACGTTTGAAGCGCTGAAAACCACCAGGATAACGGTATTTGACCATCCACGTCACGCACGCCCGTATTTTCACACTCCTCCGAGTAGCAGAATGAAAAGTTAAACTTGAGAAAACATGTGATAGTTTAGAGTAATAGCACTATCAAAAGGGAGTGCACGAGAGAAACAGCTTGATTTACTTGAGTAAAACATGTCTACCCTTTATTTCCATCCTACTCGCAGTCGTATTATCACAATCGTGGATGCGAAGCGGTTTTTTTTCGAAAATTTCAATCACGAAAATGAAGATATCACTTTGAAAACCGTACCACTTCTATGATAGTGATACAGAAAAGTGCGAGTAGCAGGGAAATGAAGGCTACATACCGATTAACTCTCATCCACTTTCAAGAATGCCGCTCTACTCCGGCTGGCTTCTGAAAATGGAGGATTTCATCGGCGTACAAACATGTAATATCCAGGTAAATCGAGCTGTTTCTCTCGTGCACTCCCTTTTGATAGTGCTATCACTCTCAATCATCACATGTTTTCTCAAGTTTACCTTTTCATTCTGTTACCCTAAGGGGTGTGAAAATACGGGCGTGCGAGATATTATTGCTCAAACTATGTCAATCTGGATGATTTTCCGCGCTTCAAACGTCGTTGACGACATGGTAGGTGCCGTGCGGGCCTATTTATGCTGATATCTCGACCATGTTTGCGAGCGTGTATGCTGCCTTTAAGCAATATTGAATAATATGTTATATGTGCGATGCGATGTTTTTCAATTTCTCAGTAGCTTCTCACCAGATGGATGACTTTTGCTTCCACGTGGAAAAACAACAGCAACTGCCCTTAGGCATACTTATTTTATGGAGGAGATTCAAATAACCAATATGACCATTATGGCGAGAGGCGTGATACAACCCAACGTTGGTCCGACTTCCCCTGAATGTGATAAGGGCTCTCTACACACCGAGAGAAGAGTTGTCTCGCCTTGAGCGACAAAAACACCTCTCGAGACCACGCTAGGTAGCATGACATTTTGAACTGCAAAGACGGGACATCTCTCTCCCTATGTGTGTACAGTTCGTCTCCGCAATGCCGTTTAGATCGCAAAGTGCACTCTGATTGCGAAAACGTGCTGCTGCGCGGTTGCGAGCATCCTCAGACAGGATGTGGGACCAGCCCGGTGCCCGGGTGATACCACATCCCTGTCTGAGGATACTCGCAACCGCGCCGCAGCACGATTTTGCAATCAGCGTGCACTTTGCGGACCTGTTGGCATTGCGGCCAGGGATGTGCGGAAATTTTTTGAAAAATTTCAGAAAACAGAAAATCGAGTTCGTCAGAAAACAGAAATCAGAAAACAGAAAGGCCAAAACGGCCAGAAAACAGAAATCAGAAAACAAATACTTATTTCATTTTAACTTTTTCTCAAGTGAAGAGAGGATGTAATTCTAAATACCTCTGTCATAATTGTAATACAATATCTACGGAACTGCACAGATGACCTATAAGGCATTGATAGTAGCAATGACGCGTCAATGACGGATAAGGTGTGTCCGAATGAGAATGGCGGCCCATGCGGCCGGCGTGATTGTCAGGCGGCCGTCGCGTTCGTCGCTCTCGGACGAGATAGCGAAACATCCCTACCGCCATCGACTACGAACGGGGCCGGCACCGGCTGGCAGTAAGCACTGCGCCGATCAATCAGCTCTGCAGACGAGGGGAGAGGGATGGCCGTCGTTGGAATCCAACACTCGTCCGAGAGCGGCACATGTGACGGCCGCCTGCCAGGCACGCCGGCCGCGTGGGCCGCCATTTTCTTTCGGGCACACTTTACAACATCATTGAAGGCACTCTGAGAGTCTTGGCCGAAAAATAGCCCACCAGGCTCAACAATTGATCCTGTTGAGCTGTTTCTCGAGTATTCCTTGATTATTTCTTGGATGCTAGGTGGCTGCGACCATGCTGTTCGCGAAATAACCGAGAAAACATGGGTAGTTGAACCGACGGTTGACATCCAAATCTGCCTCAACAATGCGTCTTACACTCCCCTTTGAGAGCACTTTTTTGCAGCTGTTTCTCGACGACCATTACTTGACGCCTATTTCGCGGCAACCAACCGTTTTCCGAGCACGACCTTGTTCTCGGCTATTACGCGAAAATCAGGCACTTTGTTGCTATTTATCGGCTGTTGCTCGGTCAAAACTCTCAGAGCACTCACCCGTATGGTAGTACGTCAGCATAATGAGGGTTGCATCCTAGGACAGACATCGGGTTCATCCCCTCGCTGTCAGCAGCAGCTGCTGCGAACAACTAACTGCAGGAGAAACTGAGAAGTGGAGGTTGAATTCGTGCTCTGCCCTGGGATGCTACCCCTCTTGTGCCAAAGTATCACCCCTACTATTGCGTTAGCAGGGTTCGCGATAAAAACGATTGTTGAATTTTTTTTTCAAGAATGCAGGTCTGGTCATCACAAAAGTGAAAATAAGGAAGAAGTTGCATAAAAACGCACAAAAACAAGTCAGAACGGCTAATTGGTGGGTGTACGCACACCCCCCAACTAACAGTTTTTTTTATAAATGCCTGTTTTCCGTCTTCTATTTTGCTGCTAAAACAGTTAGTAGCCTTTCGGTGCTCAGCAACTACTTTAAATGCGAAATAAAAGATGACAAACAAGCAATTGTAGAAATCCAGTTAATTGGGGGCGGGCTGAGACCCAGCAATAGCTTGTTTTTGAGCGTTTTTTCTCCGACTTCCCACTTATTTTCACTTTTGTGATGACCAGACCTACCTCCTGAAAAAGATACCACAATAAACTTTTTTATCGCGAACCCTGCCCTTTACAGTAATCGCACCATTGAACACAAATAGAAACTCGTAATGAACTAGATAAGCTGCGCTATTCCACAGATACGAATTTCGTCGATTTTTTCTGATTTTTTTTCTGTTTCTCGCAGATTTTTCAGAAAACAGAAAGGCCAAAACGGCCAGAAAACAGAAATCAGAAAACAGAAATTTCCGCACACCCCTGATTGCGGCAATGAGTTGTAGAGAGGCCCTATCTCCCCTAAAGTGAGCGATTTGCGCTACTCCCACAACCCCCCCCCCCGTGAGGAAATCCGCAAGTATGATTGTCCACATGTGAAAACGTATCACAAACTTCATGAAAGCAGCTTGAAGCCGGAGAGCCCTACACAAAGCGGGATCCTTCGAAAATTTTCAAAGTCCAGCATTGTAATGAAAAATTTACAAATATCTTTCGAAATTGTATATAAGCATTTCCGCGTTACTTCAACAAGAGAATGAGCTAGTACTGGACCCAGATAATTAATTGATCTTTTTTAGCCAGCTCCAAACGGTCTTTGGAGGCCCATTTTCAACTGTGATACAATCGATTCTATCATATCTAATTCCATAGAAGCTAGAAGTGATACAAGCGATTGTTACACACTGAATCCCCCATGGGCCTTCAAAGACTGTTTCAAAAGGGCTAAAAAACTTAGTTCATTATCAGGGTCCAAGACCAGCTTTTCCGCAAGTTACAGCAGCGCGAAAAGCTCTGATTAGAAATTCAAAAAAAACTTGTAATATTCTCTTCAGAGCCCTGATTTTTGAAATTTTTCATCGCCTAGTGTAGCGCTCTTCGGCTTGAAGCTACGTTCAAGAAACTTTGGGTGCGTATTCATACCGAACCTTCAATCGTAAATCGCCTAGAAATTGATCTTAGATTACGAATTATCAGAACATCTGTGTCATTTTGCTGACAGGATAGTCTGCTTGCCGTGACCTCGATGACACTGTTTACTCAACACCACTGTTGCTGACATATCACATAGCGCGTTGGCGACACACATTCCTGGCCACGACTCCATGTCAGAGTCATTCACGATGGCCATACTCATGCCTTCTATTGTCTTGCATACTTTCTCCGCCAACGAATTGTCACCTCTTCTTCTGAGTTCCTGTCTCATTTTTACGTCTCCCTTTCGTCACCTACCTCATTTGTTTTGCGCAGTTGTTCAGCTCACTTTTTTTATCTCCTGTCTCACTTTGCTCTCTCAGTGTAATCTCCAGAATTATTTTGACCTCTTAATGTGATCTCACTCTGTCTCCCTTTGCCGTGATTTTTTTATAACAATGCTGTGGCTCTCAAATCCCCCCCCCTGACAGAAGCCAATCTTGGTTCTTGGTTGGCACCGAACGTCGACGGAATCGACCCCCCCCCACCCCTCTGTGATACATCGCACCTCACCCCGAACATTTACTGAGACGCTCAGGACGCAAGTACTTAGATCAGAAAGATTGAGATTATGTTGTGTAGCTTTCGTCCATAAGCGACCTCGGAAGCTTATGAGGCAGTAGACATGGCTCATGCTCGTTTACAGTTGCGGAACCTCCTGCAGTTGCGGACTTTACTTGAATGGCTGCCGTTAGTGACTCTCCCGCCGTAGATTCTGTCTGAAGCACACTGCAAGGATCGTCCCACCGACCAGGTACGCGCATATGGTACGCGAATGGTAAAGGTAAATGCAGGTTCGCTCGCGGCTCATCAATTCGCAACCACTTGCGATGTTTACGCACATCTTGTCGTATAGCACGCGTGCATGATTTGAGACATTGTTTTTTTCTGCTTTCAGTCTAGCCTCGAGCACAAATAACCATTATTCGAATCGTAAAAGAGTTCCTGGTTTTACCTGGCTCGAAAATCAATCAAGTAGGTCGCCTTGTATCCGTTATTTGGCCGTAAATGGTTCCTCAATGAGCAGGTTGGATCGATTATGGATTTTTCTCAATCGTCCCTACGAATCCCGCATGGTACATTTCTGCACGAAATTCGTTAGAGAGCTCCCCTCCCCTGTGGTAACTATTTTATCACGCAACTGAAGTCAAAGGACGCCTCTGGTCAAATAGAATGATTTCCCGTTCATCTAAACAGCTTATAATCCGCGTTTTTGTGTCCGATGTGTATGTGTTGAAGTGTTCCCTTCTTTCTTTCGGCACAAGGGAAGACGCCAGGCAACGCATGCTGTTTGTTCCATTTACCCTCATCCGATCGGTGGGCTGTGGGGCAGATCGCTTTCATGTAAACCCCAACCACTCATGACATCTCTTTCGAGCGAGTGTGCAGTGAGGTGTGTCGCGGTCTATTCAATCACGTTTGGCGGAGCGTGCAGCAGAGTGCGCCAATCTCATGAGATAATGGAGGATTTCATAAAAAGTTTGTCATTTTTTGCAAGTCTGTTGGGATAAAGAATTCATTTACCAGCGCCCTATCTTCTGGTGATGTAATGCATATAGAAGCGAGACTCACATTAATTGTCATATGGTTTCATTTTTGTCGCCAAAGAATGAAGAGAATGACCAAGAAGGGATGGTGACATCTAGATTTTGAATTGATTTCCATTGTAAGACACGTCCTAGTGCTTTAAAAGCGCGCAGATTACGAATATATCGTCCATCACTGGATGGGAGGCAGCCGCGGCGCTGCCTGTCAGGAAAAATCGCGCGCGGGAAAACGAAGGGAGGACGGCAATTGATCAAACGATTCTGCGCCTGAATGCTGAGCACGGCTTCCTATCGTTCATCACTGGATGAAGGATCGCCGCGACGCTGCTTCGCGGGAAAAATTGCGCGCGGGAAAACGAAGGGAGAGTGGCTATCGATCGCGCATTTTTTCCCGCCAAGCAGCGTCGCGGCGATCCCTCATCCAGCGATGGACGATATGTGTAGTTCTTCATGATGTGCGATTATAAATTAGTAAACGTAGAGTGGAAGTGTACCAGGGAACGATGAAACTACTATAGAATACAGAAGCGGACAGAATTTTCCAGAGGATTCACTCTCTGTGTACTGTACTTGTTTTACCAATTCATTTATATAACATGCAAGTGCAATTTTCGCACTCACACTTAAATTCAGTGTTCACCATATAAACCCTTTTCTGCTTTCTCGCTTATCTTGAAAACGGTCCAATTCTGATTCCAATGATGTCTCTAGAATCGTACAAAACGTTCTGGGAACGGAGTTATGATCCCACCAAAATTGAGCTAGAAAAGCATGGTGGACAAGTTGTCCGAGGCTCGTAACTTCCGTCTTTTGCAGCTAAAGCTGACCTGAGTAAAGGGAGAATTTGAGAATGAACAGAAGAGCGAGGCATTTGATCGGAAACCATCGCTCATCTCACGATCTCGAGTGTACCATTGTTCACGTCGAGGGGCGGAAAGGGGCCGGAGCTGCATAAAGCGGCGGGGTTTGCCGACTTTTTTTAAGCCGTTTTGCAGCTTCTGAGTAGCTTTTCGTCCCGTTTCTTCGACGCTGATCTGCTTCTGAGAGCGCTTTTGTCATGGGAAATTCGAGGATGAAGTTTATGGTGAACAGTGCCTTCAAGTAAATGAAAAAAGCAAGGTACTGGCAACATGAATACGGCGAGCTGCGGCGATCCACTAACTGACTCGAGCTGGTCAAAAGGATAACCTGTTAGAAGGTTACTGCTACCAACGTCAGCGTTGGAAAGCGTGTGCTCATTGCCTTCACCACGCTAAGTGGTGCTACTCCGTCATGAAGATACGGTTTCAGTCATTTTGAAGGCAGCGTTTACGATGATCACCCTCGGTGACCTTCCACAGTGAAATGATAGGCGAGAAGGATCCTAGGTTCCCAGTGCCAAAAAATGGTAGAAAACGAGCAACGAGTGGCGAAATAACGGCTGCAAACAAGCGCTTTGGTGCCCTAGACACGCCTCGTGCCCCAGATCCGCCCCCTCGGAATGAACAAATGAAGACTCAGATTACAGGATTAATCAAGTAAAGGGAGTGCTGCAAAGTGAGCCGATCGCTTGATTGCACTGATGGGTATCATTCTTCATAGCGGTCAATTCCTCCACGCTCAAAAATCAACGCAAACAAGGAAGGACTTATTACGGCTCGTAAACACGGCTTTCGCCTCTTTTTAAAGCGTGCCTTGCTATATAGGGCGCCAGACCTTCCGTAAACCGTGGAGATATCGGAAGTCAAATCTATCGTGAACACTGCCTTTAAGGAGCCGCAACGCTAGTTGGCGGGAAAACTAGCACTTCGGAAAATACGCGCCCATTAGTTGTGTGCATTTTTCTGTTTGGATGGCACGGGCGGTAAAGTTCTTTTCTGCAAACTTTCATTCTCCTGATTTGAAATCGGGAGCTGCCGGCTTGAGTTTCCTAACCGATATCTCGCCCCAAAACATTCGGTTACCTAAAGGAGATGCGACCTCAAGCCTTAGCGCCTTTCACAGTCTGCCGTACGACGCCGTCCGGTACGTTATAAGGTACGGCTGCGGCGTCGGTGCGGCCCAAACTGCGACGTCGGCCGACCGACGTCGCACTGCGGTGAAATCATTGACATGATTCTCACAACTTGTCAGACGGCAACGTCCGGCAGACTGTGAAAGGCGCTTGAAGCGGAGTGGAACGGTCGAGGAGAATAACTTACTTGATTATTTTCTTTGGAGATTATCTGGTTATTCTATGAATATTCAGAAGTAATTTCTTTGTTCCAGACCTGTGTTCCAGAACTTTTATCGCATCTATAAAAGAGGAACATAACGGCCACCCTCTGTGGTGAGGAGCCGGAGCTTGTGTCATCAGAATGATTCGGGTTGTGCTCTCGATTGATCCAGCTGCGAACTCGGCTAGAGTGGCTTGGTTTCACTTTGAACTTGTGATCAACCGGATTTTTTTTTGTGAATTGTAGTCTGACATTTTTCACAGAAAATGTTTAAGATTTTGATTCTTGAGCTGCCCCATTTCACAGCTAACTAATTTCAATTGCAGAAGACTACTACTCAGGAATAAACCGTCAGTGGAACGGAAATATTAATGTGTAAAGGTACGAGCTTCGCAGAATGCTTTATCCATATTCTCAGATAATACGTATAGGGAAAGTGTCTTGAAGGCCGAGTATGGTAGACGTGACAATTGTTCAAGGCAAAGCACAAAGATTGAGGGAATCGCAGAAGGTACCCGAGGGGCATTGGGTGCACGGAGTTCCAACATTGTAGATGACCTGATCGACTATGTTGCCCCTGAATTTGTAAATCTCTAAGATTTTCTTAGTAAAGAAATGTCAACCTGATTGCTTTTAAACGTTACCCTGGGCTGTATATGCACGCATTGGCCCAGTTGCTGCCGCAGTTCTCCTTCAGTGAGACCGCACATCCCAACTTCGTAGTGGTTGCCCAAGCCATCTGAAATTCCATGAGTGTGAAAGCGGTCGCAGATTCACTATTCAAGGATATGCTTTGTCTAAAGACTCTGAAGATTGAGGGAATAGTTGGAACATGATACTTTTGTGGCGTTCCCGGTAAACTATGATTCCCACTCCGGCATTCTACCCAGCCATGCATTCCGCATGCTAAGGAAGAAATAGGAAACGTACCCCACCCACTTGAGAGTCAACATTTTTGCTTAATTCCATTCTTTGGGCAAAAGATGAAGACTTGATCGCAATTGGCGACAAATATTGATATCAAAACGAATCGAGCTTAATAACAAGCCAATTGGAAGGACAGTCAATCCAAAAAATGGCAACTATGAAAAACTTATTTTCAGTTAGTATAGAAACAGTGGCACCTTAGAATTAGGGTGAAAGACGCGGTTGCACACTACGCCTGTAAAAATTACACACCCTTGTCATGAAGGCAATGGGAGTGCCCTCATGCTTCGCTTTAAACGTGACAAGCATTCCTGGTCCAGGAACTTTCCTTACTTGAGACCACCAGTATTTGATTGCCTAAAATGAATGATCGCCTGACGAAGAATCTCAATAAGGGAAGGAGAAGGAGACGTACTGCCGCAATGGAGTCAATGCGATACTGCGCACTCGATTTTGGGACAAGATAGATATTCTGTTGCATATCGCCAGTGATTGAGGTATCTGGAGTGTTCATGCATCTAGCAACTGAAGCCTCGGCAAGCTTCTCTAGATCGCAGTCGTATTGCTGAAATAAGACATTCCGTCAACAACACTCTAGTCAGTGCTCAAAAGGGTAGCAGTTTCAAACAAAAAACACCAATCGTACGGTCTCTCGGTAGATGTCAATCTTGTGGATGCACGTGACTGCGGGAATAGACCCGCTGGGCGATGGTTTCTCAAGCCCTGCACGCCTCGCGGCAACCATCAAGCCTCGTCTAATTGCTAAAATGAAATTTGTGAAAAGTCGTTACATACCAGCTTGCGCATGTTTGCTCCGGTGGGGAGCGTTTTTCCAGAATCCTTCACAACCCGTCCATTGGTAAGTTCAGATCTAAACTATGTTTATTGAACTTATAAACCAAAAAAAAAAGATGTTTACTGTCGTTCTCGGAACCAAAATCCGGTCCGCATTTGCTGAGAGCGGCTGTCGCATCACGTAATATGTAGGACTATCATCGTGCTGGGACAACTTGGTCCTGGCACGTTTCAACTTGCTCCGGGCACGATTATCATCGTCTCATGTGATGCAACAGCCGTAATCCGCAATTGCCGACTGGAATTCGGCTCCGAAAACGACAGTATGTTACCCTACGATTCTTCAATAGAAAGAGGTGTTGAGAGGAAAGAAGTGCTCGCGGAAAAAATTAGTTGTAAGCGAAAAGCTCTTTAGCACCCAGATCGTTTCATAATAAAATGCTAAACAAGTTCTATTGTCCCTTGTCATTGCAAACCTTCGATAGTTGTGCATATCCAGAGCCTGAGTCCTGATTCTGTCGTTCATTATGGTACTGGCGGGGCAGATTTGGTTGATTGCTGAAACAGCTTCCATAGGTTTACAAATTAATTGTTGCGCGCATGGAATATTCGTGATATGCACATATGGTGATTTTGTAGAGCTCACTATGGAACCTCGCAGGGCTAACCCCAGCTTTAGGAAGTTGACGAATGTTTTCCGGTAAAAATCTCCCATACTGTATTGGTGTTTCGTGGTCATAGTACTCCGTACTGTACAATATTGTTTGAACCTAGGTTCGGGCCAGAACCAGCTATTCATACTCCAGTGTCAAGCGCTAAACACAGGCAAAAATTCGTACTTCTTTGGATTGTTCAAATCCGAAACTCTCATCGAGAGATGAGCTGGACTCTACCTAAGGTTTGATTACATTGGATTTCCTAATTCAGTTTATTGAGCCCACACAAAAATTCGGTTATGCCGCCCAGCTTATGCCTTCAGATTACTTTTTAAATATTCCATCATCATACTCTCGATAGTGAAGCGAGGCTGTGCAGTGGCACCCCTATGCTTAGACAAACCTAAGGAATACACTCACGATCTAGTAAAATTCACTTTTTCCCCTCTCTGAAAATTGTGTTTAGTTCGTTACTCAGGATGCAAATAAATGAGAGAGCACTCCTTCTTCTGTGTTGAAGTAGCTACAGCTGAGAAGTCCATCGAGAAAGTACCTGGATTTGGGTTGCCATTTGCCACAGTTGTTGTCGCTGCTTCTGTTGTTGTACCTGCTGCTGTCGTTGCTGCTTCATCTTTAAGGCATAACCCTGCATATGATCCCGTTGTTTGGCATGTTGCCGGTGTAACTTTCGTACAGCCTGAACCAGCTGCACAAGGACCAACGTCGGCAGGGTCGAACTCGTACACAACGGTAGTGTCTGCCACTATGTCGCTGAAAGCACTCATCTTCTCAGTCTGGTTTAAAAATGAGCGAAAACTCGCATTCTCACAACATACGGTTGGTTATAAACACAAACTGCAGTAGAAAGCAGTGGATCAGCTGCCGGACCACATATTGCCTGATAACATCCAACTTCTGTGGTAACGCCTTGGATCATCTGAGCACAGAAATTTCAATGCGATGAGACACTTGAGCAAATTCGAAAGTCGGGCTATCCTGTACCGGAGGGGAAGCACAAGTACAAATACTCACGTTTGCAAACGCCGACAAGTCACCCATGTCAGCCGCAGGGACCTTATTGGTAGCGATGGGCCAATCCTTGGCTGCGCCGGCAATGTTTGCCCAATCAGTCAGCGCTGATGCGAGCGGTGCCTTCACTTTAGCCGCAGCAGTAGCTTTATCATAGCTGAACATTTCCGAGTTCTGTCGATTGTTTGATCGTGAAAATTTGTGCCCACTAGTAGTAGAAAGCGCACCTTACGCTATTCACCCCATTTGTAGCTGTTGCTGTTCCAGTGCCACAGCTGACCACAAAATTCTTAGCCATTTCTTCAAGATCGCAACTGTATGCCTGTTGGAACAGTCGGTGAGTTGTTACAGTCACACAATTTCATCACTTGACATCGAGCGGTCCCAATGAATGTTTAAAAGATGCAAACTTACCAACTGGTACATTTCGTTTGTCTTCTTGAGTGCATTTCCGCCTTTGTCTTTCACGTCTCCTTTGGCAACGTTTACGCGAATGACGTTGTGAGCATCCAGAGCTTTGAATCTCATTGCGCCATCAAGTTCTGTACCATTGCAGGAAGGCAGTTGTGAGTTACACATGCTTATTAACTGAAAATTGAGTAGAGCAGTTCATTGTAAGGAGGAGCCAGATATCAACAAAGAAATGAGTTCACCGATAGGAGCACCAGCAGTTCGGAAATGCTAGAACACCACATGATGACTGCTTGATATCAGTTGATCAAGCCCGTCTTATATACGCAGATTTCATTACTGATCCACACGTTCTAGCTGTAGCTATTGCGATAGGATTCGGCAACACAAAGAACGGCTAATAAAAAATCGCACCCAGGCTCCGTACCCGGAAATAGTCCCACCCCCCCCCAATGTAGTCTGTTCACGCGCGTTCGCATCCTTTTCAATATCCTACCTTCAACGCGGCTTCGGAAGGCTCTTCCACAGGCTACTGATGATTGTTTCCAATATTCAGTACCCATAACATCAATAAAAAACTTCACTCCAATCTCCATTACCATGGAAAGGTGCATTTTTTCTAGAAATCTTATATTCTCAGTCTCCACTCGGATGTGAATACGTGTTTCAAAGAAAATGAGAGAAACATCTATTCTTCAGAACTTTTGAAGGTCGTCTTGTTTGATCAAGTGATGACATTTATCTTGATCCCAGAGCTTTTTTGGCAGAAACTTCAAATGCGGTACCCGGCATACCTCGTTCTGCAACAAATCGAGTGAGTTGTGTCCTATGATTATGGTGTCCTGATGAAGTCACTGCTAGCTGTACCGTTGTTGACACCGCATTTTCAAAGCATCGGATGGGTGCGGAGACCTTGAGGGATACCGGACGTAAAGAAAAACTGAACCCAACGAAGAATATTTTACGCGTAAAAACAGAAAGGCAAATCTGAAGACGTGTCTCAAGTGCATAGAGCGATATTCTCGTGCCGTCTGCGTGCCGACCATGTGCACTCAATTATCCTCTGGTTCCGAGTCAGATTTACTCTATTCCCTCGCGCGCTTATGCGGAGCGAGGGTAGAGACAGCGAGAAAGTGAGGGAAGAAAGAGAAGCAGCGTACGTGCGCCAACGCACGCAAAGAACGGAAATAATAAATCACACTCGGAAACAGAGGATATATTGTAGAATCGGGAAATTTATTTTAGCGATTGCAAAGGACCGCGGCGGTAGATCGTAGTTCACAAACGAGACCACGCTGAACGGTCGTGTTGCGAACAACGCAAATCATAGCGTCTCGTCCATTTTCTTAACTAGAATCAGGAAGATGACTCTACGTTATAAGTGTTTTTAAAGTTCCGCGACAAGGTAAGGGTACCACCACCACGCATTTTTTGTAGTGTTCCAAAAAAAAAATTCCGGATGTAGCCGAAAAATTGCATGAACTGTGCTTCTCTCGACCAAATTCCGGTCCGCAATCGCGTCTCAACACGCTTCGCGGCAGCGCGCCTCCGAGTCGGAAGAGGTTCCAGCGCCGCAGCCGCCGATCTGTTGAATCTAGTTGGGTCTTGGAAACTGGAAACTAAACAAGATTGGGGAAAACTGTATAAAAAAAGTCATATCGAGTCGGCTCCGGCCCCGGAAACTTGACTGACTCGAGCGCGTGCGGCCGCAAAGCGTGTCGAGACGCAATTGCGGACCGGAATCAGGCCCAGAGAAGCACAGTATATCGATTTTCGGTCGATATTGATGGTAAACATTGGATCGCGTCGCTCATCTCTGGAAGTATGTTTTCGGCCTCAAGGCAGTGTTCACGATAATCTTCGATTTCGAGATTAATCGCTGAATCGATTGTTTGGTCTCCGAGTAGAACAGATATGACAACCGAGAAAAACGGACCATAAGAGCACGAAATCCTTTACTCTCACCCCGCTTCTTTACTCTCAGTGGAACTCTTTTTTGTAACAACAAAATCGTTTGTGGACCCGTCTTTTGCAAATCTCTACTCTCTATTGCTGAGTACTTTCTTTCAGACCCTAACTAATACTGTTTTCGCTAAAATATTCTTCCATTTTTGATAAGCCCCATTTTTTACCGGTGGCAACCACCGTGAACATGTTAATCCAATCGGACAACTACTCTAGGCCAGAAAATATCACTGAAATATGTAATACGTGTTAGTGCGTTTCTCGATGCTTCTTCGTAATTTTAGTAACACTAGGTTGCCAACGCCTTGTTTCGGGTGGAAAACTCGGGAGCGAAAATCATCGTGAACACTGCCTTTAAAGGCAGTGATCACGATGAAAAACGTTATCGAAAAAACTACAAAAATCAGCTTAGATCAAAAACAGCTGAAAAACTATGAAGGTAGCGCGGTGAAAACGGGCTAGAATTACAGTTTCTAAGGCCCAAAGATGCCAGTTTGTGCACACGTGCACAGCACCGACAGAAAAGATCGCTGTCTCATGCCGAGCAGTCAAAAATCATCGACATTCAGAGGAAGAAATGAATGCAAATTTACCTAATGAAAACAGTTGAGCCATGAAAGAAAGCCCTTCAGTCAATGTTCTTGACTAGATGTGTACACAAATCCGAAGGTTCATTGACTGCACTTCAAGTTCAAGCCAGCTGATGTTCTTGATATAAGAGGTCATCGATGCCGATGATGTGGAGTGGGTTCGTCCACAGACAGGCAAGCTCAAACTTCAGATTTGGCCCAAAACAGTGGTTTTCTCGCGATTTTTTTCTTATAGGTCCTACTACTCGAGACCCATAAAAAGGTTCAGAGAGAAAAAGACGACAAGCATATTTGATCGCGACCATTGCCTTCAAGAAGATGGCTTCATCGCAGTCATCTATGGCAAGAATTATTCAGATGGAAACCTTACCTTACCTTGATGGTCCATCTTCATCGGTGGCCTTCTCGATGTGGACCACATTCGCTCCATGATTTCCTGGAAATAGCAACGATCATCCAATGTGGTAGCCCTCTTCGTTTGAATGACTTGTTACATGTGTCAGCCCAACGCGTTGCAAGGCGGCCAAGAGTTCTTTTAACTTCGTGGGTACCAGTTCGTGATCCTGATGCTCCATCTACCGCCGTTTCCGCGTACAACGTGTACTGCCCATCTGTGTTTCGCGGACTCGATATGGAACAACGCGTCTCAGATGCCAGACTCCTTCCGAAGCTCCTGACTGCTCTGCCCTAGCTGCCACTGCCGCCGTCTATTGGTATTCAGAAGACAACTCTCCAATGCACTGTGTGCGGTCCTCATGGAGACAAAGGTGCCCTTGTTGTGAGCCCATGTTTTGTTACCATAGCAAAGAGCTGGCAGCACAGTGGAGTCAGAGAGGTAAGCCTGCAGCTTAAAATCCTGGACTTCATTGGTCACCTCTCAAATTGTGCGCATTGCTGCCTAGGCTGCTCTTCTTCGTCAATCGATTTCGCTCGTCAAGTCGTTTGTCATGTTGACTTCTCGACTGAGATACACGTAGCTGTCAACTTTGTCCAGTTGATTTTCGCCGGGGTAAATTAGCCCATCATCACACCACTGGTTGGCCATCGTCTGAGTTGTCTTCATGTTCATCACTAGACCAACCGTCTCGCCTACGCCATCTAACTCACTCAGCATCTCAGTCATCTCCGTCGTGTTGTCGCTGATAAGCACAATGTCGTCTGCGAGCCGCAAATTTGAGAGCTTCTTTTCATCGATATTCAAGCCTTTGTCCTCCCAGTCGAGTCGACACATTACATGTTGGAGGGAAGACGTGAAAAGCTTCTGTGAAATTGTGTCACCTCGCCGGAGCCCCTTCTCAATCGGAATTTGCAGCTTGCGTTCGAACAACTGAATAGTTGTGGATGTTCCTGAGTTACACTGCTCCAATATACTTACGTAGGAAGGCTCTACTCCGGCGTGTAACAAAGCGTTGAGCACTCAAATTCAGATGGAAAAAGAAAGAAATATGCAAGAAACTTGCAAGACAAGAAATTATGTTTAGCACATAGAGTAGAATTGAAATGCAAGTTTTCTCGGTGAGAGCAGCCACTCTCGTTGCTTCGGCTTTGGAGAAATCGCGTCCTAGTCATGACGGGTCCTAAGTGGAGACCCTCGTTGTGGCCAACAGAAGACATTCTCTGTCCCTCGATTGGTTGTTCCAGTCGTTTCGTCCTCCCGTCGCTCACCTCCCCCCCCATCACTTTTGGAAGCGCGTCTTCTTTATAATTTTGTGTGAGTCTGAATTTTCCGTTCCGCCCGAAAAGTTCACGTGGTTCTGGATGATTCGGGATAGAGGCTCCATGCACACAGAGGAAGGAGTGGTCCCGTTCTTGCAGTTCGCCGCGTCACGCCACTGAATTCAAGCGGTTGTCCTGCTTGAAATTAAAGCGAGACAACTTCCTCGGTTTGCAATGAGCCCCTATCTCGGAGTATTCGTCGACTGCATAGCTTTGTTCACATTCTTTGGTTCAATTGCTGAAGTTGCAGGTGCTATTGTCGTGTGACCGTCTGTCTAATGCTTGTTGGTTGATATTCCTCTCTGATTATGGCTTTTAAAGGCAGTGGTCGCGATCAAGCATCCTTGTCTTCTTTTCCTTAAAAAAAACCTTTTTCTGGGTTTCGAGTGGCAGGACCTATAAGAAAACATAGCGAAAAAACGCTGTTTTGGGCCAAGTTTAAAGCCTGAACTTTCTAGTCTTTTGATGTTGGACGAGCCCACTCCACATCATCGCCACCGATGATATCTTCTATAAAGGACATGAGCTGGCTTAAAATTGGATTTCAATCAATGAACATTGACTCATCTAATCAGAAACATGGCCTGAAGTGCTTGCTTTCGTTGTTTAACTGTTTTTATGAGGTGAGTCTGCACTTATTTCTTCCTCTGAATGTCGACGATTTTTGACTGCTCAGCATGAGACTGCAATCTTTTGTGAGGAGCTGTGCACGTGTGCACGAACTGGCATCTTTGGGCCCTAAAAACCCTGATTCTAGCCCGTTTTTCACCGCTCTACCTACCTTGTTTTTCAGCTGTTTTCGGTCTAAGCTGATTTTTATAGTTTTTTCGATGACGTTTTTCATCGTGACCACTGCCTTTAAGATTATTTCCCTTTGCGTGCCTGTGCGCACTCTTGCGATTGCTAGCCGTTTGAGCATTTTCCTACCCAGCGATTGTTCTCCGTGGAACTTATACCAGCTCCTACGGAAGTTTTAGATGATCGGTGTGGTTCTTTTGAAGACGGGAAGAAAGTTAGTTCTGTTAATAATTCAGCTACCCTAGAGGGGAATGATGAGTGTCGAAGTGGTAGTGATTCCCACTGTACCGCAAAGTCACTTCAGTCCTTATAGTCAGTGCTCGTGATGACTCTCTTCATTGAGTTTCTTTTTAAAGGCGATGACGGCCACCAATTGTAACTATGATAACGAAGGAAAGGCAAAAAAACAAATAGAATGCCTTACTCCGGTGACATTATTCTCTGGCCTGAGCTAGCTGTCCGATTGGATGAACATTTTCTCGATGGTTAAGACCGGTGCAAAATGAGGTCGAAGGAAAGAATGGAGCAACAGAGGGAAGAGAATTTCAGAGTATGGATCTACAAAAGATTTCATTGCCGCAATAAGCGGCTCCACTGAGAGACTACAGGAGCGGATTGAGAGAGTCCAAGATTTCTGGTACTGCTGGTGCATTTTCCCTTTTTTTTCGCCATTTCAGCTTTAGCCGGTGGCCAATCAATCGATCTAGTAGATGATCTAAAAGTTGAAGATTAACGTGAACATCAGCGGCAGCTCGTCTCACTGAAGTTCTTCGTTTTAGTGAACACATTCTCCGTTACTTTTAGTCGGTAGATCATTCACAAAGCCTTGTAGACTGCACTACCCCCGTAAATTCGACATACCCTGTCCATCTGCCAGCCAGTCACCAATGCCTAAAGTGGAAGTTCTTAAACCTGTCGTCTACATGAATTCGAGAACGTGTCCTGAATCTAAAGAAATTCCACAGTATTTTATCCACTATTTTGATTGTGCACTTTTACTAATGCACTTTACGATATGGTATGGCCAATTAAGTCTCGCTCATGAAGCTAAAATCATCACATGAGCTGTGTCCTGATATAGAACCAATTCTATGCGTACATATTTACATTAGCGTTTTGGGAACAATGCGCAGATACGTGTGTCCTTTGGAATCACGTGAATGCTAGACCTACGGCTGTATCAAAGCGGACCAAATTTCGTATAGTTGTCACTTACCCCATGAATACATCTAGCTTTGTACAAGTTACATGTGAGTATTGAAATAGGAGACGCTCATTCAGAAAAACTATGTAGGACGTCACCATATTGATTTGGTCGTCAGTCGTCAGTTGCCGAGGGCTGGTAACATTTTGGCAGTGTCATAGGCCGAATTACTCAATAATACTTTGAGTATAATTATACACAGGGGTGAATATACCCTGAGGTATATTACCCTACACCCCGACTGTGATTAATATCGCTATGAGGAGCCGTGCTGTACAGTTGTATAATACCACGGGTATAGGGTTGTGTGCACACACAACGCAACTCACATAGGTGTCTACGGGCGGATATTTTTCAATAGTAATCCAAAAAGCAAAATCTACAACCAAGCAAGTGAAATGCAAAATAAGCTTGAGATCAGATCTGGTTACTCTGAAAAAGAAAATATAGTCAATTGTTGAAAGTGGTCATTCCAAGTGAAACATACATTTTTACGACTAATTTTGACGTAAAATTCGGAGTTCCTCTCCATAGAGTCGGCAGGTTACTCTGAACGGAGTTTTCAGTATTTCCATTGCATTCTTCTTAGGTCAATGATGTGGTTCTAGGAGCGTTCAAAAAATAGCAATTTAGACCTTACATACTTCTATGGAGACGACCTATGGCGCTGATCACGGATCTGGGGTTCACTGAACAATTTTTGAGTTATATTCCGTCCGTGGCTCCCCAATAGTGAAAAATTCTGACCAACCGAATCTCGCGATTTCCATTTCACCAAGTTTGGCGACAGTGGTTTTATCTTGCATAGTGGCGTACAATTGTATAATTGTATACGTACAAATTTCTTAAGATCGGCTCAAATTTCACATGACTTTTCTACTGAAGACAAGGAGACAAGGCTTTGATATGAATCTCGATTTGCCATTTTTTGCACTCAATTGACAAATGACAGCATCTGTGGTCTGTTCACGAAAACATTTTTTTCCGAATTTCATTTGGTGGTAGTAGGTTCACAGGCTACTGTGAATGGGAATTCGGATGGTAAAATTGTGCAATCAAATTGTTCCGATTATCGAAGAGCAAATGTTTCCATCAAAGGCAGTGTTTAGGATAACCTTCATTTTCGATATTATCTGCTAGAGCGGTTGCTTGGCCCTCGGGTACAACTGAAATGTCCAAGGAATTGGGAAAAAGCGCACCAGAATTACACAAATCCTCTTCTCTCACTCCGTTCCCGCTCTCTCCCTAGGAACTGCTTTAAACTTTCCGTGCAGATTTGGAAAATCATGTAGTCGTTGCTGTAGGTCTGTGACAGTAAATAAATGATCCGTGCTTGAAATTCCTCAGGCGATTCTCGGCCCCTAGCCGCACCGAATAGGAATCGGAGCCACCTGACAGTTCGGCTCGTTCTCCCAATCTCCGGGCTACTGCTGTTGTTGTTCGGGCCAACCGGAATAGCCCGGACAGCAACAGCAGTGGCCCGGAAAGCAACAGCAGTGGCCGGGACAGCAACAGGAGCCGACTCGCAGATTGGAAAAACGAGCCGAACTGTCAGGCGGCTCGGGGCGGATAATCGCCTGGGTCCCTAAATGGCTTCTGGGGTATTATAAAATGGCATTTTCATTGCTTGCCATCAGGGAATTTTTCGCTCGGTCAGAAAAAAATTCGGATTGGACTCAAAACTTTTAGCTGGGGTTTATTTAGGGCGCTGAACCCGTATCTCGGGTCTATTCCTCGTCAGACTTAGGGTTACTGTAGGTCACGATAGGCATAATTTCTTTTAACTGGCGTTACATACTTACCTTAGAGTATAGAAAATCAAAAACTGAACTTCAATTTCGTGTTCAGCGTCCCGATGAACACCCACAGTGAAGTTTTGTGTCAAATATGGGACTTTGACCGAGCTACCGTATACCCACCCGTATACCTACCGTAATCGCAAAAAAAATCTGTCCCGATATCTCATGGAGTACAAATACTTCATTACAAAAGTATTTAAAATGAGACTCCTTCTACCGTAATCTATCAAAAATCGATAAACGGGTCGCAGCTCCGTGTTAGGCAGACCGTATAACCCCTACGTATCCTCTAGAAAATGTCGTAATGCTCACGACACATGGCGCGAGCGTCGCGCGCGATGCTGCTCCCTCCGTCTGTCATGCGCTCTCTCACTGTCTATAACCTCCGCTTCGCACCAGCATGCGTAGAAACCATGAGAATTCAGCGGTCTTATAGCCTATACACGTGTTGAGGCGATTTCATCGCAGCATTCTCGAAATCGTCAAAAGTCGCGTTTAGCCAGCAAAATTTGTTCCATTTTTAAGCTTCGCACCAAATAACGCGGAATTTTCAAAATATTGAAAAATTAAGCTCATATTCGTAATCAGCACTCAAAACAACCGCAATAAAAATGTTTTAAGCTCAATCCGAGACAATTTTTTTTTGAACATGCCCACTTTTGGGAATGTCCTGTAAACCTCTGAGGCATTCAGGGGATTTGGAAAACGGATTATCAATGTTGTGTCCCATACCCACAACTATGAACTATGTTTTTATACAAGCCCACGGAAAATGTAAGGTAAGCCTTAGTCAAGGAGGAACCATACTCACATCGCGCCACGAAAATCGCGCACGATGTGATTTGCTCTGCTTTGTAAATCGCGCCACCACATCACACGCGCTAAAGAAAAAGCATACCTCGACACCATTTTGCATCCTCTCCCATGAACAGTTAAGAAACAACAGAGTGTTAGATGTTTTTTTTTGCTTATTTGTGCTGTTGTTTCGTTTTCGCAGATGTTTAGTTTTTCGAAGTTGTTCGTTTATGTAATCAGCTGAATTTGGATGCATCTAAATTTCTATTACTTTTTTGATGGCAGATCTACCTTCTTATGACGATATCACAAAAAAACTTTTTTTTAATGCGAACCCTGTCTTTGTTTTTATTCCAAACCCTGACTTCTACTGCGACGCCAAAGAACGGTTCGGCAAAAAAATCAGAAGTCGTATAAGGATGTCTGCTTTTTTGCCGATTCGGCTCCTCTCCAGAGAGTCCAGGCCAGAGAATAATGCCACTGAAAGAGGAAGTTTTAGTGTGTTCCCCACAGTTTCTCTATAATTATGGTAACATTTGATGGCCAAAGCATTGTTTTAGGTGAAAAACTCGGGAACGAAAAGCATGGTGAAATAAGATGGATTTGTAAGAATTAAGGGTCAAAGTTAGAACAAATCTAGTAAGAGAGTATAAAGGAAAACGTCACAAAAGTTACCAACATAGAAGCAACATGGTAATCAAGTGGAAAAGAAAAAATTGGAAAAAACCAACTAACGTCTTCGCGAAATTGATCTGCCTGCTGACTTAGCTGAATAGCGCAAGCAAATTATCAACGGGCCATGCTTTCGCGTAGTATACACGTGGGTATACGCGGTATAGCCCAACTCTAGGATGGGTTATGATACACTTCAGCCTATACCCCAAATCTCCATGGTATAATTGTTGGAGAATGGCATTTTCCGGGGTATACAGGCATATACCCTATTGAGCCTCATTACCCCAGGGTATAGTCCTCGAAAAAACGGGTTCGGTGTCATTCTTTTGTAGGCGGTAAGAAGGTTAATTCTGACGATAATTCGGCTAGTCTGGTGGGAAGGAGGAGTGTCGCAGTGGGAATGATCTCTCTATCCTGCAAAGCCACTTCATTTTCTATAGGCAGTACTCACGATGGTTTTCGTTTCCGAGTTCCTCTTTTGAAACAATGCGTTGTTCACCGATTGCTACCAAGATAACGAAGAAACGGCGAAAAGCCTACTAGAATGTCTCATTTCAGTGAGATTATTCTCCGGCCTGGACTAGCTGTTCGGTTCAATGAACGTTTCCTGGGTGGTTGTGACCGGTGCAATATGAGGCCAATCAATCGTTTTACAAGATAATCTCGCATATGCAGATTAACGTGAATACTGAATTTGAGCCAGCACCTACTTCGAGGGCGTCACGGTCGCGCAGCAATCACGCTTTTCTCGTTTCTTCTTACGAAGCTCTTCCTTCTTGGGCACCTCCTATCACCGAACTCTTTCGCTTCAAAGATTAGTTCACTGTTTGGTACTTTCAGTCGATAGATCATATACAAAGCGGTGGAGGCTGCGCTACCATGGGATGTGGAAGTACTTTTTCATGTTCTCAACGTGATTCCGTGAAAATTTGAATAATTTCGAACGGAGATGATCCGCTATTTTGAGCGTGACTTGTACTTCACTATCTCTTATGAATAGCTAATGCTTTTTGTGATATGGTATCCACATACAAGCTTCGCTTATGGAGCTAAAATCATGTTTTGAATACAATGCGCAGATACGTGTGTCCTTTGAAATCACGTGAATGCAAGTCCTACGGCTGTATCAGAGCGGCACGAATTTCGCATAGTGGTCAGTTACGCCATGAATACATCTAGCGCCATACGAGAGACATATTAGTATTGGAATAGAAGGCGCTCTGCCAGAAAAGCAAGAACGCCAACATCTCGAATCGGCCGTCAGCTGCCGAGTGGATTTATGTACACATCTAGTCAAAAACTTTGACTGAAGTGCTGGCTTTCATTGTTCAACTGTTTTATCAGGTAAATTTGCATTTATTTCCTCCTCTGAGTGTCGATGATTTTCGACTGCTTGGCATGAGACTGTGATATTTCTGTGCACGAGTGCACGAGTTGGAAGTTTAGGGTCTTAATAACTCTAATTCTAGCCCGTTTTTCACCGCGCTACCTTCACAGTTTTTTTGCTGTTTTTGATTTGAGCTGATTTTTGTAGTTTTTTCGATAACTTTTTTCATCGTGACCACTGCCTTTAATAGTTATCTCCGACTCGCTCCTATCTGAACTCAGGCTCATCGAAAATTGATGATACCCTAATATGTAAGCGGACATCACAACTCTAACCTTAGCATACTCAAATTCAGATTTCGATTGCGCAGTTTGTTTAGTATGAAAAATAATACACTGCGACGCATACTGTCGCAGTACCGCGAAATAGTTTTTATTTTCCATGTAGAACTAGCTGTGCATTCGAAATCCTGCATCGAGTATACGGCAGGTATAGCTTGTGATGCCTTATTGCATATTGGATTCTCACCAAGTTTCGATTAGCCACAGCCAAGATACATATAAAAACATGATCATCTAAAATGACGCGTCCGAAACTTTTGAGCGCTACTGTATTCTACTTCGGTATCTTTGTCAACCTTATCGTTATAACATCTCTAGAGCAGCGCGTGAGGATAATTTTCTCTACTAGCGCTTTCAACTTGCCGCGAATCCCTCTCACCGGAAAGTTTTTCTTTCTCGCGAACATAGCTTATCGCAACTTCGTTGCAATGCAATGTTTTTGCGCTGCCGACGAGCTATCATCCGCAGCATCTCCCTTCATTGTTAGCTTCATTCTACTTCTTCAGAATATTCGTTGATCGATTCTGCTGCTACCTCTATAGTTAGACTTTTCGAAAGTTTCCATTGATTATTTCATTCACTTCCATTTCTCTACTTTGGTTTATCCTTACATGTAATTCTCCACCGCTCCATCACCGCTAAATTGTGACTAACCCGACATCTGAATTATCTCAGCCACTTGCTTGCCGAGTGTGAACGTCATAGGGGTGAACGATAATTGACCACAACGCATAAGGAACTGTGCATACATATTACTGCGTCTGCACTGAGATATCGTGTGCCGGGATTTCGGAAGAGAGATAAAACTCGATAACATATTAACCATCTGCGGTGAAACTCCCTACGCTTCCGAACCAACTCAAATTTTCGTGTAACGACGTAACCTCAGAAAGCGCAAGCGAATCAAATCGAAATCTCGAAGTGCGCTTAACTGAATTAGCCATGCAAGAAACGCAAATGTCGTATTCGGACAAGTTTGATAGTCTCGAACGAAATCGCCTAGCACATACTCTGTCGCGCCGCGATCGACACATCGCTACGCGAGCAACCCGCCGCAGCCAAAAGGTCGCGGGGCTACTCCCATGTGTTAGTTACTTGCGTATGCATCTATGTATTGCGAGCGGTCGAACCCGTTCATAGGAGATTAAAAGTGTTGTTATTTGACTGAATCACCACCCAAGGCGAGCACAGTGGTGCATCGGCCTGTACGAATCGGGTGCCCGTTTGCTGTTTTCAGCTCAGTGCCAGAACAGCGAACCAGGCAAGTGGCCAGGTCTAGCCCGCCACAATACCGATCGTTCGAGATAGAACGCACCTTCTTCTGAAACCCTAAGCGGAAAAATTGGTCAGAAAATGTTATTGTATTTCCATAAATCGAGTTTACAGCACGTAACGGTGAGTCTAAGGGCCCAACTCGATAAGTTCAGCTCGTTCGCAAATGAACTGCAATATCTCTCGGATAAGGACGAAAAAGCGACATTTAGCTCGAAAACGATGGCGGCCATTGAAAACGCTGTTTCGTTAATAGGCACTTCAAGAAGCGATTCATTGAATATACTCGGTACAATACAAGAGAAATATGCCGAAACGAAAAAACCTGAGAAAAAAGTTTTTCTCGACAAATACCATCCAATTGAAAACGAAATTGCGTTCAATGCTGTAATCCTGGAATCTGATGTCATGTTGACGGCGCTGAGAACCCTACTGCGAGAAATACAGCAAGAAGCCAAACAAATCACAAGTGAAGTGGCGAAAAGCTCCAAATCGATGAAAACAGACCAAGTATGTGAAATTCAAGAACCCAATAAAATTTTGCATATATCAAAGTCCACACCAGAAATCATGCAATCAGCAAATTTTACACAGTTGATGCTCGAACAAGGCTCACAACAACCTTTCTCACAACATAATAATGCAGCTACAGTAAGATCGCAGATTGCGGCAACTGATAACGGAAGCGTTAACATCGAGAATGCTAACAACTGCTGTCATTTCATCAAACCACCACAGATCTCACTCTCACGATTTTCGGGGAACGTGGAAAATTTTCAAGAGTTTTGGGCTATATTCAACTCAATGGTGCACAGTAACCAAGCATTAAATACAATGGAAAAATGATAATGCTAAAAGAAATTATCATTAGTAAGGCAGCCATTACCATAAAGGGAATAGAAGTGGTACACGACAACTACGAGTGGATGGTTGCGACAATAAAAAAGAAATACGACAATGCCACAGCCGTAAGTGCAAACGTCATAAGAAGGCTAAGTGCATTACAACTGGCACGAGAAAATGCAAGATCTTGTGAACAGTTTTTGACGAGATGCGTGCAAATGTCAATGAAATGACGTTATCGGGGTATGCCATATCTGACATCCACGACCCAATGTGGATCGAAACAATACTAACGAAGCTACCCCGCAACATGGTTGAAGACTTCTTGGAAGACAACAACGGTGAAGAGAATTACATCGTACGTGAAACCCTGGACCATCTCGAGATAGTAATTATGCGAAACGCGTACGTGATGGAGCGCCTAGGGTACCTATGTAAAACATATTCGAGGAGTGAAAATTCGAGTTTTCGCCAGCAATCCGAAGAGGCTCAAAATCGCTATCTTTGCCATTTTTGCGAGAGGTCAAACCATCGGTCGTACCAGTGCCGCACAAGAAAAGATGCAAGCGCACGCAGGGAAGTGATAATGGAGAGAAGCCTCTGCTGGGAAGGTTCCTCCCAGAATCACAAAGGAAGCGATTGTAAAAGACCGAGTTGCAAACGCTGTGAAAAACTGCACGAGTCGCTGTCTTTCTAAAGAAAACTTCGCACAGTCAGACAAACTCAAAATTGTCCATCGTAGAGTCGTACAGAGTTCTTTGCTAGAAAACATCCAGACTATCAAATGATGCGAATAATGCAGAACAGACTCCAGTTCTTGATACAGAACCCTATCTGTACCACATGCTAAGCAATACCATTACGGATACAAGTCAGTTTTCCAACAATAGCATGACTTCGATACAGGTGCGCAAGTGAGCCTGATTTTTGAACACTCCGCGCAATTCCTCGCTCTTCCGGTGCTCAAAGGTGATCAGGTTTGACTATCGGGAATCTGCAGTATTTTCGGGACCTTTCTATCTCATCAGGTTTTGTTGAAAATCCAAACCGCGCAAGGAAGAGAACTTGAGTTTGTCGTGAAAACAAAACCAACGATAACCAAAGGCTTTCCGTCCGCGGTTAATACACAAAATGATATTGCATTCATGGAAGATCACAAAATTTGCCTCGCAAACAGCAGATTACGCGGAGAGCATCAGCTCCCACATATTCTCGTCGGAATCGATTTGTATAATTCATTTGTACTCAAAAACACCTCTCCTATCGAGCTTTCCACGGGTTTACGAGTAGCGAGAACTCTTCGCGGGTACGCAGCCTATGGGCGTGGAAAACTCGAATCGAAGCCACCGGACGGCTATATCGAAATTTGTAATACGGTTATTTCTGAGGCAGAGATCATCAAAAACATGTTCGAACTGGAAGCCCTAGAAATTTCCACCAAAGAGGGGTCCGATCACGAAAGTATCTACGCTTGGCTCGACCAGTACGCCAAGTCAATCCGATGCGGAGAAAGCAGCATAACGGCTCCGTTTCCGTTGAAGCAAAATATTGTGGACTTGACAGATAACTATAATATGTCGCTCCGCCGACTAATAGCACAAGTCAAGCACCTCAACTCCTTTCCGGAACGGAAACAGTGGTACGTGAAAATCCTTGATCTATACCTCGCGGAAGATATCATCGAGGAGGTGAACGGTACTGTTCCAAACTCAGTAGGGACGTATTATATGCCTCACTCTGGGGTATGGAAAGAACACAAGTCAACCCCCCCCCCTCAGAATAGTGTTTGACGCTTCGTCTAGGGCCGTCTGTCTCTGAATGATTTCATCGCTACAGGAGCATCATTTGTAAGATTCATGACATTATGATTGCAGTCAGAGAGAGACCTATAATACTGGTAATCAGCCCGCTTTCACACAAATTCGAATTGATGAATTGCATCGTGATCTATGCAGATTCTACTGGGTACAAGATCACAACAAGCCACCATTCCATGACAACTTGGTAGAATACCTCTGGAAACGCGTCCCGTTTGGAATCCCCCTCGAGCCATGCGGAAAAAGAGATTTCTTGCGTCAGCACTATTCTATATATGACCCCATTGGCCTTGGTGCCCCGCTCATGATTACCCAGAAGCGCTTGCTTAGTATGATTTTCGATAACTATTGGGATTGGAGTGCAACTGCTGATCCGCAGTCAAAAGATGAGTTGCAGAAGGTCACCAAGCCATATAGCAGAAGGTCACCAAAGCCATAGAACCTTTTCACATAAAAACACCGCGACAATTACTTCTTTCCAAAAGATCTGTAGAAATTGTAAGACTGTTTGGTCTTCGCTGATGCGAGCAATCAGGCGATGGCCATCTGTGCCTACATGGAAAACCTCAATTCTCCTGAAATTTCGGAACTGGTCAGTGGTAAAAGCAGACTAGCACCAAAGAAAGGGGAATTTCTCATCCCTGAGCTAGAACTTCTTGCTATTCTTATTGGGCTCAGACTTGCCGAATCTATCGTTTCTGCGGTATCAGAAAAAGTTGTTGAAGTAAACGTAGCAAGTGATAGCTTAATCGCCTTTAGCTGGGTCAAATCAAAACGAAAGCTTCCGCTTTTCGTGTCCAATCAGAAAGACCGCATCAGGACAATCATCAATAAGCTCACAAGTCTAGGACGTGCGTGCCATTTTTTCCACGTTCCCGGAGGAACATAACCCCTCAGATGCTGGGACACGAGGGGTCGCAAGCTCTCAACTGCCCAATTTGAACTGGATTAAAGGACCGCAATGACTACTGGGAGAAAACAAAAGAAGACAGCTCACAAGCATAGATTGCATAGAATCCTGCCACCTCTCTGACGGGTGAGGCGATTCTACAGAGGCTGCGTTTGTTGAAATCCAGCCAGAACTTGGTAAAGAGTCAGCTAGTCTGCTCAATCTTCGAAGATTCAGTGATTTCACGAAGGCATTACGAGTGACGTCTTTTATGGGAAAACTCATGACCGAATCGGCAGAAACATTATGTCATAAAGGGCATCGCTCTAGTAGTGTCCGTACCTGAGCCTGGCATCATCAATAAGTCATCGCAATAAGTGCAGAATATCTTCGCCTATATATTGATGCTGTTTAGAGAATTTGCCCTATAATTCGGATCGGTTGTGTGAGCGTTCTTCTTTGTAATCGTTGCGGGGCCCTACCTGTGTTGATTATTTGACTTAGAGAGCACCTACCTGTAATGATTATTTGACGACGCACCTGGAGTTAAAAAGACGGCCTCGGCCAGAGACAATGTTCTCCCACCAACTTAACAATTTGTAATTCTCGTTTACGCATTGTTCGAGTGTTGGAGTGTTCCCTCCTCCTCTCGGCATCAAGGAAGATGCAAAAGAACGCAATCATGTTCGTTTCATTAACCATCATCCGATCGATCGGCTGCACAGCCCATGAGGCATATGGCGATTTCATGTCAACCCCAGCTACACATGCCATCTCTCTCGGGTGGAAGTGTCGTGACGTGTACCACGATCCATTTGATCACGATTGGAGAGCGTAGCTCTGAGCTCATGAGATAATGGAAGATTTTATAGAATATTGTCATTTGTTCGCAAGAGTCTGTTCGAATAAAGAATTCATTAAACCACCGTCCTATGTTCTGGTTGTGTTATGAACAGGGAAGCGGGACCAACATTTCTTCACAAATAGTTCCATTTCACCGCCTTACAATGAAGAGGATGACCGAGAAGGGAGATGAGATCAAATTTTTTAAAAGGAATCCATCGCAGGTAATTGCTTCCAGGAGCACACAAAATACGAGTATACATTTAGTTCTTTATGATGCACGAATATAAATTAATAAATTTACAGTAGAATGGAATCATGCTCGGAAACGATGAAATCAGATTACAGCAGCGGAAGGAATGTTCCAGAGACTTCTCTCTCTATGTACTATGCCACGACGTTGACCAGTGGACGCAGTACACAATGGAAAGATACCATAACGAAAAATCTGTGAACAAGCTACTTGAAGGCTCTACGCAACCCATCGTTTCTATTTTGAAATAAACTACTCGTTTCGTTAATTCAGCTAATGGCATGCTAGTCTGAAATTTGCACTCACACGAAACAGTGAGAAAAACGAAAAACTTGCATGAAAAACACGGCAGGCTGCGGAGAGCCACTAACTAACTCGAGCTGGACCTATGTGTAAACTGTTCAAGGGTTACTAGTACCGACGTCGGAGTTTGAAAGCTCTTACTCATTGCCTTCATAACTCTAGTTGGCTTCACTCCGCCATGAATATACGGTTCGTGTCACTTCAGGAAGCCGCGACGCTAGTTGGCGGGAAAGCTAGCATGCTGGAAATTTTAAAATGGTGGCGACTGATCGGAAGCCTTCGCACTCATTAGTTGCGCGCGGCCTTCTAATTGGGTATCACCGGCGGAATGAACCACTTTGTGAACTCCCATCCTCCTCAAAATTGGGCGCTGCTGGGTTGAGTTTGCTTGCCGACGTCTCACCCCGAAACATTCGGTCCGCTACTGCGTTCACAGAAAGAGCAACTGTTGGGAATGCATCACAATCAAATATGTTATTCCTGACTATGTCAGTTCATAGGCAAGCTTATCACAGCATTAATGGCATAAATTCAAGGCACAGAAAGCACCGATTGAGCATCAGCGTTCATCTATTCTCACGCGCGACGCTCACTGGCAGTGACTTTCACTCAACCCAGTGGCATAGATTATTGGTTGTCGCCTTAGCGACCGCCAATAGAAAACCCGTATACTGTGTGCTCCGCGGCTACACCCAGTGCTGTGCATCTGATCGTTGAGCAGTTAGTTGTTTGAATAGTGGCATCGGTGGCGGCGTGTCCGTCGCCAATCCCGCATAATCGAGAGACGGTTGATGTCGCCTATGAAAAGTTCCATAATGTATGGACAAACCTTGATTAATAATAGTTGACTAATAGTCGACTTACCGTTTGCTCAAAGGTGTCACCTGTGCTCTTTCAAATGTTCTCATCGGCGGTTGCCTCGGGGGTAGGTCGGACTTGCCCACGGATGCAAACACCGTAGACCCTCAAGTCGGGAATGTTCACCTAATATTCCAGTTAGAGAAGGATGCAAGTATTACCTAACAAGTCCGGCTTGTCCGGCAGCGACGTCCTTGGTGATGGCGAGGACACCACCTGCGATTCAGTCGGCTTATGCTTTGGGCGCTTGCGTCGGCATAACAGTACCAGCACGGTGATAAACAGTATCAGGACCAGAATGATCACCTTGAATATTTTAACAGAGACTAGCTGAAAGCGTTTGCAATGCATATATTTCAACTTTATACCGGGAGCTGATCGCCAGCCGGCATCATTCTCGGCTTTACAATCTGTGTCTCATTGTGCTTGCCGGGCATAATCTTCTTCTTCTCGTGTCGCTCCAAAATTTCGCCATCTGTTGGAATTACGGTAATGGGGAGAATGAGACGCGCTGGTTGCACACTATCTGCGCGTACTTCCAGTTCCACATCTTCGATTACCTGCAAATGAAATAGATGTGAGTTGCGTCAAGCAGTAGCAGTGTTGAGCTAAGTCAAATCAGTCAATCGTTGTTTTTGTCCAAGCAGCGACGAAAGCTCAGACTAGGCCCAATGGCTAAAGCATCCAATGCAATTCTTACGAGCCTTCTAATTAACTGCAGACAGACGCTGGGCAGCGAACAACCGACAACGCATGAATATAAATTTTTTGTTGGTCAATCACTTACAATACTACTTCACTAAGCATAGCAGTTATTATACGCTCTCCAGTGGGTACCAATTTTCATGGTCACCATGCTGTTCTCACCAGCAAGGATGCCATCCGCTTCCTTACATATTGTTGTCACCAGGCATAGTACCTTTCACTTCATTCAAAGTTTCCTCTGACTTTTTCCTACCCAGGCGTTGTAACCATCAATGCCAGAGTCGCCTACAAACTATACTTCTCGGTCCGTGCCCCAGCGAGTCGATGACATGGTCAAATTCAATCACAACACTTTTCATAACATTACGAGCCTACCAGTGCAGATGCTATTGCATCACACATATACATGGCCCTTGTCCGTTCACCAAAAAAGACCTGTACCCGTAATTTCGTTTTTTCCTTTTCTCCCCCCTAGGGCATCCAATTTGCATTTTCACAAGCTTATCTTCAACTACCCTGAAAAAGTCATTTAAAATCGAGCTGCCGAAAACAGCACGAAAAGACGCCATACCTCTCGATCAGTATCAAAAGCTTGGTAATAGACACGGCCTCGCAGAATGTCTGGGAATGTGAAGAAAAGTGCTGAGTGATTTGAGACTGGATCGAGTGAAACTCTGCCATACCGCAGCGCGGAAGTCACTAGGAATCGTGGCGTCGAGCCCTGAAAAACAGGTTGTCTGTCGTGAATGACTCACGGTATTCCGGATTGAGTATAAAACGCCCCTGCGGGCTAACGGGGCATATCGCCCTTGGGCGGCCTTCGTGACTTCGAGTGATTAGGATTTTGTCGTTAATTACAAGTTATCGTAATGAATATCTTTGCCTGTTATAATATGTCTACTTCTCTTTTATGAAGAACCACAGGTGCGATCAAAGCACTGTAATCGAGAGGACAGAAACACACCATGCACTTGGCCAAGTCAGCGATGACCTATGAACTTTTTGAGGAGTCAGACCTACAATATAAAATGTCAATACCTGGAGAGCGGTGGCGTTCAGCTGACTGGCTGTCAGCGGGACAGCCGTCTTTGTCTCGACAATCACCGGCTGTACGGTGACCAGCGGTCGTACTCGAATCTCAGAGCGATTCCGAACAACTCCCTTTTCTGTGTTTGCCAGCAAGAACTCGAAACTGTCCTGGAGCAGAAACGCGATTCGTACTCCCGTAACTGATTGTATCGGTACTTTTCGTGTAACCATATCTCACCCTATATGAATGCATGTTCAGCTGAGCATATAGAATTTTCCCGTCGTCAATATCCTTTTGAGTAAAGTGCTTGGCTTCCTTCTCACCTGCCACCCAGTAGAATGTCCCATTCTCTGGTCCATTAGTGATCTGAAAACCCTTTAGAGAGACCATACATCCTCCTTGCCAGACACAGTGTATTGAATCGCCTAGCCTACCTTGTAGGTAATTGCCGCCCTGTCGCCATTTGAATAGGCACCAAGATGAGTCCTGAAACCACGCGTGAATTTAGTGACACTGAGAGTCCCATTACTGATTAACATACCGATTAAGTACCACATAAGTTTTTCCCTGTGGATATTCAATAACAGTATGATTCTCTAGGGCCAAATCGAGCGGCTTAATCCTAACGACTAGTGCACGAGAGTGGCCCTCCACGGAGAAAGTGACGACATCATGCGATGACATCGATGTCGATGAAGGCACATGGCCAATCGATACCAAACCCTCATTGAGCTGTAATCAATCAATCGATAGTATGCTACAACAAAAACTAGAACTGGCAGTGCAGACCTGTTCTTGGCTGAACATCGTCTTCGTCTGACCACTGACGCGAATCTCTGTGCCTGCAGAACCAGGCTGAATGAGTTCATACACAATTGATTGCGGTGGTACGTGCGGATGAGAAGCATTGAATAGCTGAGGAGTGAGGCGCAACACGCCAGAATTGCGAATTGCAATGGATATGGGAAATTTCGACACCTGAAAATGACACGTAAAAACTGCGCAACATTGTGCTACTGTCAACATGTTTGTGTGCTGAACTCATTATGACCCTCACCGCCACTTGCATTTTTGTGAAACAGCGACAGCTTGACACTGTGCTAGGTCCCAGCCATACTTCGGCGGCACGCCACGGAAATTTTGAGAAAACTGCCACTAATTGGAAACTCCACTGCTCCGAAACTCATAGAAGAAAAGTTACACGCGAAAAATGGGTGATAGTTATCAGGTAAACAAGCACTACGGAGCTGGCGGATTGTTTCCTTTACAATAGACAAGACGTGTTTTATATTTTGTGTCCTCTCATCCTCTCGTGATGTTTTCCGCCGTCTGTACTCACTCGTTCGTTCTTTTATCAGAGAACGTCATTATGCGTGCAAAGCTATTCTACGTCTGCAGTGTAAAATATTGAAAATCTCTGATTCCGGCCGCTCTGTTAACTAGGACTCAAGGTCATCCAAGAATGTGCCTTACAAGTCTTGTGAGTGCTATATTAGAGGCATGGAATTATTACCTGCACCAAAGGATCGCGTAGGGTAGTGATGTGGATCGGAACAGTAACCCGTAGCCGACTTGTGCGGCGAGTTTTTTCACTGGCCGGATAGACGAAGAATGTTACGGAGTCGTCTCGCGACTCTTCGCCCTGAAGTGAAATTTCTATTTTTCTGCAAAAATTTGACCACATTTCAAATTTTTGGCAGAAACCCTACCCCGTTCCGGTAAATCAACTTGGTTTCTGCCTGGAATTCCTGCCATGATATGGGCGCTGCTGCACCGTCGAGGAACTCGAGCACGCCATGACGAGGAGGAGTAGATACCTCTAACAAGAGATTCTGAAAAGAGGATTGTCACGCCGAAAAAAATTACTAAAATGGGTGCGACAAGTTGAGAAAGCTGGTCACCTCTTTTTCAGCAGCTCTAGCTAATGCATTGGCGCCCAGGTTTTCTTTGGTCAAAGCCACAGAACCACCTGCATAAATTACGGTTTCTCTCAAGTCAAAAAAAAGACTCTCAACGAACAATTGAGGCCGATTCTTTCTCATAAACTCAGATAAACGAACCCTTTGAAACATTGAGCGACAATGTCTTCACATAATCCATGAGATCCACCAAAGCAGCATATGTAGAGGAAATGCGAAATCTGAAACCACTGACAAAGTGAGAGGGTGAACCTCCCTTACATAGTATTCAGCGAAGGCGGTATTCAGCGTTACAGAAAAAGTAATAATAATTTATTCATCAAACTCCGCCCAATTTCCAAATCATTCAAAGGCCACACACACACGACCCACCTTCAACAATCCGATATTTAAAGGCAGCGTACGCGCAAAAAACCGTGTCTATTTTTTTCACAATTTCGGGCAGGTAGGCCTGCCAGGTTGTGATATATCGCAAAGGGACCACCCAAAACGCTCAAATTCCTGAGAAAAAATCGTTCGGGAATCCTTGAGCATTCAGCTCCCTTTTTTCACGTCTGTCCGGTGTGTCTTGTGCAATGCACAAATTTCGAAAATTTGGACGGCTGATTTGGTTTATCCTCATTAACTTTTTAAGTTCCACAATTCTTTTCGCCTTTCTGCTGTCAAAAGGTCTTCAAAAATAAGAAGCTTTAAATACACACATCCGAACTCGAGGATCCTTCGAATAAAAGAATATAGAATTTTGGATTTCCGTTGCCTGCCGGAGCGCGTCGTGGCGCTTGTGTTCCTCGTGTTAGATGATCGACCGGGAAAACGCCTTTTCAGACCACGGAGCAGTTTTCAAGAGCCTATAGCATTATTTTCACGCCACATTGAGGTCTCAAGCTTCGCCAACTATCTACACTTGGTTCAAACCTTGGATTGAGAAGAAAAACCCAGATGTGGTTTTCAGCGCGGACGCTGCCTTTAACGGAACTATGAACAGGATCCTTTCGCAAATACCTCATGTAGTAACAAAGGCCACTCTAGATTCATGGACCGCTTGACAGATTTATATTGGATAAGGAAATATTCGACGCAGGTTAGACTTATGGTATAATGATCACAGAGGGGCGCAAATACGCGCCGCGGAAAGTTGTGGGAATGAGGGGGCAGGTACTGCGCCAGCCATCACACAAACTTAGTTGGTATTCAGTGTTACAGATAAATAATAATAATTTATTGATCCAATTTCGCCGAATTCCCTGACCACTCAGAGGTCAAATACAAGATTCACGTGGAGGCCGCCAAAAAAAACAAGCTGGAGGTGAGGGCACGAATTTCCATGAAAATGTAGGGAGCCGCATCTCTCACGAATCGATCTTACTAGGGACAGCTTTAAACTTTCCGTGGAGATCTGGAAAACCAAGTTATCGTTGCTGTATGTCTATGACAGTACATAAATAGTCCATGCTTGAAATTCCCTAAATGGCCGTGGGGATTCCAAAAATGGCATTTTCATCGCTTCAAAAAAGGTAAGGGGCATCAGGAAATTTTTGGGGTGTTGAGGAAATTTTTCTTGGATTCGGCTCAGAACTTGCATCTGGGGGTTATTTAGGGCGCTGAACCAGAACATGGGGTCTATTCCTCGCCTGACTTAGGGTTACGGTAGCTTACGGTAGGCAAAATGCCTTTTAACTGGCGTTATTTACCTTAAAATTTCGAAAATCGAAAAATGGACCTCAAATTCGTGTTCAGCGTTCCAAATAACACCCAGAGTGAAATTTTGAGTCAAATCCAATACTTCAACCGAGCTACGGTACACCCACCGTAATCGACCGTCATCTATCGAAAGTCGATAAACGGGTTGCAGATTCGTGTTAGGCAAGCCGAATACCCTCTATGTACAACTTTCGAGACAATTTGATCGTAGCATTCTCGAAATCGTCCAAAGTGGCGTTTTTTTAGCGAAATTTCCCCATTTTAAAGCTTCGGACCAAATTAGATGGAATTTTTACCAATAGTGATAAATGGGCCCCAGATTCGTGATCAGCACCCAAAACAACCCCAAGAAACAAGTTTTCAGCCCAACCAGAGACAACTTTTTTGAACATCCTGAAAATTGCCACTCGTGTATCCCTTTTATCTACGCAAAGCTATAGAAATTCCCACTTTTATGAATCTCCTGTAAATCTCTGAGGCATTTAGGGAATTTGGAAAACGGATTATCAGTGCTGTGTCCCATACCCACAACTATCAACACATGGTTATAAAAGCCCACCGCAAATGTAAGGCAAGCCCTAGTTAGTGTCATACCTTGTTCTGATTCAGATGCTCTGCTGCATTTCATATTCATAAATAGAATTTTCTGATTCTATCGCGAAGTCCGGCGGTCGCCGCGATGCTCGAAACAATGGAGCGCCAGAGTGAGTACGCGAGACAGTAAAGCGAAGAAATCTTGACTTTCGAAGTCAAAAAGACGGAATATATTCTTCGCGTGCCTTGCGTCCACTGACCCAGCAGAACTGAGCCTAATAGTCGGCAGAATTGCCACTGCACCAATCAACCATTCCCAACAACGTTTGACAGCGTCAGTAGGGCGCTTGCAGGGCATACCCTCCACCGCAGATAACCTTTGCTACCCATATCGAAGACGCGAGCGATCTCATCAGAGACTTCTAGGAGAGTCGCCTACCTCAATATGTTCCCATCAAGAAGATAGGAGCGAACAAATCTAACTAAGAAATTCTACAAATGAGGTGATTCCTAAAGAAACTGAAGTAAAACTACCTAAATTCCTCCTCTATAGGAGTATCAGAGCCATTCTTCTGCAGCACGAAATAGAATGAGTCCTTCCGCGTCCATTCCTGTTGAGGAATTCCCTGATTTTTGTAGACCACACGATTTCGATTGATCTGTAAGCAAGCAGAATAAAGGTACGCATCTTCAGCATCAAAGTGATAAATTTGCCTAAAATAGTGGTTCAAAATTTTAAGCAAGCTAACGTTAGTGACAGCAGGCGACTAGAAAACCAATGATATTGCAACTTACGTCAAGTTGACTGAATTTCCCACTCTGCTTCGAATCCACGAGTAGTTTTCCATATTTCGGTGGCTTGGAGACAGAATAGAGAATCTCCTCTGGGCGAGCCTGAATTTGAGACTTATGAAAATCCCGCTAGAGAAACATTGGAAACCTACATTAAGAATATTGGCTCTGAGCGATTCGACCCCGATGACCGTACTGGCATTTGGTGAAGCGAGAAGGCGGGCGTTCGCCTGAAGCACCGGCGACGAGCTGGTCCAACTCTCAATGGAAAACCATTCGGGACCGATCTGATGCACTCCATCCGAAAGCAGGAAGGAGAAGCCACCCGATCCGGAAGCATCTGAAACGTGCGAAATGTTCTGCGCTGTTAACACTTCATTCGATTTCAAGTCGTTGCTGAAGTAATCGACAACTGAATTACAAGTTAAGGTGCCGTTCAGGGCAAATGAGGTTAGCTGCAAAACCAGGTGTTGTCTTATTAAGTAAACGTACTTGCGTGTCGCAAGAAGACAATGGCAGAGTCGTCGATATCTTTCTGTGAGAAGTTGTAGATGGCCTTGGAGAGATCATGATCATTCACAACGATTCCATTCGACGGTCGAGAAATTAGGTAAAACACCCCGCTTGGTGGTGTGTCCGGGTCCTAGATATCAAATATTGAAACACTGGATCAGCCTTCTAAGGTGCAATGCCATAATGATTTTTGGGTGATATAAAAGGAGTTGGGACCGAACTATGTATTTGTAGGAGAGGCAGACTGTAGTAATCATAACAATAATCACCGTTTTGTCAGACTTTGCTCTAACTAGAACTAGTAATATTGCATGAGAGTTGTATTTCTAGCATGAGAAGTAAGTGTTCACACAGTAGGAAGAAGAAAACTTCATTTTATAGCTTGAAATGTATTTGAAAATTTTTCAGAGTACGGTAGTCGGTACAGTGTGTGATTGTAGCATGTATGGGCGACAGTTCAAAAACGCAATGTCGATGTGAGACGGGCCGAGGCTCAGGGCCGCATTCCTCTCCTCGATTTCATCAGGAACCGAGCGATTCGGCATTTTCCACTTTTTCTCCAGCATTCTAAGGTCCACTCCGGGCACGACATTGTGTGAAAAAAACCAAACCAAAAAAAACAAAAACCTGAGGAAAACCAGGCAGTTCCGAGTTTTACCAGCGGCCATCATAGAAAACAAAACTTACCGTCCGCGTGCCACCAATTAAATGTTTTTTGTTTATAAATTTGTTAATTAAATCGCTCCCTCATGCATGTGAGCGATTAGAGCCGCAAGCTATTTTTATCCTCTCCCACTAAACATGCTCAACTAAAGTTAAAGAATTGGAAGAGAGGTACCGTCGATTCAGCTGAAAGGTTGCCAAATCTTGAAAGTGTGTAACGGACCTCGGTGTCAAGGTGAGCATTCGTGATCGGAGTCCGCTCGGAACTCACTCGCAAAATCTCATTTCGTAGAAGTTGAGGGCCTGAAAATCAACGTGAATCACATAACGGGTGACGGGCACGCCTTGACAGTCAGTCGCAACACCGAGGGTAGGGTAGACCTCACTTGGAATCCTACCCTTTCCCTGCAACATACTTTGCACATTCCTCTGCGAAATCGTGACGTCGACAATTTGCGTCTGTGTGCAGGTATGATGAGATATGCAGGCAGCGACGGAGAATGAATCACGCGTTGCAGTGGAGTCACGATCTGACACAAAAACCACACGACGTTCACGGAGATCTGCACCACTGAACGTCTCTGAAAACAATCGAATCTTCTGGAGTGGAGTGAGACAAATTAATTGAGAAGAAGAATTTAATTGACTAACCAATAGAAGTAATGTTGGTGACGCTCCACGAATCCAGCACAATCCAGCCATAGTTCGGTTTCTCCACCACATTCACTACATAGTCCTGCCTGTCAGATGAGGTTACATTGAGTACGTCCTCCGAAATCACAGCTGAATCGCCTGCGACTACGCTCAAGATCGTGGCAGTGAGAGATACCTTGAACAACAGAGACAGATGAGAACTCATTCAGTGAATGTCGAGTTGATATCTCACGTGATGCTCATAGATCTCCACATAAAGCGCATACGGCCCTTTGGTAGTGTGTGGAGATGTAATGTTGAATTGAATCGTGTCACGACCGGCGCCACTGCCACTGTGAATATACTGAACACGTCCGAGGTCAACATCCCGTTGAGAGAAACGCTGTACTACAAGTTGCGGAGTGGAGGAGACATTCTCTGAATAGTCATACATGAGCAGAACAAGTTGTTTAACAGTTGTAGACTTACCAGTCCCTTCCAGGACCACTGAACCCTCTTGTGGTTGCTTGATAATGTAGTAGAATAGCTCGGCAGCAGAACTAGTCGCATCGCCTATTTCCAGGTGGCTGGAGTCAATGGTTGTCACTCCACCAACTGGAAGCGACAGTGTGGACGAACGACGCAGTTCGAGGGAGGCACCAAGCGATCGACGAAGGATTTGCATCTGCAACCACATGTTGAGGTTAGACCACTGGACCCTTTCGAAACAGTTCGAGTCTCACCTCAGCCTTGAGCGTCTGATTTCCCACTCTCACCGCTAGAATCTCCATTGCGGCCGAGTGAACATTGTATGAGATCTTTCCGTCATTAATGTCCTGCAAAAAAATGAATGGCAGCTGCCGGAAGATTAATCTTATTTGTCAGCACCTTCTGAGTGAAAGTCCGAGTCGGTCGTCTTGACCTTTGGTGCTGCATAACAAAACTGTCCGACTCAGCATTATAGACGATGTCAGCGGGACGAATGTCCAAATTTGTCACAATCGAAAGATTAGCAGCGGTAACGGCTGCAAACAATGACTGGTCGTAAGACCGAAAATAAGAAGTTAATGAATCACCTACGAAGATTTGGTGTGTCTCCTGGTAGGCAGCAGTATTCCAGTAGACTTTCACCGATGCGTATAAAAGGATCCGAAGCTATAACACGCAGCAGTCCTTCGACTGTGTGTTTCTTGTCGCTCACCGTATAGCTGGAAGTATAGCGAAAACTCCACGATAAAGCGTTCAGTTTGTATATGTTGACAACTGCTACTTCAGCATGCAGGTTTGGCTTTTCGAAATATTCTTTCTGGAACGATGAATCGTAATTCAAGAACCCCGTGATTCCAACGCGATTGTCTTCGAGCTGCGTGTTGCAACGGTGGTCAATTGCAAGTGCACACCGGAATTTCATTCTAGCCTGGACAGTATGTTGTCGATTCGTTTCAACCCAGACACCAAACCAGGAGCAATGCTGAACACACAACACTGATAGGCGAACAACATTTTCGACACGGATTTTTTGTTGATTGTATGGCTATTGAAGGATGACAAATCGAAAGGAAGGGCTACCTTCGATTGACTTTTATTGCCGTATTTGGCGTCAAATCAGCAGCAGGAACGTGTTCGCACAGTAAACAACCACCCAGCCACGATAAAACTTTTGCGAATTCAGCCTTGTGAATTCACTATCGCCAAGTTTGCCAATAAAACCTTGAAAGCAGAGGACACCCAAGAAAATATTTTCCAGATTTCATGCTTATCTTGGAGCGAACCACTCTCTGAAGCCAATCGTTCAAAACCCACCCATAAGTAGTTATGGCTTCTGGAAGAAGCCTATATTCCGATGGCCAAAATTCAGTGGACGAGTTGTCTCAGACCTGTACAACACCGCTTGCAGGATTTGGTCAGAAAGCGCACGAGGACCCATCTTTGTGTCTTATTCGTCCTTTTTGAATAACTCGCTGCAAACTCAACTTTGAGCTACACTAGGGCAATATTCATGATCCAGGCGTTGGCGGATACCTAATGGTATGTGTAGCCTTTGTTGGGTTACATTGAGAACTATAGAAACTTCGCAATCAAACAGGTTTGTAGTCACGGTACCGTGGTGGAGGGGGCGCGATGGTCCACATATGCCTGCGTTTCCCTGTGTCTACCGTATTTAGAGAGTTGATTGTGAAGCCTCTATGGTTTTCAACGAAACATGACAGTGTCTATATCCTGAATAGCCCTCAACGCCAGGATCATGAATATCACCACAGTTTCGCACAAGGTTGAGTTTGAAGCGAGTTATTCAAGCAGGACGAAAAAGACGCGAAAACGCGTCTTCGCTAGTTCTCTGACCGAATTCTACGAGCGGTAGTGAATTTCTTTTCATTCAAGCCGTTGCGCGAGAGCGAACCAGGATGAGGAAACAGTGTGAAAGGGAATGAAAATCGGAAACGCTGGTAGAGTACATCTGTCCATCTAGCCGCTATTGAGTTCGAAAATCCAGTGAGGGGCGAATGGAGGGAAATACGGGTCTGAGGCAACTTGCTCACCAGCTTTTAGCCTTCACGATATAGGCGTATTCCAGAAGGAATGACCCCGGTTGTATGGAGGTTTTGAACGACTTCCGAGGTACCAAAGTAATCAGTGTGTGACTCTCTCTGTAATAAGCATAAAATCTGAGAAATAATTTTTTGGAGGTGCTGTGTCCTTAAAGGCAGCATACACGCTCGCAAGTATAGTCGAGATAACAGCATAGATAGGTCCGCACTGCCCGTACTATGTCGTCAACGACGTTTGAAGCGCTGAAAACTGTCCAGGATGACAATATTTGACAATGTTTAAGCAATCTTGCCTTCCACGCCCGTATTTTCAAACCCCTTCGAGTAACAGAATGAGAATCGATACTTGTGAAAACGTGTGATAATTGAGAGTGATAGCACTATCAAATGGGAATGCACGAGAGAAATATCTTGGTTTACTTGAGTATAACATGTCTGCATACCTATTGACTCTCGTCCACTTGCGAGAATGCGGCTCTGCTTTGGCTGATCTCTTAAAAAGGAGGATTTCATCAGTGCACAAACATGTTATATTGAGGTAAATCGAGTTTTTTCTCTACTGCACTCCCTTTTTATAGTGCTATCATTCTAAGTTATCACATGTTTTCTCAAGTATCGATTCTCATTCTGTTACTCGAAGGGGTGTGAAAATACGGGCGTGGAAGGCAAGATTGCTCAAACATTGTCAAAAATTGTCATCCTGGACAGCTTTCAGCGCTTCAAGCGTCGTTGACGACATAGTACGGGCCGTTCGGACCTATCTATGCTGTTATCTCGACTATGCTTGCGAGCGTGTATGCTGCCTTTAACACGTACATGAATTTCACTGTAGGGATCAGCTCGGAATCCTCATGATGGGGTCTAGCTGACATACTCCTTCAACCACTGAGGTGCATCTGGCAATAAAAAAATCATAAAATGATGGATTGGTTGGCTCCGTGTTCCAGAAGAATTTTGTGAAGTGGCGAACCCACTAAGAAAAGCAGCAGCTATCTGTACTATACTATGTACACGGGGCATCCCGCAGGTAGGAATGATCGTAAATTGGAAAAGAGACGCTCAGAAAAAGACTTCGAGTTCAAAATAAAAATCACTTTCTAAAATCAACAATGACACACACCTGACAGTGAAATTGTTCTTGTGACCAAGGTGCCGTAACATCACCCTTCCATGGAGCAGGTCTTGCTCAGTGAAGACCGTCACAGGTATGTAAGGTGAGACAGTTGAGAGTACTGCTGCGTCCTGAAAAGCTGTCAATGACAGAGTTCTCTATCCCAACCTGATCGAATCTTGCGACTCTGATCGCGTCAACACCAAAGTCGCACTAAACCAATCAGCCGAAATCAACTAGGGAGAAATCTTTGGTGGGAACGCTTCGGCGTGCTTCTCGGTACTGAAAACATGGGCAGCGGAGACGTCCGCGCTTAATCGGTTTGGCTCCATTACTCGCCCTTTGTCCCGGCATGTGTTTGTTCCGCGGTGTCTCATGCTACATTGTCTCTCAGCGAAAGTATTCTTGGCTGGGTGTAAGCTCCGTTTTATAGCAAACATTTTTCTACAGTCTGCACTATTTGAGTGTCCTGAGATAAATAGGGTCTGCCCATCCAGTGCACAGATTTTCTTCCTCTGCTGATTGTTTCTTTTGGAACTGTGAACAATGCGATTTTTTTCTTTTGCAACTCTCGCACGTGAGAAATCAGAAATTATGATTACCGACGTCGATGAGTGTTGTGTTCCGCCATGGTAAGAGGAACCAAAGGAGATCAATCCAGATGCGGATCGATGGTGCGCCTTCGTGCAGCTTGGGCACTTTTTTTTAAGGAGTTATAGGCGTATGATCGATCACTGGTTGAGAGATTGCCGCGACGAACACACGTGGCATGCACGCAAGCGAGGGGGTAATGATAGTAATGAACATCGATCAAGTGATATCACGTTAGATAGCTGCGCTGCGGCTATCTATCGACCAGTGATCGACGATATCTATGATCTTGATATCACCCTTTAGTGACATGTTTCAGATCAGTAGTGCCGATCAGACGATTCGGAGGCTGCGGATAAAAGGGATGGAAGCGTGATGAATTGTGGCGAAGAACGACGAGAACACGGGAGGTTGAAGCCAATGAGCAGTTTTAGAACCGTGATATTGTGTCTGATAAACGGACTGTCCATCTATATGGAATGCAAAAGCTAAATTCTCCGCTCTCTCACTGTCTCTAACCTCCGTATGCGCACGCGAATTAAATGCATCGTTCACGATGGATTTCGTTTTCGAGTTTTCCATACATAATGAGAATTATTTGAACCGAAAAAACGGTAAGAGGTTTTCAGCTTTAAAGGCAGGGTTCTCGATAAAATTGGTTGTTGTGCTATCCTCATGAAAAGGTAAGTTTGGCCATCACAGAAGTGAAAATAAGTAAAAAAAAATCCTCCCGCCCAATCATCGAGATTCCTATAAATTCCTGTTTTGTAAACTTTTAGTTTGCTTCTAAAGTAGTTATTTAGCACTTCTGGAGACTACTGACTATTCTAAAGGCAAAATAAAAGGCGGATAAACAAGCAGTAATGGAAATCTCGTTAAAGGCAGTGGTTGCGCTCAAATATGCTCGTCTTCTTTTCCTCTCTAAACCCTTCTCTGGGTATAGAGTAGTAGAACCTATGAGAAAAAATCGCGAAAAAAAAACGCTGTTCTGGGTCAAGTTCGAAGCCTGAACTTTCTTGTCTTTTGATGGTGGACTAGTCCACACCACATCATGGGTATCGATGATCTCTAATATCAAGAACATCAGCTGGCTTGAACTTGAATTTCAATCAATGAACATTCGGACTTATGTACACATCTAGTCAAAAATATTGGTTGAAGTGCTTGCTTTCATCGTTCAACTGTGCACGTGTGCACGAACTGGAAATTTAGGTTCTTAATACCTCTAATTCTAGCCCGTTTTTCCCCGCGCTACCTTCATAGTTTTTGAGCTGCTTTATATCTAAGCTGATTTTTGTAGTTTTTTTTTTCGATTACGTTTTCCATTGTGACCACTGCCTTTGATTAGGGGACCAGTCGACACCTGTAATTAGCCGTTATACCTTGTTTTTAGGCGTTTTCCCAACAGATTTCTGGGTTTTTTCACCTGTTTTTACTTTTGTGACGACCAAGTCTACATTCTAATGAAGCGAGCTCGAAAATCGTTTTTATCGCGAACCCTGCTTTAAACCATGAAAATTTCGATATTTTACAGCCTGTACTCCCTAGGTATGGAAAGTAGAAAGAACAGAATAATTATACTTGATGTTTCATCATTCGTACTAAACTAAGCCAGTCATCGCAGCCGTTTATGGTAAGCGAAGCAGCTGCTTCTCCCCAACTGACCTTGATGGGCTGGTAGAAATGGAATTGTAGGGGAGCGTTAGCATCGTAGTCGTCATCGACCCAGTCCAGGAGATAAGGATGAAGAATGCGTTCGCCTCTTTCGACAACCTACAATTCAATCCACATCATCTGCATAAGCGGAGAAGATATCTAAAAAATAATCCTTGCCTGGATAGTGTCACTACCCCGCAAGCGAGGTCTATTGTCGTTGACTGGGATGATGGAGAATGACATCCAAAGCGGTATGCGTCGTCCTTTCCGAAACGCTGACTCAGCAGTAAGATGAAGGCGGTCGGTACGGGACTCCGATCCCGAATGGGAGTAAATTAGCCTGCAGTTAAGCTGGGTAATTCAATAGTATACTTTGTTAAAGAAGCTTATCCATGAGCAACTGACCGCTCCTCAGCAATATCTCTGGTTGTGAAGTTCATCCCTGCAATCAAGGTCCTATTAGTGGAATTTGACGTCCTTAGCAATAAGGAACCATGGACTGGTGCCAAGGACAAAGTGAACACAAAGAACGAGTCATCCGGAGTAGCCAATGAAAGTGAGTCTTGGGTTATCTGAATTGTCTCTATGAGGTTGATACTTATTGTCAGGAAAAACTGTTCAATGAGATTTCAAGATTAACCACAGCCGACTCGCCCTCCTGAACGACCACCGTTCTGTTCACCAACTGGATGGAGGTCTGTGTTGGCACGAAGATGATCTGAAAACTTGAACCTTGATATCAGAAGAATGCACAATCCGACAGGGTCTACCCGCGAACCTCGAATCGCAAGGACTCTGACGAAATCGCAGGTGTAATAACACGAAACAGAAAGAAGTCATTGATGATTGAGTACTGCATGAAGTGCAACTTGAAGGAGATCAATCGGTTGTCAAGATCCTGAAAGAAAGAAGTGTGAAAAACGCCTGCACTCTGAGAGAATAAAATGAGTGTGAGTTGAACTGACCGCTTGTGTGAAGTTCGACGAGACACCTATTCGACGGCTTTTCCCGTTGATCCTTCTGGAAAGGATGCCGTACTTGGGTGGTTCCTCAATGTGATAGACGAGTTTATCGGGCGGATAACTCTTCGGAAACGTCCACGCAAACAGATTCGCACGACTTAGAGTGCCGTTCTCCGTACCATTCAGCATGAACACTTCACGATTGAACACCTGACATCAGGAGCATCAGTGATGGGGGAACGCCAGAATGGGAGTTGTGTTCAAGATTTTCGCAAAATTTAGTCTGATGAATGAACGGGCCGCACCGATAGATCACCGTTAGCGATTGAAACTGGTTCAGTTGCTTGACCAAGTTTGGTGAAAGGCCTATGTGCCAGCTTCTAGGCTTCTCTTGTTGGTGACGTTACTTTTATGAAACTAGTAGGAATTTTCATGTTTACAAGGAAGCCTTCAAGGAATATAGCGTGCACAGCTGTACAACTCAAGAGTTCCAATACATCACACGGTGGTTATTAAATAGCCGTACAAAGTTTCTATTCTAGTGTTGCTGATATGCGAATCGTCGAGTTTCTTTGGCTTGCTCTATTCACGAAACCACTCACTCGATATGTTTCCAACTTTGGTGCGTGAAGTCGTGATTGGAATAAACGGTAGGCAGGATCCTCAGTTTCAGCGGAATAAACTACTGCGTACCCGACTTCGGCATGGTCCCAGCCCTCAAGATGGTCAACCGTGTCCATTTGTCACGATCCTCAGCCACAATTTCTCAGACAAACCATCGCTCGGGGAGGGGTCGGCTCCTCCCAATTATGACGTCATCGCCCGGACAGCGGCCGAGGAGCGAACTGGCACCGCGGTCCCTGTCCGGTAGTAATGTTAACGTCGGCCGCTCTCCGGTCGCTCTCAGGGCGACAGCGGTGTCATCGCCAGAGATGGAGAGACGCGGGATTGGTTGATCTTTCAGTGATAAAGTGCGGGCCACGTTATGATCAATGAACAACCAATACTGCGTGTATAAAAGTTAGCTCCTCTCGTGTAGACGGGTAGTTGGCCTTTCGAGGCCACTCTTGAGAGGTAACCTCGGGTCACTCTCAGGAAGACAATTTTTGACGGCCGAGGGGATCCCCCATAGCCCGCAGTGGGGAAGGCTTCCTCATTGCGGACCATGCTAGGCTGATATACTTGTTGAGGCGTGTGGCAGGATTAATTTCCTGGCCCACAGACTGTAGCACGTACCTTATCCTCTTAAGAAACTTAACCCTCTCCAGAAGAGTCGGGAATGAAGAAAAAATAGCAGTTACGACAATTTCGAGATTCGCCCGGACAGGGACCGCAGTGCCAGTTGGGACAGAAGATATCTCCGAGCGGGAATGCTGTCGCCCGGAGAGCGGCTGCTGTCACCCGGGTAGATAGCTAATTTTCGCCTGCAGCGGAGAGACAGCGTCGCTCGAGTCGCTCTCCGCTCCCGCTCCGAGCGATTATTCGTCTGAATTGAACACAATCCATCCATCGGTCGCTATACCACTTCTAGCGAAATTAAACAATGCGCCTAACGTTGTCGCCTCATCTGGTCGAGTGATTTTCAATCCTCCTTTAGCACATCCGTCCAAGAATTACGCCTACGTCCAGGGGGCCGTTTTCAGACAGGACTTGGAAGCATCTTTATCCTTTGTTGAACAAGACAGTCCGGCGGTCTTTTCAAAATATGCCTAAATAGTAGAAGTCACCCATCATTGTCGCATGAGATGGCATTGGTAGATTTCGGCACCTCCTTCAACCTTTGATGCAATCCATCGATTTCGCTGTACAAGAGAAATCTTCCTTACGGCACATCCGCGGCCAGAAATGCCCAAGCAAACGCCTGAACAGCTCCCTCTCAGTGCAACCCAACTTCTCCATCTGAATCTTCGGCGCTGCCCATGCCTCCTATCCGTACATCATGATAGGGCGGTTAGCGGATAGATAGAAACGCAACATGACTTCGTTCGCGATTGGGGCAGACCACAAATACTTGGTCAGAGAACTTAATGCAGATGTAGCTCTTGTTCACCGTTGTTGAATATACGTTGCATAACTACCATCCCTCTTCAACAAACATCCCACATAACAGAAGTCAACCACAATTTCGATACGGTGCCCACACACACAAACTCCCATTGAAGGCCTTTGAGAGAACCACGTCTGCTTGCATTTGTTGGGACAAAGACGAAGTCCATAGGTTGTTTTTACACCTATTTTCTCTTTCTTGCTAATGTTTGGTGAGTGATTTTGCATTTTTCATTTTCTCAACTCTTGGCTTATTGTCTCACCTTCACGTTCATTGGTATGAACATCAGTCGGAAATTGTGGATCATTGACACGAATTCACCGGTCTCCACCTAAAATTCGAAACCATCAATAGTTTCATCCAGCCAAGTTATGGTAGAGGGCACAAGCATTCAGCCAGCAGCCGACGCAGAATAGGGTACCAAACCTGGAAACTGAACATATCCTGCGTTGGATGATGGTTGCTTGTGTGACGAAATCGAACCAGGCCTCGATCTACCTGGAATTGGATACATCCGAAAAGCTGCTATCGCATGCACTAATATAGTTGTCTTATAGTCTTGTGCAATTCATTTATCCTTTTATTCTTTCCAGATGCTCCCTGATTTCTCTCAATGGAAGAGTAAGCTAACTGCAGGCACGTGCGCAGTGGAGTGTTGCTTCGAATAATATCGATTTTTGGAATAAATTTAATTTTCTCTTCATCATCGAAATGGTTTCAACAGTACTCACTTTCATACACTACGGTAATTGAAAGGTATTGTGCTTCTCTGCGCCAAATTCCGGTCTGCAATTGCGTCTCGATACGCTTTGCAGCCTCGCGCTTTCAAGTCGGAAGAGTTTCCAGCATCGCAGCCGCCGATGTGTTGACTTTATGTGGGTTTTAGAAACTGGAAACTAAACAAAATTGGAGAAAACTGTATAAAAGGCCATATCGAGTCGGCTTTGGCGCTGGAAACTCGACTGACTCGAGCGCGAGCGGCAGCAAAGCGTGTCGCGACACAATTGCGGACCGGAATTTGGCCCAGAGAAGCACAGTAAGCTAACTGCAGGCACGTGCGCAGTAGAGTGTTGCTTCAAATAATATCGATTTTTTTGAATAAATTTAATCTTCTCCTAATGATCGAAATGGTTTCAACAGTGCTCATTTTCATACACTACGGTAATTAAAAGGTATTGTGCTTCTCTGGGTCAAATTCCGGTCCGCAATTGCGTCTCGATACGCTTTGCAGCCGCGCGCTTTCGAGTCGGAAGAGTTTCCAGCATCGCAGCCGCCGATGTGTTGACTTTATGTGGGTTTTAGAAACTTGAAACTAAACAAAATTGGAGAAAACTGTATAAAAGGCCATATCGAGTCGGCTTTGGCGCTGGAATCTCGACTGACTCGAGCGCGAGCGGCCGCAAAGCGTGTCGAGACGCCATTGCGAACCGGATTCTGGCCCAGAGAAGCACAGTGATCATATTTGGCAGAAAAAGTAGAATTCCGTTAATTCATTAAAATGCCACAGCCAATTAATTGAGTATTTATTCGAGTATTGTAATGATCGAAAAAATTGTAGTAGCGATTCTGTGATTGGATATAATTTTACTTTTTCTTCACCTATGGTAACATTGCCCATCACGTAATGTTAGTTACCAAGGGCAGTTAAAACCATTTCGGCTCTGAGAAAATATTAGAGTTGAACGGAAAATCGAAATTATTCGATCCAACACTCTAGTGCGCAGAAACACATGTCGTGTGTGGAAGCTTGATATTACTGACTATTATTCGAGTCGTTTCTTGACCCATAAGGAGTCTACAGAGTACAAGTCACGGCGTTGCTCGCAGCGACATTTTCGCGGCAGGGCAATGATGAGCGATTGGGTACGCTGGGCATCGTGCGGAGGCAGCGACGTGTCGCACGAAACCGGTGACGCGGTGATCTTGCAGACTGTTTTCTTAGCCGTGGCACCTGCAAACGGCGACAAGCAATGGTCAGGACCTTTCACCATCAGGGGCTTTCATAATGGCGTCGCTGTGAAACTCGCTGTCGTGGAGACGTGGTGAGTAATGGGAAGTGCTAAGCAGCGAAAACCTTGCCGCGCAACGGGAGCGACCACCGCGCTTTTAGAGTGCACCAGCAGCGAGCCGGCAGCGCCAACAGTGACGTCGCGCGATAGAAATAGGGGGTCTTCAGAGTTGCAGAGACCGGCGAGTGGTCGCCGAGCGTCAGCCTTGACGCGGCGACAGAAATGTTTCGAAGCATTATTGTCGCGGCGTCGGTTGCCGCTCGCTGGTAGTGACGAAGGGCCGTCTCGGCGTCAAAACACTCTGCGGTACCCCCCTCGTCGCCCTTCACGCGGCGTCGATCGCTCTCGTCACCGAATGTAATCGATATTGCATCAGCCAGCTCTGTTCTTAGATGCGAGCAACGCCGCTACTTCAACTCTGCCGACCACTATAGTTTCCACTATTTTTGTCGCTGTTGCTGCCGTAATTTCTTCGTACTTTTCGTGCTCCTTTGTTAATATTTGCCCTCTGTGAATAGGGTCAGGCGTCACATGCCTCACTAAACGTACCTGGTCCTGTGTGAAGGTACTGCACACGGCAAAATGTCCGTTACTGGGACTGCACTCGACGACTCCATGGTCGGGAAGTCCGACAATAGAGAACGACAGTGGCAGGTCAGGTACTGATGCGGCAAATGACAGATTGCTAAAGTATGTTTGATTCAACAATAGACTTCTATGGGGCAACCGTTCTTCTGTACCTTGAGGTGATCAAGGCCGAAGAGTGATGAAGCAGGCGTACACCAGTGTTTGTCTTCAGCCGCACCTCAATCGGGGTGCTGATCGTGTGAAGCGTCAGCACCTAAAATAGCACTCTTTTACCAGACCTTCTTTTCTACCGAGAGCATAAGAATCACACAAAGTAAAGCTAACTTGCGATCGAGCATCTCCATCTCTGGCCACAATTCTTAGTACTCCCTTCTCGAATAGCCCTTCATCATGAACACACACCTGAATAACAGTTGTGGCCGAGAACTTAAAAGTAATCCTAACACTGTGATCCTCCTTACCAATCTGTTGATGAACTGCCGCTGGGTGAACTCTGTGACAGTCGCATTTCCAACACGCAAATGTACCCCTCGTGCCTCTACCACCTGTACTCGTACCTGAAACATAGCTCAATTCTTAGCTTCTAAGGGGATTGAAGGGTGGCATCCAGTCAGAAAAAAGCTGTCTTACTTTATCTGGACCATCATCTGGATCGGACAAGTGTATTTGATCGGATGTCAGCGTCCGACTAAAAATAAAGACATTTCTGAGCTTCTGAATAGACCTCTATGTAGTCTCATAACACCTATCACAAGAGATCCTACAGTTAGCTCCGTGGCTTGCCTCGTCTAAAAAAAATTAAATCTCACCCGCAGCTGGCGCGAGCGGCTTAAATCTCACCGACGGCTGGCGGTGTAGTAGGCTGACCAGCTGCGCTCTTCTCTCGGTTTGAATCGATTAGCGACCGACGCACGCGACCGCTCTCGCCAGCAGTGGGTGAGATTTGAATTTTATCCCTAAAGGCTGTGGTCACGATGAAAAACATTATCGAAAAAACTACAAAAATCAGCTTAGATATAAAACAGCTCAAAACTATGAAGGTAGCGCGGTGAAAAACGGGCTAGAATTAGAGTTATTAGGACCCTAAATTTCTAGTTCGTGCACACGTGCACAGAAAGATCACAGTCTCATGTCAAGCATTCAAAAATCATCGACACTCAGAGGAAGAAATAAATGCAAATTTACCTAATAAAACAGTTGAACAATGAGAGCAAGCACTTCAGTCAATGTTTTTGACTAGATGTGTACATAAATCCGAAAGTTCATTGATTGAAAATCAAGTTCAAGCCAGCTGCTGTTCTTGATATTAGAGATCATCGATGCCGATGATGTGGGGTGGACTCGTCCACCATAAAAAGACAAGAAAGTTCAGGCTTCAAATTCGGCCCAGAACAGCGTTTTTTTCGCGATTTTTTCTTATAGGAGGTCCTACTACTCGAGACCCAGAAAAGGGTTTAGAGAGGAAAAGAAGACGAGCATATTTGAGCGCGACCACTGCCTTTAAGAAGGCTAGCCACTGACTTTGTGCCGTGACCTGATCTACACTCAGCTGCTCTTATGGAAGGGTTAGCACTTCCATCGCGGTGCGACATGATGACATAACACTGACGAGTTGCGTCGCTCGTTGATCCGTATTGGAAACATGCTATCACGTCGCTTAAATAGAGATGGAAGTATAAACCCGATCTGAGGGAGCGGTGTTAAGATAGGATCTTGGGGACAGACCAGAAAAAATCTGGGCCAGAAAAAAATCAAGAAGCCAAATAATATCCATACCTCCCCTTAGCCGAGATCTTGATCACGTGTCCACCTTTGGCTTCAGAAAGTTCAGGTGGATCGTTGACGGGATTAATGCGTATCCGGAGCATGTACGTGGTTGAGTCCAGCGACGGAAAATCTGTTCGCTTTCCATTTATGTCCAGCTGAAATGTGTTGGGTGAGCATCTGTCCATTATGAAAAAGTTTTTGAAGAGACCTTAGTGTACCTGGAACTCCAACTGATCCTGGGTAGTCTCGCTGCCGTCATGTCTATAGATAACACTCCGCGAAAGGAGTTGGCTGTAATCAAAGGCAGCACATGGTTGACCGTCTAGGCTAAGCGTGCCATGATGGGGGCCTTCCACAATCTGGAAACACCAATTTGGTGAATGTACCTGCTCAGGTAATTCTCGGTTCCAAGCTGCACCCAACAGGAATCAGAGCCGCTTTACAGTTAGGTTCGTTCTCCCGATCTCCGGGCCACTGCTGTTGCTGTCCCAGCGGTCTGAAAGGGCCTGAACAGCAACAGCAGTTGCCCGGACAGAAACAGAAGCGGACCCGCAAATCGGGAGAACGAGAAGAACTGTCATGCAGCTCGGGGCACAGCATCGCCTGAAAGGTAAAGCTAACCGAGAATGTGATCTGCTTGTTGGAGACGTTGAATCGCGAATGTTCCGGCAGAATATAGATGTTTTTCCACTGCAGAGGCATTGATCCGCCTTCATTCACCTGCAAGTCTTCCTGTTAATGAAAAATATCAATAATGGTCACCACATAAGAACCAGATTACCTCCAGTGGTTCGGCCACGTAAATGGGCTGCAAAGTGGATATGGGGACAGACCGTGTCGAGCTGTCTGGCTTGCCATTCCTGAAATAGAAAATCTGTGGATAGAGGCTTTCTTCACGCAGCGGGAAAAGTTTTCCCGTTTTTGCAGTTCGAAACGTCACGCTGCTCAATTCAAGCGAAGTGGTCCCTTGTGGAACTCGAGCCGCAAAAGGCGGGACAACTCCTCCTTCGTTGAGTGGAGAGCTCTACCCCAAAACTCTGTGAGATTAGGAGCATCCAAGTTCTTTGTTGGTATAGAAAACCTTGAGTGCATTGAAGTTCACGCAAAAAAACGTGTGCTTATTTCGCTATCACCGGTCAAAAGGGATTTGCAAGAAATTTCATCGCTGTTGTTTCAGAGATGATTGTTCCATCGATGGTGTTCACCCCATGCCTTCGAACATTCGTCTAACAGTCCACGGCAAGGGAAAAACCGCGGTCCTGCGGTTGCGTATTCCCACTAGGTATACTGTAGGTCGCGCCATAATCGACGGCGAATCTGTGATTTTTTTCCTGAATTTTGGAGAAAGAACACAGGGAGCATCAGAAAACTGTAAGTCCCGCACCATACACACACGATATCAATACACTCAGACACTCTGGTGTTTCTAACGCGCACTGAACCGTCCCATTTCGACCTGTGCGGGGCAAACGGCAGAGTTTCCGCATGGCCATTCCGGTCTGCGTTCAGCGCCTGCCAAACCTCGGATTCCGCCGTTTGGCTGGCGATGACGTCACTGCTGCAGAGAGGCTCGGTGTTGCGTTCTTAGACGATTTGACAGCGCATGAACTCGTTTGATCTGCCGAATCACGTTATTGATGACTCCACAATTGAACAGGCCCATATCAGCAGCAGAGGACGTATATAAGGGGCCTCATCCTAGAGAGAGCGCAGTCGGCCTTTCGGGGCTGCTCCTAGAAAGTGGCTACGAGTCACTCTCTGGACGATTTTTGACGCTGAGGGGTCTCCCCCACGGTACTTAGCGAGGGAAGCTCCCTCGCGGTCGACCGTGGCGTGGATGATGTCCCTGTCGCGGACCGCGGTGGGGGTGACTCCCTCACGCGGGCCGCGATATGGACCGTGTCCTTGTTGGGGGAGACCCGCTTCTATTGAAATTGCCGTTGTGAATCTAATCTAGCATGGTCGAAACCTGCAAACGGCAGTGAATCGCCGGACATCGCGGGTGGAACCGAACATGATCGAAACCTGACAATGGCAGTGAATCGCCGGATATAGCGGGGCAAACGGCGGATATGGGGCACCCGCTTTGCCCATTTTTTCGTTTCCCACGGCAGCGGTTCAGATTATGACCCGCGTTTGCTGCGCGTTAGAAACCCCACAGTGTCTGAGCACCCAAAGTCTTTATCATAGATACACGCAGATACAACATACAAATCGAAAAAATACGAGAAAATTTCTTTTTTTCTAGTTATTTCTGCGCGTGAGCGTGGTCAAGACTTCAGACATATTCGATAATGTTTATATATGCACCATTTTGCAACGTTTCCGGTGTTTTTTTTTTCAAAAATTCAGAAACAAAAACAAAATCGCCGTCTTTCATTGTATAGGCCAGGCCCTACATACACATTCAAAAGCCTCTAGGATTCTGAGTGGAATTCGAATGTGTGGCGCATCCCCAGAGGATTGAAAGACCCCGAGAACTTTATCCTTTGTCCTTCTATTATTCTGCTTATTAGATAAATAAAAAGCAACAAAACAGTGGATAGAAACTTGCGAAGCAACGGAAAAGGTATAGGTTTATGGATGGCCATATAACGCAATTCCTGTAGTTGAACACCCGAGTGTACTATTTTTCCACCTCCTCCAAAAGGAGGGTTCAAATAGAGGGAGAGGCTCTAATTTCCAACCGAGATCTCAAGAGTCAATATGGGCAAACAAAGTTTATTAGGCAAACCAAAGTGCCTGGAAAACCAAAGGCAACCGGCGAATACTAAGAGATCATCATCAATAAGTTCATTGTTGGAAGGCACAATACACCCTTAGGCATGAATTTTGTGATTTTCATTTGATTGTGTTGTAGACCCCTCCTGTGTAATACTCGCCAAGTGCGAGATCTCAATTCCTCCAAATAAGCGAGATATAAGCGACCAGCACAGGCGGTACTCTTTCGGAATAGACGACCCACTAGAGAATTTTTTTGTGAAACGTTCTTCCCACTTGAACCGTCCAGTTATCAAGTCTTTTTCAAAAAGACTTAACTGTTCGATGTGACCAACCGAGCGGTCGGTTAAAGGCAGTGTTCACGATAAAAAATGGGTATCAGTTTTCACTAGGAATGGGTAGTGGAGGGGCACACTGTAACGTTGACGTCGAAAGAACGCATGAAAACGAGCCAGGAAAAGCTCTAAAAGAGTCCGAAGTTGCCACTTCGAGCGCAAGGCAAACCCCAAAAGCGCAGCACACGCCCACCGACGTGAACAAATGAATGCTCGAGATTGTGAGATGAGCGATGATTTCCACTCATTAGCCCCGTTCTTCCCTTCATTCTCAACTTCTCTCTTTACTCAGGTCAGCTCGCATACATCGGCTGCAAAAGACGGAAGTTACAAGCCTCGGACAACACGTCCACCATGTTTCCTTAGCTCAATCTTTGACGGACCATAACTCCGTTCCCAGAAGGTCTTGTACGATTCCAAAAACATCATTGGAATCAGCATGGGATCGTCTTCAAGATAGGCGGAAAAGCAGAAAAACGATTCTTATCGTGAACACTGCCTTTAATTCCAAACATTTGCTAATTTCATTGTATTCTTTAGTGGGTCGTCTATTTCGAAAGAGCACCAGACAGGCCCGACCTCCTTCACTCACCACCACAGGCCCAACCCCTTCCTGATTTTCGACCTCGGTATCGGCTCGATGGATGGATGAGTTTTGAGTCTTTGTTCTCGAGTCCACTGCCGGCTCTCCTCAAAATCCTGGCTCGCTCTCGCGAAACGATTGCGAATGCAAAGAAATACAGGCCTACGACAACTCGTCCATCAATTTTTTGCACTCAAATAACAGGCTTTTTTGAGGAGCCATAACTCCTTTCGTAGGGGGTCTTGAACGATTTCAAGGATGCCGCTGTGATCAGCATATGACCTTCGCCAATATAAGCATGAAAACTGAAAAAGAATTTTCTGGGTGTACTGTGCTTTTAAGTCCACCTCAAGATCAATCTCTTCGAAAATGTCAACAAGGTTTCGGGTGTCGACATCTCGAGCGGCGCGTAGCAGTTCACGTCCGGTAGGAATGGGTCTCTAGACACGCTCAAGAATTGGTATCGATTTAATGTTAAATATCGACGACAAAAACTGCATGCAAATACGGGAATAACGGCTGTTTTTGTTATAGGGTGTAATTGGACGAGTTTTGCCTGAGCGGTTGAAATAGCTAATACTAACGATAAAATTGGGATAGCGAAGCCGATAGACTCTTACAGCCTGTACTAGAACGCTCACCTCGTTGGAAGCTTCAAAAACAAGCCGAAGTGGCCGTATTCATATACTGAGGATGCGGGGTTGAAAGCTCATGAGCGTGGCTGACAAAAATTTTCCACTCAAATTTAGTAGTTTTCACTCGTTTTTGACGCTTCCAACGGCGTGAGCGTTCTACTAGGGGCCATACGACCCAAGTACCGTAGTTTTCTCAACAACTTTTTCAAGCGTGTCTGCTGCCTTTAATTGTCAAAGGATCAGGTTTTTGGTGGTTCCATAAATTCAAGATCCACTCTCGTACACTCTCATTCCCACACCGCCATTCATTAGCTAATAACCGGACACTTTGCAAATGAGCCAAAGAACCGCAGAACGCTAACGACCGCAGTCAATCACCATGAAAAACGTGCCTATTGACTTTTGCGCTCTGCTTCTTATCCCATAATGTTTTGTCCCCTCGACTGAATGAGCCCATTGGAAAAGACGAGAACCTAATGACGCACGCACTTCTTGATGACTTCCAGGTGATTTTGTAGGTGATTAATCTCCTTCCATCGATTACTAGAGATTAGGAATTCCCTATAATCTGGCAAGACTGATTCGTGACTGACAAGGAAGTGGTCCAAAAGATACAGCAATCCTTCTCAGAATCATTCTTACACGGACTCTCGTAAAAATCCAATCTTAGCCGCATGTAGCATTAAAAAGTTGCGAGTCAAAACGGTACGAGTCCGTGGGCCATAACCTGTCGTGGACGCGTGTTGCTTGGAAGGATACAACCATGAACACAAACACCGGCTTGCCCAACAAGTCATTGTACGGGCCCGTTACGCACTCAAAAGACTCGACGATTCTAAATGAAAGTCGAATCTGTGATCCTCAAAGGGATTGACTCACGCCGACAACATACTTCATCCCTTACCCTTACACTCCTAAGTTACAGCATCTTCTGAAAAAAAGAAGGCTAAGAACAAAAACTACTTCGAGGGTTTATAAAACTTAGAGCATTTATTGTACAAATTAAAAACTTTTCAAAACATGGTCTTGTAAAAATGGAAGCCGCGGTGAGCTGGCAAATAAGGTTGTTTGGAGAAAGTGGAAATTCCTAACGAAATGTTCATCGAATACTTGTGAGTTTTTATGATCAATTTTCAACGAGAAAATTGAATTTGACTTTTACAGCTGCGCTCCTTTCCTCTGAATGGAGTTACCGGGGTTTAATTGTGGGTCACCGTCATTAGTAGTCATTATTGCCACCATAACCTACAATACCGCTGCTATCCAAGGGAAAAAATGGGCGAAATGGGCAAAGTGGGCAACTAAAGCGTCTTTCGACCACAACTCGCCTCAGTGTGCTCCGTTCTCAGTTTCGAAAACTCCGAAATGTACAGCATGTCGTGGTCTTGTCGATCGTGTGCAAATATTTTGCGAAATTTGGAAGCAACATTATTTTCCAAGGCGAAATACATTTCCATTTGGACTACGCCAGAGATCGCGTACGGTTGTTTTTGATCGAATGAGCTTGTTATCTTGTGATAACATTATCAAATTCATAACTAACTCCATCTCAAGAAAGCGTTTTCATAGTAAAATCCAGTTTTTTCTCATATAGTTAAATAGATTGTGGCACGGTGAACATTATAGTTCCTTCGAAATTGAAAACGGAACACTTTGAGCCGAGTTATGCTTTAAAGACGCTTTAGTTACCCACTTTGCCCATTTCGCCCATTTTTCCCTTGAATAGCGGCGGTATTGTATTTTATGCTTTCTTGAAACATGAATCGCACTCTATATTCGTGTTCAGCGCCCCAAATTACCCCCGGACAAACTTCGTTCGAAAAAGAATTTGCATTTCCGGCGCGCCGCGAATCCACAAGCAGGGTCAGACGGGCGCTGTCCAGCTGGACAACGGAGGGGTGACGTAAAACTTTTCGAAATTTAGAGTTTCGTTTTGGAGGGATGTAAAAATTGCGGGCCAAAACCAAAAAAAAAATGAGGGTGCTTTCTATGGCGTTTCTCTTTCTGTGAGGAAAACAGGTCCTGGAACGAGAGGTTCCGGCGCTCTTGTCTCACATATTGTAGTAGCAAAAACAGATCAAGGAGAACAATAGTACAGCACCACAACAGTTCATGTGGGGAAGGTATCTATTCGTAACTATGTAATAGCCGTATCCTAAGCTGTAGATAGATTTTCAGCCCATAAGACAAACTTTTAAACGTGTTACATTCATTAATCAGGCCTATTGCCGCTCTAGTTCTTCACTTCAAAAATTGGACAACATACTGTGCTTATCTGGGTCAAATTCCGGTCCGCCATTGCGTCTCGACACGCTTTGCGGCCGCACGCTTTCGAGACGGAAGAGTTTCCAGCGCCGCAGCTGCCGATCTGTAAACTCTAGGTGGGTTTTAGAAACTGGAAAGTTAACAAAATTGAAGAAAACTTTATTAAAAAAAGCCAAATCGAGTGGGCTTTGGAGCTGGAAACTCGATTGACTCGAGCGCGTGCGGCCGCAATGCGTGTCCATACTCAATTGCGGAGCGGCCACGTTTGTGAGCGTTTATGCTGCCCTTAATAGCAATATTCCCAATTGCAGAGCCGCGAGCCGGCGAAAGATACCGCGCTCCAAAGCCAAACCGAGCTATGTGAGCAGAGGAATGCGCAAACCCACCGCCGGTGATACCCCATCTCTCTCCCGCGCTCGCTCCCCTTCTGTTTGAACAGTATTAGTTGAGAATCAAACTTTTTTGAACCTGTTAAGGTTTACGCACCCACACAAAGGTTCCACCCGCCCGGAGGCCTCGATGCAAACCTACATAGTTTGAGGTTTCTTATCCGTCAAAATATGGTCTTCTGACGGTATCTGCTATTTGATATTCACTGTTCTTACAGAAACTCCATCAAAATGCCTCGATTTTTGATAACTTATCTTGTGAGGCGATTTGTGTCACAAATTTGATTACTTATTTCTCAATACAGATGTTGTTGCTCTATAGCGAAGAGCAAGTAAAAACTACACTACCCGAGACTAATCAGTCGGATACGGAGTGCAGTAATTTTTTTTTAAAATCTGGATTGAAAAAAAATTTGAAAATTTTGACCGCGAAACCTGTTGAAATTTTCTCAGAATCTGGGGAACGTAAAAGTTCTGGACACTTCTCGAAAAATTTTGATCTCCAAGTGGGGTAACGTAGCTTCGTCGAGGCCCTGAACAACTGCCTGCCTGACCCTGTTCACGGGACTCCAGTGGTCGAAAGGAGATTTTCCGCTCAAGCATCGTACAGAAGGGTTAATTAGGGCGCCAAACAGGACTATGAAATACTTTTTACTTCCCACCCAGTTTTTAGGCTACGTTGTTGGATGACGGTACGGTAAGGTCATTTACCAAGGCATGTGTCATATACGACATTATAGTATAGCTCACGATTTCGACTCATTTGTACAGTTACGCGATTCAATTATTCGACCGACATCTATTGTGTACTACTGATTCTGCACACAAGATTCAGGAAGTTCCTGGCATAGTCATGGCGGATAATTTCATTAGACTTTTGCAGAAGTGCGAAAAATGTGGCCGTGGCTAGGATTCGAAACCGTTATTACTCTTTTCTGTCAACAGCGCCCACTCCCACTGCGCCAAGTGGTCTTGTTGAGCGCGGCATCGAAAGGCCTCATTTGAGCACGCTCTTTCGTCAATCATCGCAACATATTTCTATGTACAATCACACTGCACCACGATTTCGGGGCCAACGTTGATATCGGTACGCCACAAGGTGCGCTGGGGAGGGATCCATACATTACACGCTGCGATGCGCCTGTGAGTCAAACGCTAAACACGCCTATAACTCCGCTCACAGAAACGGAGCGCAGCAAAAAGAATAAATACGATTTTTTCGTCAAAAATTGGTCCTTAAAATTCGCATTCCGTTGGCTTTCTGGATGTCTGCTTCACTGGTGAGGACTAACCGTAGTCAAAAATTGAAAAATACCAATTTTTTTGGAAATGACAATACAGAGAACTCAAATCAAGTGTTACATCTAAAAGAATTGTTTAGACAACAAAATCCCTACAGGTGCTAATCCTGTCTCCGTTTCAGATGTCAGCGGCTGGCGCACTTCGCTATCCCCGAAATCGCCAATAAAATATCGGGGTGTGATCCGTTAACGAGTTACAGGTGCCGAACCAGTGCACCTCAAAAGTGCCGAAATCTGGCACATAGACGAATAAAAGCGTCAAGCGTTTACATAAGCCTACGACAATACAACAACATCATTCCGCCTAGACTTGATGTTGGACTTCTGCTACTCCAATCAGGAACATTTATTCTCAGCCGAAATCCTTTTTCTGTATGAATTTCTGCGTGAAAATCGTGCAAACTCAGCAACAGTCCCGTCGGACAATATGTGTCAGCGGAAGTTCACATGTGGAAGCCCAATTTCCTGACACAGCTGTACAACAGTACCCTTCCGCCGCCAGTCTTGATTGATGAGGGACAATGAACGGCGGTCGCCGTATGACTACGCTGAATGTGCCCTTTCGGGCTCATTCAGTGAATTGGAACCGGATAGAAAGACTTCATAGCCCCTTTTTCACTCTATCGGAAGCTTACGAAGAACGATCTTATGCGTAATTTGAGTCCACCACTAGCGAAAAAAAAGGTCATAATATCAGTCAATGGAGAGGGAAACAATACTGAATGGGATTTCCAAAGACAAGGTTTGTTATCAGAACACCCTGCCTCAAGATATGATTAAGCGAGAAATTTTCTGAATACTGGAGCGCAGAATTAGAGATAGACGATAGAAGGGAAATTAATCGAATAACTGGGTTTTTGTTTTTCGGAAAACTGCGACAAGTTGCGGTGGGTATACATATGACCTTCACGGAGCGTGACCCGAAAATATAACCAAAAAAACCTGATAAAGACCTCATATTCGTATTCAGGGCCCTAAGTAGCCCCTCTGTACGATGTGAAGAGCGGGACTTTTTTTTTTGACCGTTTGAGTCCCATAGAGGGAGAAGAGCGAGCCCCTGCTGATTTCTGGGTGCCGGAAATCAGAAAAAATTGCCTCAGGTTTGTATAGGGTGCACTTAATATATATGGAGCACTGACCACGATTATGGAGGTCTGTTCGAATTTCAACAAAGACGAAGATGGGTTACGGCGGGCGTAGTGACAATTAACTATGACATCCTGCCAATAAACACCTATAACTGCGCTAAGAGAAACGGAGCGCAGCAATAAAAGCCAAAATCGTTTTTTTGTGAAAAAAATGTCCTAAAAAGTTGCATTTCGGTGAGGAGAGCCACTTCCTCCAAGTGGCTTTTCCTTTTTAGCACCTGGTTCGCGAAAATTCTTTAAAGGCACAGTACCCCCCTCAGATATGAATTTTGGGATTTTCATGTAATTCTGTAGAAGACATCTCTTGTGTAACACTTGCCAAATGCGAGATCTCAATTCGTCCGAATAAGCGAGCTATGGGTGACCACCACAAGCCCGACCCTATTCGCTCACCACCACAGGCCCTAACAGATTTTCGAACTCGATATTGGCTCGATAGATGGATGAGTTCCAACAAGTCGTCGTTGTTCAGTCCATTGCCGGACTGTTTCCTTATCCTGGCTCCCTCTCTCGCAACGATCACGAATGAAGAGAAATACAGGCCCGAGACAACTCGTCCACCCATTTTTACCCTCAAAATCTGGGAATCTTTGAAGTGTCATTACTCTGTTTATAGGGGGTCATGGAAGATTTCAGAGATACCACTGTGATCAGCAAGGGACTCTCTCCAAGAAAAGCATGGAATCTGAAATTTAATTATTTGGGTGTCCTGTGCCTTTAAAGGCAGTGTTCACGATGAATATCGCACTCGAGTTCGACCCAAAAATGGGATTGTTTGGTCGTGTGGTAACTAATAGTGAAGAAACAGGGAAGAAAAACGTCCCGAATAAGTCAAAATAACGGTTTCTAAATTCAGGGCGCGGACGAGAATCCTGGGCCCTGCTGATTTCGGCAAGCGCGCGCTAATCGCGAAATCTGCGCGAATCGATAATGCTAACTGCGGCAGAGTTGCTTGGCAGTTTGCCATCGAAAGGCGCCACAAGCTCGTCCGATTGGGGGGCGGACCGGGATAGGTAGGCGCACCCGGAGAGCTTTCAAAGCCGTTTGTATTTATTTCTGGCCAGTTTTCGTTGCTTTCTTCGACCCTATCCTCTACAGCACCTGCCAACTTAGGGTTTCACACCGAGACCATGAGAACAAGATTTATCGTGAACACTGCCTTTAATGGGACAAATTTTGCATTTTTCGGAAATTTCCCGAAAGTTTTCTATAATGTCTTTGTTATAAAACAACTTCGGGCGCCCAACTTCATAGTTATTGACGACCGACGGGCTGAGATCAGGTCATTTCTCGCCTTCTACATACATAGTACAGCAGCAAAGTCACTCATTTATCCAGCTTCATCACGAGCCTCCTTCGTCGCAGGGTAAGGCATGCCCTGGTTATCGACTTGCAGGAGGTGCGTCCCCACCTCCTCCATGTTGGAAATTTTTGGGGTCCCCAACTCAAAGTGGTAGAGAGTTTACCACGCATAGAGAATAAATTTAACGTTGAGTTCAATTATGTGCTGAATATAGATAATTATGAGGAAATTTCCATGAAATGAGATCCCTTTAGCGACACCTTCAATACAATACTCAGGAATTTCTGATAAAGTTACATGTGAATTAAGGACTCTTAACATGTTACCTACGACTTATCTTTATAGCTTTAAGTTACATCTAACCTTCAACAAAGGAAGTATGTGGCGTGGTGCGAGTTTACTTACACGTGACATAAAGTACTGACGTGTAACTTAAATGTGTTATTTTATCACACATGTAATTTAACTCGGGGCGGGCTGTTTCCTAGGGAGGTATGCGACGCACTTCCAAAGGGGGACGATGGCGTCGTAAGTCTAATTACCCAAGTTTGAGGGACTTCGCCCCGCACACCGGCCCCGCCTAGCCGCTGGCGGCTTCCGACGCGATCGGCGAGCATGCCGCGTGAGGGTGTGCTGACCGCCGCGCTTGGGTGTCAGGTAACATGCAACAGTGCAAGTTACTCCCAATGTTGTGTATTATTAGCGCAAATTACATGATACTATAATGGAAAATCTGGTCAAGTTACACGTAACATCGCTTCAAGTTACTTGTGAACTTGAAGTAAGTTGCGTGAAGGCATCATGTAACTTGCGCTAAAGTCTCAGGTAACTTGTTCAGAAATTCCTGAGTACACGTTTCTCTGTCTTCGGACGCAAAATGTAAAAACTGGGTTTTTTCGCAACACCGACGCCCCGGCAGGCACATTCATCGTCCTCGGCTCGGCCGCAAAAGATCCACGATTAAAAATAGGCTCGGTATAGGCCACTTTAAACCAGAGGCCACCCGTCTGGAGGCATCGAGCAGCGCGGCGGTTAGTGAGAGTTTTTTTTCGACCAAAGAAAAAAAACCAAAGAAAAAAAAACATAACCGAAGCTCCGTTCTCGGCTCTAATGGGACAAATCGACCTGGGACTTGAGCGGAAGCTTTTCTTTGTGAACCCCTTCCAAATGAGCAGTGCGGCAGCCCAAGCCGGAAAACTCGATTAGTCACTTTCTTCAGAAGCACCATGTCAAAACTGCGTTTTTTGCAACTTTGACGCTCCTGCAGGCACACCCTTCGTCCTTGGTTCGGCCGTAAAAGGTCCGCAATTGAAACTTTCTATCAATTTGTGTCTATTTTCAATTTTTTATATAATATTTCAACGAAAGATCCAATTGATTTTGTATCGCTGAATCCCAGTTTTTGCATGAGGACCGGTAAAGTCCCTGCGCCCGCCCCCTTCCGCAGGACCAAGAGCTGCGGCTCCCTTTGATTACGAGATCCGTGGGTGGTTTACCCACCTTCGTCGACCTCCTTACCCATCCAAGCACTCCGGAAGCATTACGCAATATCTGAAACGTAATGCGCGACCATTGGGGACCAGAGCGATTAAACTAAAGATGGATCAGCTAGTGTTCAATCGCAACAGCAATATGTGTCCACTGCGCGTGCCGACTATGACGGATTGATCACTGGGAACGTCGCGGCACGACTCCGTCCCGTCTAGGCTCTAGATGCAAACGACCGTTTTAGAGTCATTTCCACAGGACGGCAGATGGTTGCCCAAACAATTTCAACACTGGAAAAACATGTATGCGTTGCACTTTGATTCCTCGCGATTACACTAAGCCTTACGGAGAAGGGAGACTGACTGGCCTCTATGGTCCAATCTAGGCGATTTTAAACACTGGTTGCCTTCAAAAACGGCCAAGAAAAGCATCTGCCGGAATCATGACCGTCAAACCCATGGGTTGAGGGTATCGTGTTTGAAAGCGCTAGCGGTCCGCCACCTCCAGCCATAAAGAATAATGCTTTGCTAACACCTACTTTCTCAGACTCATACTTGGCCCTTCGCCTTGGGCAGCCCCTTACTCTCTCGACCAGTAAGGTAACCACTGAACGCGGTTCTAATGAAGACAACATACTTTTTGATAAAACTGTGTATCTGACATTAGCTTGCAAATTTTTGAACACTCTTTCCCAGTGTATCGAAGACTGTTGGAGTTCAAATGGAATGAAGTGGAAAAAGAGGTAGTGAAAAAAGACGTGAAAGCCCTTTCAGTATGCACAATGTAAACGTTGTTAGACCAAGTTCTTAGGATAATATAAACAACTAGAGCAAGAAAAAAGTGAGCGTGTTCGCGGAAAATCGTCAAATTTCAGAAACGTTAGTGGCCAGATTCGATACACCACCAAAACCTAGAAAGTAGAATAATATTGCTCATAATTCGCTTCAATTGAGCATTTCTAACACAAAATTCATAATCCTAAGCCCAAAGAGAAAAAGAAGACGTAATATGCAATGGCTGAGGCGAGCAATAGGTTTACTCTTCCGGCGTAGCTACTCTCAAAAATTTCCCTGAACTGATATGGAGTTCAATAGTCGCTCCTCTAAATTATACAACAATCCTACTCATTCTCAGAGAACACACTCAAGACATTTCTCAGGCGATTATCGGCCCCGAGCCGCCTGACAGTTCGGCTCGTTTTTCCAATCTGCGAGTCGGCTCCTGTTGCTGTCCTGGCCACTGCTGTTGCTTTCCGGGCCACTGCTGTTCCTGTCCGGGCTATTCCGGTTGGCCCGAGCACCAACAGGAGTAGCCCGGAGATTGTTAGAACGAGCCGAACTGTCAGGCGGCTCCGATTCCTATTCGGTGCGGCTCGGGGCCGAGAATCGCCTGAGTATGCCATCGCAAAAAAACTCACTAATCACTCAATAACTGAGAATGTAATAAAATGAGATATTATTTTTTTAAAGCACTGACGGTAGAAGTAACCTTTTCTAACAAGAAACAGATAAACTTTGATATTTGTTTTTGAGACCCGAGTACAGACAGACAAAAATACTGTCGCAGGCTAAAGCCCCTTGTCAAAATCGGTCTAGCGAGTGGACGATGCGCGACCATTGCGGCGGGCTGTGCGGCGTTCGCGACACCACCGGCTAGCGGGGTCTCGATCGCGCGTGACAATCTACCGCCGCAACCCTGTCCATTTACTAGACGATATTCTACGAAAAACCATATTTAGTGTGTTCGAATTGTAAGCTCCTCGAAGCGAAGACAACTCAGGGGCCCCTATTAGATTTAACAAAAGCATGGACAAGTCCAAATCTTTTTCAGAAAGCCCAGTTTAGAAATGATGGATCGTGAATATGTAACAAAAGAGCAGCTTCTTACTGAGTTTTGAGTTAATTTCAAGCTAATCTGGTTAAATCTCATCCATGGCTTTTTTAAAAGATGAAAACAGACCTAATAGTCGGAATTATTCCCGATTTTTTCCACACTTTCGGGACAATTTTTGGAAATCGGAGATTACCTACCAAAAACTATCGGATATCATAATTACACTTGTCCCTGATTGGCATCAGCTGCTAAATATCTCGGGAAACAAATTCTAAAGCATTCTCTGTAGGTTACGTTTTCAGTACGCTACAGTCAGCTAATTCTTTTAAATTATAACACGAAAAATTTCACTTAAAGGCAGCGTTCAAGATGATCATTCTCGTTGACTTTCCACAGTGAAATGATAGGCGAGAAGGATCCTAGGCTCCCAGTGTCGAAAGAACGGTAGAAATCGAGTCAGGAGCGGCAAAATAACGGCTGCAAACAAGCGTTTTGGTGCCCCAGACACGCCTGGTGCCCCAGATTCGCCCCCTCGGAATGAACAAATGACGACTCAGATTATGATAATGATCAAGTGAAGGAAGTGCTGATAAGTGAGCTGTTTGATAGGAATCATCCTTCTAGCGGTCAATTCCTCCACGCTCAAAAATTTACGTAAACATGAGAGGGCCTATTTTGGCTCAAAAACGCGTCTTTTGGGTCCTTTTCAAGCATGACTTGCTAAATAGGGCACCAGACCTTTCGTAAACCGTCCGTGGAGATATCGGAAGTGAAATTTATCGTGAACACTGCCTTTAAAGGCAGTGTCCACGATAAATTTCGTCCTCGGTTTGTGGCCGGAAATCGAAAGTTCAGGGTCTCATTGCAGCCCTGGGGTACAAATAACGAACGAAAACTAGCACAAAAGAGCTCCATACGGCTCCGAAGTCCGCTCGCGCTAGCCCTTCCGTTCGCTGTCGAATTTTCCGAGGAACAGTTTGGTCCGTTTTTACATTAGCATTGGAGCGCGAGCGCGGCTGAGTTTTAGCATTGGGGCGCATTTGCAAGCTGTCTACTTCAGGTCCATGCCCGCGCAACTGATCCACCGTTGAAATGTGGCTTTCGAAAAGAAGAGCTGATTTTGGATGATTCGCAGCGTTTTTCGTGATTCTTTCTTCACTGATGAAACAGTCAGACTCTAAACGTTCGTCTTCTGGTGGAAACTCGAAAACGATTTTTATCGTGGACGCTGCCTTTAAAGGCATCGTGCGCGCAGAAAACCGTACACTATGTTTTTCATGTTTTTGTGTAGCTTGGCCTCCCTAGTGAACGAAAACGTCGAAAGGGACCATTGAAAGCCTTCGTGTGTAAAGGAAAGTCAGTCCGAAAATACTGTAAATTTAAATTCAAATTTCGCCCCAAATTCGTTTCTGAATTTTTTCTGCATTTTTAAACCTCGTCACTGTCATTTTCGAAGTCTTCCTGCATGTGAAAATTGTGACGAAACTGTACTGTGCTTATCTGGGCCAAATTCCGGTCCGCAATTGCGTCTCGACACGCTTTGCGGCCGCACGCTCCCGAGTCAGAAGAGCTTTCAGCGCCGCAGCCGCCGATCTGCTGACTCTAGTTGGGTTTTGGAATCTGGAAACTAAGAAAAATTGGAGAAAATTGTTTAAAAAAACTAATTCGAGTCGGCTTTGGCGCTGGAAACCCGACTGACTCGAGCGCGTGCGGCCGCAAAGCGTGTCGAGACGCAATTGCGGACCGGAATTTGGCCCAGATAAGCACAGTACTTTGGCGGTCGCGTCAACATTCTATGAAAATGCGCTAGATGACTGGTGAGAACTGGTGCCGGATCCTCATCTTTAACCCCTTCCGACCTCAAGCATAACCCTACGTTTTTGACACGTCGAAGCCCACCGGTATGATTTACCGGGCTCAATCATGAAATTGAGCCTGAAAATGGAAAGTGATTTCCAGCGCGAACGATGCTAAAGGCAGTGTTCACGATAATCTTCGATTTTGAGATTAATGGCTAAATCGATTGTTTGGCCCCCGGGTAGAACTGAAATGACGAAGAAACCGAGAAAAACGCACCAGAAGTGAACATGTTCATCCAATCGGACAGCTAGTCCAGGCCAGAAAGCAATGTCACTGAAATAAGACTTTTTGGTGCGTTCAAGCCGTTTCTTCGTAATTTCGGTAACACTTGGTGGCCAACACATTGTTTTGAGTGGAGAACTCGTGAACAAAAATCATCGTGAACACTGCCTTCAATGCCAAAAAATCTCTGCTTTAATTGTGGAAAACGCCCAAATCCTACCCACGGCCCAGTTTAAGGGGATTAGGGACCAGCAGCTATCATCATTTCCATCCGGGCAACTCTTCATCGATGCATCTCACTCGTCTCGTTATTACACCCCACATCCCCTTCCTGCTGTTGGCACTGCTTTAACACAGCGGTCAACGCGTATAAACAATAATTGATTTACGATCGCCGCGAAATTACGTCGCCGCCGGCTGGTAATTAGCCAAAGAACTCTCCCCGCTGATCCATGTAATTTCTGCGGATTTTTTGCCGCTATTTTCAGATCAAACCAAAATCCTCGGAACTGTCTAAAGCCAATCTTGTTCGGATGAGTCCGGGCGGAGCCGGCAGCGGAGCGGTCGATCATGGCTAAATATAATAGTGATAATGAGGTTCTGACATGATAAGCCCGATAAGCGTTACTTCGAATGGCACGAAACAAGGGAGCTAGACTATATACTTCCCGTCCAAATTACAAAGGAAAAACAGAAAGACTAAAATTTTCTGAAAATCGAAAAGCTTTAAAAAAAACCCAAAAAAATGTTCCATAAAATTTCCTGTTTCAGCAAACATATATTTTCGACTGAGGAAACGCTGCCAAGTTCTCGACTTCAAATAAGCACAGGATTATGATTTCTTAGAGCGATTATTTCGAACCAAAAACATTCAAAATCAACATGAGATGGGAGTTGGGCCTGAAAAAAGTCGCGTTGAAGATTCCTAATAAAAATGTACAACTTAACACATTTGAAACGCTTTCTCCGAATTTGTTTCCCAAGGACAGCTCAGAAAAATGAAAACAAGTTGCTTGCAATATAAATGTAACTTACTTGAATGTCTCAAGTAACTTACATTTTAATTACATGTAACACACATTTACATTACATGTAAGTTACGCTTACACTACATGTACCTTACATTTATATATATTCGCCGTGGGTGGCCATTACTCGACGCAAAAACGCGTCTGCAAGCATTCAAGACCACTCGCTAAGCCGTGAACGCTGTGCGTGGCCCTCCCTGGTAGTGTGCGGTCAAGTACCTCAAACTCGGGTACTTCAACTAACAGCAACGCCTGTCCTAAGCCTAGTATACTCTCAGGGAAATGCCTTCTTGGCCGATTTAGATCACTTGCGACTTATCTTGTGCCATTTAAGTTACGTGTAAGCGACTTATCTTGTGCCATTTAAGTTACATGTAACATATCGGAGGCGCACTGCACGCAGTGTTCCGTCGATGTGTTGCATGTAACCTAAATGACCTGAGATTAGTCGGTAGTAACTTATATTCACTTAGATATGTTACAAGTGACTTGTTTTCGGACTTCGACGCTACAAGATTTTTGTTTTCATTTTTCTGAGAGGGGGATAGGGGCTCTTTACACACCAAGGAAGGAGTTGCCCTGCTTCTGCTGTTTGAAACGTCACACCACTCAATTCAAACGAAGTGGTCTCGAGTGGAATCAGAGTCGCAAAAGGCAAGGCAACTCCTCTCTTGGTACCCTGTATAAAACGTCGTAATTCACATCATTCGAGGCACGAGCGGCGATCGTTGAATCGGCCTCCGTCTGCCCTATACTCTCTCACTGTCTCTAACCTCCGCTCTGCACCAGCACGCGTCGGAACCAAGTGAATTTCGCCGTTTTATAGCCTGTATGTGGGGAGCAGCCGACCCGTTTCCGAAACTGCGGCAGGGTCAAGCAGGCAGTTGTCCAGGACCTCGACTGAGCAGCGACGGCCCTCCCATTAGCCACCGTAAATTTGAAAAATATTAGAACTCTCTACGCCCCCATAGGTGAAAATTTTTCGGAAGTTTGAGTACTGAAAACCTAAAGTAGGCTAAGTTCGGCCATCTCCGCTAGAAACGTGAAATTTGGAGACGTTTTGTCTTTTTAAATCCGCAAAAAAACATTAAAATTGATCGATGCCTGCAGCTCTCTGCCTCCTATGCTCATCGACGATTACGCATGGCGCTAGAATGTCGGCAAAGGCTGACAAGTGAAAATTTTCTAATTTTTTTTGAGTTTTTTTATATTGTTTTTTTTCCTCGCCAAAAAGGTCGGAAAATGAAAAAAACCGAAAAACGCACACCCTGCACCCTATGATCTTCTTTCGCACTCTTCTTTCGTATGTTCTGAAAAATCGATCATCCCAAATTTTTCGGTCGACTATAACACCGGAGGCTATTCTGCTCGATAGTGGTAGCAATGGCCAAAAATTTCATATTAAGCTCGTAAAAATTCGAAAACTCTCAGTGCTTAAAAAAAGTCTTACCACAGCGATCATGATTGACTACTGACTTACATACTCCTACCCTCTTCAGAAGAATCGATGATACTCCTAGTGTAATGCAAAGATAGAGAGATACAGGGGACAAAAAACATTCATTAATCTTCAGCCACTATAGCAATGAGACGAGGAAAATAATGGACTCAGCAGATAGACAGACTCACCCGCATAGCTTTGTTAGCAGTAAGTTTGAACCCTGATACAAATCACTGACGCATCCATACAATGACGACTCGTCAATCAGCACACCTGTAAATCAGATTTTTTTCAAATAGATTTCACATTTATAAGCCATTTTCATACCAATGGTGTCCTTTACAGGGTAAGGAGGTTTCCACACAAGTCTGACTCCCCCCATCAACTAATTTAGGAGAGGTGGGAAGGAGAGGAAGGAGATGAAGGAGACCTTCAACTGCAAAAATTTATTGAAGAAAGTCGTTCTCCCACTTATGCAAAATTGATTCCTGGAACATTTGCAGCATTTTGTGACCTACTTTTTAGGTGCCAAAAATTTCTGAAACAAATTCTTTCCAAATAAAATGTTCAGAACTTGTTTTGTAAACGAAAGCTATCGTGAAACTGTGATTGGGTTAGGTCCGGGGTGGGTTTAGGTTTGGGCTCATGGGCTAAAGTGAGAAAGGCTACTTCGAGATTTCTGAGAGATTTGAGGGAAAAAGAAAATCGGTGGTCCTTTCAAGTCTACTGTGCTTATCTGGGCCAAATTCCGGTCCGCCATTGCGTCTCGACACGCGTTGCTGCAGCACGCGCTCGAGTCAATCGAGTTTCCAGCGCCAAAGCCTACTCGATGGCATTTTTATACAAATTTCTCCAATTTTTCTTGGTTTCCAGTCTCCAAACCCCACCTGGAGTCAGCAGATTGGCGGCTGCGGTTCTGGAAGCTCTTCTGACTCGGGAGCGTGCGGCCGCAAAGCGTGTCGAGACGCAATTGCGGACCGGAATTAGGCCCAGATAAGCACAGTATGTAAATTTTGGTTCGAGAGACTGGAACTACGGATGGGTATAAACCCGGCCTTAGCAATGAGTCGTGCCAGTGATAGCGACATCGGCGGGTTTTTATAGCGAGCGACGATCTAGCAACGCGAGCTCGTCCATCTGCTAGACTAGAAATCGCGAAAGGCCTATATCTACAATACCACTGCTATAAAAGGGAAAAAATGGGCTAAATTACCAAAGTGAGCAACTGTAGCGTCTTTCGGCCACAACTCGCCTCAAAGTGCTCAATTGTCAATTTTGACAACACCAAAATGTTCATAGCGCCACAATCTATCCAAATACATTAGATTATTTCGGATTTTTTCACCGGAAGCCGTTTTTGAAGATGTATTCGGTTATGAATCTGATAATGATATCACAAGATCACGAGATAGTTTGGTGAAAAACAACCGTTAGCAATCTCTAGCTTTGTCAAAAGGAGAATATATTTCACCTTGAAAAATTAAGTTTCTCGTGACTTCTGCTAACAAAAAATCACATGCTTGATTGGATCACGACGTGATGATCATTTCTGTGTTTCGAGAATTCAAAACGGAGCACTTTGAAGTGAGTTGTGGTAGAAAGATGGCGGATGGCGGTGCTGCCACTCGCTTTCGCCCCCTTTTTTTCCTTGAATAGCTGCGGTGTTGTAGATATAAAATTTGCTAGGTTTTCTTTAGACTATGCGTGATGAAACACAGGGAAACAAATAGTATAGAGTGTTAAATTCCTGCTCGATGAGCTAGAATAGGGAATCCTGTGTCTTTACATAGATACTTGAGTACACAGAGATGTCCCTAGGGTAACTTCAATTCGTGACATATTTCGATCAAAACTGGATGAAATCTGATAGCAAGCCAACCATTTGAAAAACAAACGCAAGAGCTGACGTTGAGAAAAGGATTAAGATAGTTTCTGATCTTATCCAAAGAAGAAGTATCATACTTTATCTGCAATGTTATCACAAACGCTTTCATTGCAGCTTGAATATGAAATGGATTACTATGAATTTATTCCCCGTACCAAGAAACGCTGAACGGTTCCAAGCCTCTATCACTACTTGGGTTTTCGCCTTACTGCCCCCACAACCTTTAATGGCTCCTGGCTTTGTCTAGTGACGCCTTTTCGATTATTCTCTAATTTGACCATGGCCTTGTGGTCGGCAGTTAAATCGTTGCGAGGAGACTTGATTTGATTTGATTTGATTTGATTTGTTTTTGTATACATTTTCATGGCTCTAACTCGCTACTTTGTGGATTATGAGCACGTCGGCTACGGCGTATAATAAATATAAATATAAATATAAATACAAACAAGAGTTAAAATTCTATATTCTATACTTTGAAAAATATTATATATAAGGTTGATGAAAAAGATATGGCGATTTTCATGTCATCTACTTTTATTATTATTTGATTTCTGAACAAAATTTTGAATTAAATGTGGTCGTACTATATATCATTTCAAAGCTCTTTCTTTGCTCTATCTATTCGCTGTGTTGTTTTTGTTTTGAAATTATTTAGCCACTTTTTTCAGAGCTTATTTATTTTATTTGTTTGTATTTGTATATATTTGTAATGGTTCTTATTTCGATTAATAAAGTTTGTTACAAAAAAGTTATGGTCATTTAAAGTTGAAGGTCAAAAACCGCAATATTTTTTCACCAACCTAATAGTTATAAATTATGAAACTAAAATAATAAAATTCAGTTATAATTTTTTTATACTTGCTCGAACTCGACGCTCAAGTATTTCGAAAAAATCAGAACATTTCCATGCATAAAACGCACCAAATTTGCAGTCTTTAGAGAAAATGTAAAATAACGGGTCTTATCGGGTTTATCAAGCCAAAATCTTCTTATTTTTGTTGTATCTTGCCATGACCGACCGCTCCGCTGCTTGCTCCGCCCGGACTCATCTGAGCAAGCCAGGCTTTACCTGCGTAATTTTGATGCATCTCTAGATAAGTGCCGATTCATATGTGATTTGACATATGGATATGGGTTTATGACCACCATTGTCGAAGGTAAATGAGCAGGACAAATAACTCGCTCCAGAATCCTCGCCAATTATATATAGTACTGATTCCCAGCGTCACTCACGGAATGAAGAGGCTGGGCGGCGCTGAGTTGAAGCTGGCGCGTCATCACGTAGAATGCAAGCTATAAAACGGCGAAATTCACTTGGTTCCTGCGCGTGCTGGTGCGGAGCGGAGGTTAGAGGAAGTGAGAGAGCGTAGGGGAGACGGAGGCCGAGGCGTCGCGCGCGCCGCTCGCGCCTCGAATGGTGTGAATTACGACGTTTTATAGAGGGTACAGCGGATAGGGCAATCTAAGGGCGGAATCAAACATTCTGTGACGAGTGACACGAAGCGATGTCCACCACCAATATCGACTGAGAGGAGCATGTGGAACAGTGAGAGGAGGCGCCAACGTCACACACACGGTCGAGTGATCGACCCTCGCCCAAGGCCAACCAAGTCTTCTATTCGTCCAGGAACGACGAATTGGTAGCAGACCTGTATAGGGAGATAAGAATACTGACTTGAACATCAGCCGGCCCCCACTAAGACGCTATTCATACTACTCAACGCCAGCGCGGCACGCGCGTGACTCGCGGGCGTGGTTTCAGAGTATGAATAGTTTCTACGAGCGTCACGCGCGTCACGCACTTGCGGAGACTATGAATACTCCAGCGGCGACGCCATGGCTGAGCGAGAAAAAAGGCCTTAACTTTTTCCAAACAAGCGAAGTCTATACACGCATTCACCATCGCGATAGCAGAGGATAATAATGGAGTTAATTATCAGGAAACAGGATGAAGTTGATGATGGATCAATAAAGAAAATGATGAATAAGTCTTTACTCTCCGTCGCCGCTGTTGCGGAGCGGGCACCACACGCGTGTCGCGCGGGCGTTGCTTCAGGTTATTCATACTCTAACGCCACGCCCGCGCGTTCCGCGCTGGCGTTGAGTAGTATGAATAGCGCCTAATAATTGTATAGGCCCAACACACATTGAAAAGCTCCTGCGATTCTAACTGGAAGTCGATTATGTGGTGCATCCACAAAGAGATTGACACACACCAAGACCTTTTTTATGGACCGAAAATCGATATATCGCGGGAGCACCATGCCCGCCCCAACCCAGCCTCGCCACGCGTCGTCATTCCGGCAGTGATTGTACGTACAGCCTGCACGCATCCCACTGATACTTCGCGCTCCTTATTGTGCGTTGGCGCAAACTTGGTGCGCGTATGTTATAACACATTTGCGTCAACGCATAATGGAACGCAAAATATCAGTGCGATCCGTACAGACTGTATGTACATAGTGCAGGAATGGGAACTACCCGCGCAAAATCTGTTTTTTTAACAGTGAGCATCTGATGAACCTGGTCAAAATTCGCCATGTTTGTAACATCGCTGAAAAAAGCTTTTTTTAAGTCCATTCTCTAAAGGAAGAACGCTCTTTTTCCAAACTTCTTATGAAAACTCCCCGAATTCCTTCGACTCCGGTTACATCTCTGCGAAAGCTGGCTATCAATTGAAGAAAAACTTCATAGCACAAGCATGCATGCCAATTGATCGTAAAAACACACCTGTTCAGGTGGTCAGGTGGACGGGTTGCACATATAATTTTTAAGTTCAAAGTCTCTCGTCCGAAAGTGCATGCTGCAGTCAGCTAACGTCACCCTACACAACAATGTTTATTTTCTCGAAACATTGGCTTAACGCGAGCTTTTCATTGTGCAACATTCTTCGCCTCAATACACAATGACAAAGCCTTGCCGAAGCCCTGCCGACTTGCCCTACTCAACGAGGACGAAAAAACTCATGAAGAAGTTGATTGATAGATGGGGTAGAGCGATGAACGGCTTCAAGACGATATATCATTCTCTGCGGTTCACAATGTCAACATTGATTAAAGGCCAATTTAGAGGGCTCTTTGACTTGCCTTGAAGACCTCCTGCGCTTAAAGAATAGTCTTCACTTTTTTTGTGTTTTCCCAGTGAAGACCACAGTTGTAAAGCCGAAAGTTCCATGCATGCATATAGTCCATCCGAATGAGTCTGTACGCCCACGCTATCGGCGCGCGTGTTTAGGGAGCGTCGCGAAGGCACTTTTCCGATTTGTAAATCGATTGGGATTACTCCAGTACGCTTGATGAGTAATACCACACTCAGCTGAGCTGTCTGTAGTCAAATGGCTGGTCAGGAAAACGCTTCCGCAACGAACGCTCGACGCGCACGCCGACCGCGCGGGCAGACAATGTCATTCGGACAGACTTTATTTGTACCCCCTTATGGTTGACGTTTAAAGGCATCGTACGCGCTGAAAACCATGTCTCGTTTTTAAGCGTTTTTGAGTTGTTAGCCCCCTATAGTGACTAAAGGTAGCGAAAAGCCCGCTCAAAAGCGTTAACTTTTCAAGAAAAAACGTTTTAAAAAAACTTCTGAAAATCATCTGAAATTCGCGCCGGCATCGACTCGGGATAGTTACGCGGAGGGCGCAAGGAACAGTTCTACAATTCGTCCATTGGCACAGCGTTGGAAGCAATCGCTCGTTGTGTGACGAGAAATTTCCAGTCGATAATGCCACTTTCGTCCGACGGTGCGTCAGCGTACAGTGGCATGCCCTGTACTTAGCGACACGACGTTCTGCTCAAATATTGCGAAAGTGCCAAATGACTGACGGAAGGGCCGGCCCCTTTTGACGGAATTCCTTACTTTCCACTTCCTCTATGCTCACAATGGTACGTTTTTGAGCAGCCAAGCTCGTTGTACGTTCTCACAGGGGCCGAGGAAGGGATTGAGCATAAAAAATGGAAAATGGATTTCATCGCGTACGATGCCTTTAATGAGGATCGCAAATTTGCGAGAACGCAGGAAATTGCACGAAAATACGATATCAAAAAGAAAAAATGTCGGTGCATTGAAAAAAGTTAATGTATTCGTCTTCTGTAAAACCAAAAGAGTTCAAGTTTAGACTTTGACTTGAAATCGGAAAATTCCAGTTTTTGCAAAACAGCAAGAAGTAAGCAAAGCAATATCCTTTGTCAGCAATATGAAATTCTGATCTATTCGATCGGATGAAGAAAAATTTACCAATAAGATAATAGCAATTGAAAAGGAGAGTATAGTTAACGGTTTTATTCATTAATTGGAAAAATGTCATTCTATCTCGTATCATTTATAATTGTCATTAATTTCTTTTTTGGAATTTATTTTATTAAAATGTTTTATTTATATTATAGCCACTTTGTTTGAAGTGTAATTTGTGACCAACGGTAAACTATTATTAAGATTTGAATTGTTTCGGCTCTAATTTCAGACAGTTCATATCTCTACTGTGCTTCTCTGGGCCAAATTCCGGTCCGCAATTGCGTCTCGACACGCTTTGCGGTTGCACGCGCTCGAGTCAGTCGAGTTTCCATCGCCGAAGCCGACTCGATATGGCCTTTTTATGCAGTTTTCTCCAATTTTGTCCAGTTTCTAGTTTCTAAAACTCACCTGGAGTCAACAGATCGGCGGCTGCGGCGCTGGAAACTCGTCCGACTCGAAATCACGCGGCCGCAAAGCGTGTCGAGACGCAATTGCGGACCGGGATTTGGCCCAGCGAAGCTCAGTAACTACCCCGAGCCTCTTCAGTGAAGAATATCATTAGTAGTTAAATTATTCGGAAAGTCAAACACATTTAAAGCATTTATAGAAACATATGTAACTGATACTTATAGTATACGTTTTTCAAATGTATATTTCTTATTACTAAGACTTACTTTATTTTATTTTTAATTCACATTTTTATTTATTTATTTTTTATTTCTTTCAATTTATATTTTATTACTAGTGACCCTTCGGGTCACTAGCCCGTGGCAGCCACTTGACTTTAAGGTAGCATACCTCTTCTTCTAGGACAAATCCACTCGGCTCTAAAGCGTGCGTTGGAGCGTATGTAGTGTCTCCTTCACTCCCACCCTCTCTTGCTGTCTCCTCCCTCGCTCTGCATTCGCACGCAGAGGATTGAAGCTCTCTAAACAGAGGGCACCAGCTCAAAAACATGAACTTTAGTCGTGTTTTGAAGTGTTCTGAAGTGAGGAGTTCGGGGAAGCTTTGAAAGGTTAAACCTGAACTATAGTCGAAACAGGTCGGAAATAGCGCTACGCACCCCACCAACTTCACGGGATCCACGACAAATAGCTCCGTCCGTAAACCTCTCCCAGTTGACCTCGTCAGTTAACATTACCGGTAAACCCAGCAACTCGGCAGATCAACTACTTGTCTGCCAACCAATTCTGTAGCCCAGCAAGTCAAGTAGGATAGCTGAAGTAGTCTGCGAGCCTCTGCCTATTGGCTCCGTCACTCAATTCTTCCACCCGATCCAATCGACCGCGCCGCTCAACTCTGCCAGTAAACTCAGCCGTTTTACAGGTCAGCTACGCCAGCTAACCTCGTCCGTGTACAGCTTGGCTCCCTCGTTTCAGCCGGTCGAAATGAGGCTCATCGGGCTTATCATGTCAAACCTTCTTTGTCACTGTTATATTTTGCCATGACCGACCGCTCCGCTGCTTGTTCTACCCGGGCTGATTTGAGCGAGCTAGGCTTTATCTTCATCAGTATTCCTCGTCATGACACATCGCCGATGAACAAACAGCTCCAAACGACAACTGCGCAATCCAACCTCGTTCGTGAACTCCTGACGTTGACCTCGACAGTAAACTTCACCAGCCAGGTCAGCATCTCAAACCTTGACGTTAACTCTCATTAAAGATAATTTCGCATCACAATAACCCTATATTCATGGCATACTCACCCCGTTCTCACTTCTTTAGCAGCGTTCTCACCCATACTACGAGTTTGCACGAAAAAACATTTTATACTCGAGTGTAAATAGACATCCAGAATCTTTTGCCGAGGCATGTAGTTCCGGATTGACAAAGCACGCATAGAGTGATCATTCGACCATCCGTCGTTATACGCTCGTCGATGCTCTTCCATTAATGGCTTCGGAAAAGTGCAATCAATGTTCGCATGGAATATCCTGAAAATGATTGAATTTTCACAGTTACAAATCCAGAGAACTGCCGTATTCAATACGTGCCGAATATGCATTCTCGAGTGACCACTACCATCGGAAGCAGGGATGTGCGGGAATTGCCGTTTTTCCGGTTGCCGTTTTCGGACGATTTTTGTCGATTGTCGTTTTTCCTCTCATTTTTCGACAAATTTCGGCAAAAAGTGCGTAATAGATAACAAACGCCGCGATTAGGTCCCCCCGATAAGCCTTGCTGCGACCGGCTTGAAAGGAGAGACAGGATATACATAATTTAAAAACATCAAGCCAGTTGGTGTAACCTTGGACATTAATGTTAGGCTCTCCGGAACAAGAATTAACACCCTGAACAATTTGAGGAGAAGACATAAAGGGTTCAGTAAAAAAACACTGGGTGGCTCAATTTGTGTCAGACATTTGGTAACAATAAATTTCTATTGAGATCATCTTGCATAATAATTAACGCCTAGGAGTTGACCGACCGTTGACCACAGAATACGCGGTACTTCACTGGAAGCGCACAGAGCGACGGAAAAGCATATGGGACCCAACTGGGAGGGCGCCAAGCGTCGCGGGAGAAGTGAGTGGGATCAAACTGGGAGAGCCCCAGGCGCCAAGGAAAGTGTGTAGGACCCGACTGAGAACGTGCGAAGCGCCCGTAACCCGCTAGGGGTGCGCTGAGCGCCGAGAAATGCGTGCAAGACTCTGCTGAGAGTGGGAGTGTAGAGTGGAGTCCACCAAGAGTGTCTTATTTACTTATCAATGAGAAGCGGTCGATTGTAGATCAATGAACATGAAACTCATGGCAGCACAACCGCTCTCGCTCAATCGGTATCGAGCGTGCTGGTATGGGATTCATGCACATTGATCCCCAGCCGACCGCTTCTCATTGATAAGTAAATGAGACACTCTTGGTGGACTCCACCATAAAAGCTTCGTGTAAAGGATGCTGGACTTAAGTGGCAGTTTGTGGGCCTATGCACTTCGCCGTTTTCTGTTATATTCACAGTCGCGCTGAAAACATTCTTCTGTAGAGAAAAAAAATTGAGTTCGGAGGGGGTGTACACGGCGTGGAAAACATTCGTTTCGATTAGATTTGTTGCTTGACCATAAACTGGATGCATAGGCTCGGGGGTGATAAGTTGGGAGGAAAGGGTGGCGTATAGTTTGAGAAGGAGATGGTTTGAGACGAGCGCGATTTTTCTGAACTCGGTCTTTCGAAAAGCTTGAGAAACTACCCAACTGCATGTATTTGAGTTGTTAGCGCGCAGACCAGGATAATTTTGAGGGTTGAAGGGGGAGAGGGTTGTCGAAGATGGAGCAGTATCTCAAGAATGCTCCAAATACTGTCCGAAAATGTGCGTTCTAGTCGCATTCATCCACTTCGGAATCTTTTATCCGAATTCCGGTGAAATAGTGCACACGCCGTGAAGCGTGCCAACAAGTACGCCGCGAAGCGGCGTGGCTGTCACGCCTGTTAGAAAATATTTGTCGAAAGTAGTACCACATTAAGCTCTTCATTTCTTTAAAGGCAACGTTCACGAAGATTATCCTCGGTGACTTTCCACAGTGAAATGATAGGCGAAGAGGAACCTAGGCTCCCAGTGTCGAAAGAACGGTAGAAAACGAGGCAGGAGTGGCAAATAAGTGAGCTGGTTGTTTGATTGCACTGATAGACGTGATCCTTCATAGCGGTGAATGCCTACACGCTCAAAAGTCAACGTAAACAAGAGAGGGCCTATTTTGCCTAATAACGCCGCCTTCGCGTTCTTTTGAGCTTGCCTTGCTATATATGGCACCAGACCTTCCGTGAACCGTGAGGATATTGGAAGTGAAATATATCGTGAACACTGCCTTGAAATGAATCTCGAGTGCTCGCTCTCTAAACTTTAATTGCACCATACTCTAAAATTTGTGCGATGAATCTGAAAAACAAAACAAATAAATAACTCTATTGACATTACAGAACCTCCGAAGATTAATATCCTTTCTCCACAACATTCCTATTACCAGTGTGCAATAGAGTACTCATTCCGGTGCTGACTTTTTTTTACCGGGTATTGTTCCAATGTAAGAAGCTCAACTTTTTGTGGTGTTTTTGCAAAGCTATTTCTCATCTTGCTAATGAAATACGGAATGTGCATGAAAAATAGTATTTTTTCACAGTTACCTCTCGAACATTCGCATCGTTTTTCTTGTACAAGTTTTTTTTACATTGCCGTTTGTCGATTGCCGGCCATTTTTGCACAAATATTGTCGATTTCTGTTTGCCGAATTTTCAAAATTGTTTGCCGCACATCCCTGATCGGAAGGCACTACCGCAGGGCGCGTGCTACGCACACACACTTGCTGCAAAATTCCATCGCAGAAGCACGTGCTGGAAGGTAGTATAGCGCATCATGCTAACACGAGTCATGGTCGCCACACCGACATGATAGCCGGCAAGCTCGCCGAGCACCACCTACAGCTCTCAGTGATTAGGCGGCCCTTTGAGCGGCTGGACGAGACCAGTGGCCGCATTCATGAAACTACGGGAACCTCCCAGGAGGGTCCAAAGTCCGTCCGCCGCCTACATCGGCTGGTTCTAAAAACCTTCCCGGGAGGCTCCCATAGTTTCTTGAATACGGCCACCCATATCACAATATTGGGTAATTGATCCTGAGACATTGCCGAGATCTGAGTGCCGACCAGAGAGTGTCGTATGTTTTCCTCGGAAATTTACTTCGAGTTGAATGTGTATCATGCAAGTACTGAAGCTCATATTAGCTGGGGCTTGTGCTGCAATTTTAAACACAACAGAAGCACGTGCTCCCTCGGAAGCACGTTCCCTGACTGTGCCAGAAACCACCTTGTCTCCGAGTTGAATGCATATTCGACAAACGTTGAATGCGGCGATTGTCTGAGAGAATTATGTCACATACTGTGCAGCAAAATGCTTTTTTTACCGATTAAAATTTCGATTCCAGAGTCTTCGATACTTTTTCCTCATTTTTTAAGGCTTACTCTCGGCTGGGCACCGACACACTCAGGAGCACCCTGTCGCCACGACGAGGCGGTAAACCATCGAGAGGGAAAAGTGCTGCACTGCACTCGTCTTCACGCGTAGACCTCGTCATAAAAATTCGCCAATGAATCCAGCAGCTCTACATCAACTAAGCAAGCTAACCACTTCTGTGAACCTCTACCAGGTCACCTCGTCAGTCAATTCAGAAATTCAGTCCAGCAACTCTAAATCTCACCTGCGTCTCTGCTAACCAGTTCAAGAGCTCAACTCGACAGCTCTGCATGCACGCTAGTCAAACTCGTCTGTGACGCTGTACAAGTTGACTTCGCCAGTAAACTTTGCCAGCCTGTTCAACAGCACCATAGTCCCGCTCCGCCAGCTATGCTCTTCCGTAAACCTCTACCAATGATTTCGTCAGCGACCTTTGATTGAAAGTTCAGCGACTCCACAGACCAACCTCTCCCGCTAGCTCGTTAGTGGATATCTACCAGATGGCTCCGTCCGTAAACTGTACCAGCCGGTTTGGCCAGACATTTCAGCAACCCCCAAGGCTAACCTCGTATCTCTACAAATTGACTCCCCCATGCAGTTCAGCGGCTCCACAACAACTCCGCCAGCCAACCCGTTCCGTAATCCTCTACTGGTAGAGTCCGCTAGTGTACACTGTCGGCCAATCAGCAGCTATATAGGTCAACTCGGCAAGTTAACCTTGTCCGGAGCGCTCTATCAGTTCACTCCGTCAGTCAACTCTGCAGTCAAGCCAGTCCGGCAGCGCCACAGGCCAGCTCTTCTAGCCAACCTAGTCCGTGAATACCCACCAGTCAACTCTGCTAACCAGTGCAGCAGCTCAATAGAACGATGCCGCCAATGAACCTTATCCCTGAACTTCTACCACATGACCCCTCCAATCTACTCTGCCGGTCAGTCCAGCGGCGTCACAGACCAGCTCTACAAGCTGACCTCGTCCGTGAATCCCTACCAATTGATTCCGCCAGTCTAAGCAGCCGGCCATTCCAGCAGTACCACAGGCCAGCTTCGCCAGCTGACCTAGTTCATGAATACCTACCAGTTGACTACGTCAGTCAACTCTGCCAGCCAGTGCAGCAGCTCATTGAGTCAACTCCGCCAGTTAACCTCGTTCGTAAACTTCAACCAGTAGACTCCGACCATCTACACTGGCGGCCACTCAGCAGCTATTCAGGTCAACTACGCCGGTTCCACTCAGCAGCTATACAGGTCAACTACGCCAGTCAACTCTGTTAGCCAGTCCGGCAGCGCCACAGGCCAGCTCCGCCGACTGTCCTAGACCGTGAATATCTACCAGATGACTCCGCCACTCGACTCTGCCAGCCAGTGCAGCAGCTCAATAGGTCAACTCCGGCAGTTAACCTTGTTCGTAAAATTCTATAGTGAATTTCAAAAACTTGACACCGTCTGTTGACTCTGCCGACTGGTCCGGCAGCGCAACCAGACAGCTCTTCAGCTGACCAAGCAAGCGAATATCTCCCATTTGACTCCGCCAGTCAACACTGCCGTCAAGTCCGGCAGCGCCACAAGCCAGCTCCGTCCGCCGACCTAGTCCGTGAATACCTGCCAGTTGACTACGTCAGTCAACACTCCGGCAGCGCCACAGGCCAACTCCGCCAGCTGACCTAGTCCCTAACAGTTGACTACGTGCAACTCTGTCAGCCAGTGCAGCAGCTTAATAGGTCAACTAAGGCAGTTAACCTTGTCCGTAAAATTTTATCATAAATTTCTAAAACTTGACTCCGTTGACTCCGTCTGTCGACTCTTCCGACTGGTCCGACAGCACCACCAGACAGCTCCCCCAGCTGAACAAGCACGTGAATATCTCCCAGTTGACTCCGCCAGTCAACACTGCCGGCCAGTCCGGAAGCGCTACAAGCCAGCTTCGCCAGATGACCTAGTCTGTGAATACCTACCAGCTGACTATGTCAGTCAACTCTGCCAGCCAGAGCAGCAGCTCAATAGGTCGTGAACTTCAACCAGTAGACTCCGACAATATACACTGGCGGCCACTCAGCAGCTATTCAGGTCAACTACGTCGGTTCCACTCAGCAGCTATACTGGTCAACTACGCCAGTTAGCCTTGTCCGTAACGCTCTACCAGCTGACTCCGCCACTCGACTCTGCAAAGTCCCGGTTATCTCTCTGGGCTTAGATTTCGATGGAATTTCAGTTAGACTCTGGCAGACCTTTAGTGACCTAAGGATTTCGATTATCACCAGCGGCGGAGCGGTGGGCCTCAGTGAAATACCAGGTTGTCCAATAATTCTTGTCCGAAAATTTCACCATTTTTAATTTTTTTCAACTTTATGGAAAAACAAGTCTAATCAACAATATAACCACCACAGTTATCCACAACAGTGGCCCATCGATTGGGCAGGTCGCCGATGCCCTTCGCCCAGAACTCCGGGGGCTGCGACTCGAAGAAGTTCGCGATGTCGGATTTGAGGTTGTCGTAGTTGGTGAATTTTCTTCCGGCCAAATGGTGCTTCAGCGGGCGGAACAAGTGGTATTCGGAGAGGGCGAGGTCCGGGGAATACGGCGGATGGGCAACCGTCTCCCAGCCGAGCGTCGCCAACTTCTGCTGGGTCTCCTTCTCCACGTGGGGGCGCGCGCGTTGTCGTGCAGCAGGTGGACCGAGGCCCGTCGGGGACGCTTTTCTCGGATGGCGGCGGCTAGTTTCTAGAGCTGATCGGTGTAAATGGGGGCGGTGACCGTCTGATCGGTGTAAATGGGGGCGGTGACCGTCCTGCCTTGCGGGAGCAGCTCGAAGTACAGCGTGTCCCACCAGCAGCAGAGCATGATCTTCAGCGGGTGCAGGTCGGCTTTCGGCGTCGTCGGCGGCTCTTCTCCGCGCGGGATCCAGACGGCACGGCGGGCGACGTTGTCGTAGAGGACCCAGCTCTCATCCCCAGTAACCAGGTCCTCGAGAAACTCCTTGCGATGCGGACGAAGGAGGAGGGACTGGTAGACGGCCACGAGGCTCTGCTTGCTGGCGTCCGTCAGACGGTGGGGGATCCAACGGGCCAGAACTTTGTGGTAGCCGAGTAAGTTGAGTCGATTGTGGACTTGTTGCAGCCGAGCGTCGTGGCCAGTTCACGGGTGGTGGCTTCCGGCTTCTCCTTGATACAGCGACGGACTTTGTCATCGTCCACCGTAAAAGGCCTCCCGCTGTGCTCCTTGTCCTCGAGGCTCGTGTCGCCGCTCTCGAAACGATTGAACCAGCGGCTGACTGTGCGTTGGGACACTGCATCCTTCTTGCACGCTCTGCAGATGTTGGCGAACACGGTGCCCGTGTCGTTGCCCAGCAGCCACTCGTAGTACACGAACGTACCAATTCGACCTTGGTCCATTTTAGCTTGTACTGGTAGCTAGACGCGGCGACTGCGCCTTATATATCCCTAGCGTAGAACTTTGGAGGACCTTCTAGAAGGTTCTCACACTTGCCTGATATTATAACACTTCTAAGGAAAATTATAGAATTTTGAAAATTTTTGGACAGGAATTATTGGACGGCCTGGTATAGCTAGTGATAAGGAGGTTCAGACGAAAAAGCCACCGCTTCGCGCTGTGATAACCAAAAACATGAGTTCACTTGAAATGAACCAGAGTCTATCTAGAACGACAAGCTGGATGCCGTTCCGATTTCATGCTGGATTCTAAATCGTGCAACGCCTGTGGTTGCCCACACGTCTCATGAAGCTTGGGAAGCAGTCCCAGTGAGACATTTCTAAACGAGTCTCCCGCCGACTCATACCATTCCATACTCTATCAACCACTACGATAACATTGTGGACCTCAAAATGAAGCAACCTCATTGCTCAGTACATTTTCACAAGCCAAACATGAGAATATTCTTCATCTACAATTCAGACAGACGAGGTGCGAGAACTTGTCAATAAGAGCTCTTCAATAATGTCCTGTGCCATCAGAATCATTTGAAACAAACTTGCTGTCGTCGGATAAGATGACATTACAAACGATTTAGCAAACGGCGCCTTACTGCGCGGAGCACTCACGTTCCCTTAGTTCGTGCACATGCGCAGGCGTCAAAATGTTCTGACCATTAAGGTTGCGTCATTTAGAAGTCCACAATGTTGTCGTAGTGGTTTATACAATATGTAATGGTACTTGCCGAGAATCTCGGCAGCGAAGAGTAATCCGTCGATGGGACCGACACCATGACGGTGGCGACTTGTTGAGTAATGTTTCACTGGAACTGTTTCCCAGACTCCATGAGACGTGTAGGCAACCACAGAGTTGAGCGATTCATGACCCAGCATGAACTCGAAAAATTACATTCAGCTTGTCGTTCTAGCTAGCTTAAATTCCATCGAAATCCAAGTCCACAGAGGTAACCGGGACTTTCTCGTCAGAAGACCGGTGAAGTTCGCCGGAAAAGTGGACAAACAGCATCACTCTGAACCAATATTCTATGAACAAAGTGCACACCCACGCCGCTTCGCGGCGTACTTGTAGGCGTATATTGTGACGCATAGAATAATCCGATCATTGCAAAATAAGAAGTTAATCATTATCTTTCCTCGGAACCCAGCCAGGCCCACACACTTCCTGTGGCGCCTGGCGCACTACTAGTTGGTTCTCACACACTTTCCCCGGCGCTTAATGCACTCCCATTTCAGTCCCACACACTTTCCCCGGCGCTTGGCGCACTCACAATTTGGTTCCACACACTTCCCGGCGCTGGACGCACTTCCAGTTGGGTCCAATACACTTTTCCTGGCGCTTGGCAAACTCCTATTCGAGTTCCACACACTTTTCCTGGCGCTTGGCACACTCACAGTCGGTTCCCACACACTTTCCCCGGCGCTTGGTGCACTCCCATTTCAGTCAAAACACTTTTCCCGGCGCTGGACGCACTCCCACTTGGGTCCAATACACTTTGCACGGTGCGTGGTGCACTTCCCGTTGGGTCGCGCGCACTTCACACGGCGCGTGGCGTACTTCCAGTTGCGTCCCGCACACTTCCCACGGCGCTTGGCACACTTCCAGTCGGGTCCGGCACACTTTACACGGCGTGGCGCACTTCCAGTTGGGTCACGCAAACTTTACACGGCGCGTGGCGCACTTCCAATTGGGTCGCGCACACTTTCCCCGGTGCTTGGCGCACTCCCATTTGAGTCCCACACACTTTCCCCGGCGCTTGGCGCACTCACAATTTGGTCCCACATACATTTCCCGGCGCTGGACGCTTTCCCAGTTGGGTCCGATACACTTTTCCCGGCGCTTGGCACACTCACAGTCAGGTCCCGCACACTTTACACGGAGCATGACGTACTTCCAGTTGCGTCCCGCACACTTCCCACGGCGCGTGACGCACTTCCAATCGGGTCGCTCACACTTTACACACGACGCGCGGCGCACTACCAGCTGGGTCGCGCACACTTTACATGGCGCGTGGCGCACTTCCAGTCGGGTCCGGCACACTTTACACGGCGCGTGGCGCAGTTCCAGTTGGGTCACGCAAACTTTACACGGCGCGTGGCGCAGTTCCAGTTGGGTCCCGCACACTTTCCACGACGCGTGGAGCACTTCGTTTGGTCGCGCACACTTCACACGGCGCGTGGCGCACTCCCAGTCGAGTTCCGCACACTTTACACGACGCGCGGCTGCACTCCCAGTTGGGTCCTGTACATACTTCCCGGCGTATGGCTCACTCCTAACTGGGTCCCACATATTCTCCGGTCAACGGCCACCGGTCAACTCTTAGCCGTTTATTATTATTATGTATGATACACATGAAAGAGGGGCAAAGTGGCGGTCGTCGCGAGAAATTTTCATGTTTCTCAAGTGTTGCTATACTTATCGTCGTAAGAAATACAGACTTGTTGCTATAACTAAAGAGAAATTGAGGAATTTAGAGTTCTACCAAGTGAACCATCGTCTTCGTCTGAGTAGAAAACAGAAACTCTCCCCAATATTAAAAACCTCGATGCAACATATAATACGCCTAATTCACAGGCGTAGCTATACTAAATGCCCCGCGGAATACCTACCAGTTGACTACTCAGACAGTAGGTGCGGACTGACCGCTGGCAATCAAGGCCTCTCCGGGCGGTACGCCAGCAAGTTGCGGGCGGATCGCTGCTCATCGTGGCCTCGGCGGGCGGATCGCTGCCTCTCGTCGTCTCAGCGGGCGGATCGCTGCGTTTTGGCGAACGGATAGCGGCCCCTGGGAAAGTTGATCACGCTAGCGGGCGGATCGCCGGCAATCTCTGAAAAGGCGATCCGCCCGCAACCTGCCAGCGATCCGCCCGCTGAGCTGTGAGATGCGGCGATCCGCCCGCAACCTGCTAGCGATCCGCCCGCCAGGGCTTTGGTAGCCAGCGATCCGCCCGTCACTGCTTTGATAGCCAGCGATCCGTCCGCTCAAATTTTACACGGTGAAACTCGTCAATCACTGACGAGCTCTTTTCTGTTATCAGTATCATGCTCAGAGTAAACAAACCGAAGGTTATAGAAGGCGCTCCATCTCACTGACTGCTCACTCGGCCGATCCTGAATGGTGACCTGAAGTCACCTCTGAAGGATCACTCAGAGGCCGAAGGATAATTTTTGGCAGCTGAGGTGATGGTCCCCACGGCTAGGGGGGGGGGTCCCGCACACGGAGACGGTGGTGGGAACCACCGGAAACCAGCATGTGGCATCAAGGGCGGATCGCTGGCTAGTAGCGGGCGGATTACTGGCCACTGGCGGGCGGATCGCTGGCTACTGGCGGGCGGATGGTAGGAGGATGTCGATCCGCCCGCACCTATTGTCTGAGTACGTCAATCAACACTGCCGTCAAGTCCGACAGCGCCACAGGCCAGCTCCGCCAGCTGACCAGTCAACACTGCCGGCCAGTCCGGCAGCTCAATAGGACAACTACGTCAGGTAACCTTGTCCGTAACGCTCTACCACTTGACTACGTCAGGTAACCTTGTCCGTAACGCTCTACCACATGACTACGCCAGTCAACACTGCCGGCCACTCCGGCAGCGCCAGAGGCCAGCTCCGCCAGCTGACCTGGTCCGTAAATATCTACCATTCGGCTCGGCCAGTCAACACTGCCAGCCAGTCCGGCAGCGCCACAGGCCAGCTCCGCGAGCTGAACAGTCAACACTGCCGGCCGGTCCGGCAGCTAAATAGGACAACTACGCCAGGTAACTTTGTCCGTAACGCTCTACCACTTGACTCCGTCTGTCGACTCTGCCGGCCAGTCCGGCAGTGCCAAAACCAGCTCCGCCAGCTGACCTAGTCCGTGAATGTCTACCATTTGACTCCGCCAGTCAATACCTATCAATTGACTTCGATAGTCTAAAATGCCGACCAGTCCGGCAGCGCCACGAGGCCAACTCCGCCAGCTGACCTAGTCCGTGAATATCTACCATTTGACTCCGCCAGTCAATACCTATCAGTTGACTTCGATAGTCTACAATGCCGACCAGTCCGGCAGCGCCACAGGCCAACTCCGCCAGCTGACCTAGTCCGTGAATATCTACCATTTGACTCCGCCAGTCAATACCTATCAATTGACTTCGATAGTCTAAAATGCCGACCAGTCCGGCAGCGCCACAGGCCAACTCCGCCAGCTGACCTAGTCCGTGAATATCTACCATTTGACTCCGCCAGTCAATACCTATCAGTTGACTTCGATAGTCTAAAATGCCGACCAGTCCGGCAGCGCCACAGGTAACTCCGCCAGCTGACCTAGTCCGTGAATATCTACCATTTGACTCCGCCAGTCAATACCTATCAGTTGACTTCGACAGTTTAAAATGCCGACCAGTCCGGCAGCGCCACAGGCCAACTCCGCCAGCTGACCTCGTTCCTACCAGTTGACTACGTCAGTCAGCAAGTCCAGCAGCCTAATAGGTCAACCCCGCCAGTTAAACTGGTCCGTGAACTTCGACCGTGAATTTGTACCACTTGACTCCGTCTGTCGACTCTGCCGGCCAGTCCGGCAGTGCCAAAGACCAGCTCCGCCAGCTGACCTAGTCCGTGAATATCTACCATTTGAGTCCGCCAGTCAATACCTACCAGTTGACTACGACAGTCTAAAATAAAATGCCGACCAGTCCGGCAGTGACACAGGCCAATTCCGCCAGTTGACCTAGTCCCTACCAGTTGACTACGTCAGTCAGCCAGTTCAGCAGCTCAATAGGTCAACTTCGCAAGTTAACCTCGTCTGTGGACTCCTACCGTGAATTTTTACCATTTTACTCCGCCAGCCAACACTGCCGGCTAGTCCGTCAGCGGCACAGGACAGTTCCGCCAGCTGACCTCGTCCGTGGATATCTACCATTGGATTACGCTAGTCAACACTACCGGTCAGTCTAGCAGCGCCACATGCCAGCTCCTCCAGCTGACCTAGTCCGTTAATATATACCAGTTGACTCCGTCAGTCAACTCTGCCAGCCAGTGTAGAGCAACTCAATAGGTAAACTCCGCCAGCTAACCTTTTCTGTAAACTCCTACCCTGAATTTCTACCACTTGAAACTGCCAGCCAGTCCGGTAGCGCCACAGGCCAGCTCAGCCAGCTGACCAGTCAACACTGCCGGCCAGTCCGGCAGCTCAATAGGACAACTACGTCAGGTAACCTTGTCCGTAACGCTCTACCACTTGACTACGTCAGGTAACCTTGTCCGTAACGCTCTACCACTTGACTACGCCAGTCAACACTGCCGGCCACTCCGGCAGCGCCAGAGGCCAGCTCCGCCAGCTGACCTGGTCCGTAAATATCTACCATTCGGCTCGGCCAGTCAACACTGCCAGCCAGTCCGGCAGCGCCACAGGCCAGCTCCGCGAGCTGAACAGTCAACACTGCCGGCCGGTCCGGCAGCTAAATAGGACAACTACGCCAGGTAACCTTGTCCGTAACGCTCTACCACTTGACTCCGTCTGTCGACTCTGCCGGCCAGTCCGGCAGTGCCAAAGGCCAGCTCCGCCAGCTGACCTAGTCCGTGAATGTCTACCATTTGACTCCGCCAGTCAATACCTATCAATTGACTTCGATAGTCTAAAATGCCGACCAGTCCGGCAGCGCCACAGGCCAACTCCGCCAGCTGACCTAGTCCGTGAATATCTACCATTTGACTCCGCCAGTCAATACCTATCAGTTGACTTCGATAGTCTACAATGCCGACCAGTCCGGCAGCGCCACAGGCCAACTCCGCCAGCTGACCTAGTCCGTGAATATCTACCATTTGACTCCGCCAGTCAATACCTATCAATTGACTTCGATAGTCTAAAATGCCGACCAGTCCGGCAGCGCCACAGGCCAACTCCGCCAGCTGACCTAGTCCGTGAATATCTACCATTTGACTCCGCCAGTCAATACCTATCAGTTGACTTCGATAGTCTAAAATGCCGACCAGTCCGGCAGCGCCACAGGCCAACTCCGCCAGCTGACCTAGTCCGTGAATATCTACCATTTGACTCCGCCAGTCAATACCTATCAGTTGACTTCGACAGTTTAAAATGCCGACCAGTCCGGCAGCGCCACAGGCCAACTCCGCCAGCTGACCTCGTTCCTACCAGTTGACTACGTCAGTCAGCAAGTCCAGCAGCCTAATAGGTCAACCTCGCCAGTTAAACTGGTCCGTGAACTTCGACCGTGAATTTGTACCACTTGACTCCGTCTGTCGACTCTGCCGGCCAGTCCGGCAGTGCCAAAGACCAGCTCCGCCAGCTGACCTAGTCCGTGAATATCTACCATTTGAGTCCGCCAGTCAATACCTACCAGTTGACTACGACAGTCTAAAATAAAATGCCGACCAGTCCGGCAGTGACACAGGCCAATTCCGCCAGTTGACCTAGTCCCTACCAGTTGACTACGTCAGTCAGCCAGTTCAGCAGCTCAATAGGTCAACTTCGCAAGTTAACCTCGTCTGTGGACTCCTACCGTGAATTTTTACCATTTTACTCCGCCAGCCAACACTGCCGGCTAGTCCGTCAGCGGCACAGGACAGTTCCGCCAGCTGACCTCGTCCGTGGATATCTACCATTGGATTACGCTAGTCAACACTACCGGTCAGTCTAGCAGCGCCACATGCCAGCTCCTCCAGCTGACCTAGTCCGTTAATATATACCAGTTGACTCCGTCAGTCAACTCTGCCAGCCAGTGTAGAGCAACTCAATAGGTAAACTCTGCCAGCTAACCTTTTCTGTAAACTCCTACCCTGAATTTCTACCACTTGAAACTGCCAGCCAGTCCGGTAGCGCCACAGGCCAGCTCAGCCAGCTGACCTCGTTTCGCTGATTTTTTGAGTATCATAGTTTCACACTCACGAACCACCAAGGAACAGCACAGATTCCCCATCTGAAGATATTGGCAACGCAAGAATTTTTGAGCTGGAGGTCAGAGGGCACACGATTTTTTATGCTGAAAGTAGAGGGGACACACTTCTCATGAACCGATCGCACAGCCATGCCTCACCCTGCTAAAAGCGACGCCGCAAGGCCACCAGGGGGCGATCGAAGCCGGGGACAATCAATATAGGCTGAGATCACATCCTTAATGCTGGCTTTACTTGCCAGTCGCTGCAGCTCGGTAGATCCGCTCGCCGGCGACAAAACCAATCAGTATTGTAATGGCGTTGCTGCCGAGATGTCGTACGTTCGTGCCGCGGCAGTGTGGAGGAAAGAAGATCGCCTCCGTGCAAACCGACGTCAACCCCTCCGAGAAGAGGGTTTTTGTCATGGGAGAGGTGCTGGTCGGCCGCAGCTCTCCTGAAAATTTTACTACAAAGAGCCGGCGTCGAGAGGAATCCAGGTCCAGCGCAGAAGTACCTATGCGCCACGTGCGGCAAGTATGTAACTGGAGACATACCAGCGTCCAGTGCTTCGGATGCCAAAGGTGGGTGCACTTCTCCTGTTCGGGCCTCAGTTCTGTAAGGCATCATGACTCATCCTTTCGTTGTGTTCCATGCTCTGCCGCCAGCAACTCTGATTCCTCAATTACCAACCGCCCCCTCTCCATTGTTCACATTAATCTCAACGGCCTTCGCAACAAGTTATCTGAACTCTCTCTATTCGCACGTTCTCATCACCCGGATGTTATCATGGTTCAAGAAACCAAGCTCTCTCCTTCTACCACTTACCCCCAGCCTAACACTCCGGGATACACTGCCTATCACATGCCAAGGTCTGCTCTTGGGGGCGGAGTGTCTACTTTCGTACAATCTGCCATACCTTCTCATATTATCCCTAATACTCCTAGGGAAGGTACTCTCGAGTACATTCCTGTCCACCCCCCCCCCCTCAAAACCCCTTTATCTCTTTTTAACATCTACATTCCTCCTATATCATCTTGTCCCCCCTCTTATAATCCTATTCCCCTCCTTAAGCAGTTGTACGACTGCTCACTCTCCCCTTCAGCTGTCTTTGCGGGTGACTTCAATGCTTACACGTTCTGTTCAACTCTTGATTCTGACGCCAGAGGGGAAGATGTCGAAGAGTGGGCTGAGGAGTGTGACCTGGTTATCCTCAATGATGACCAGACCCCTCGTCTTCCTGCCAACGGCTGCCCTTCTAGCCCAGATATCTCTCTTGTGTCATCCAATCTTTCTAATGCTTGCACGTGGTCCACATCCACAACTCTCTCCAGTGATCACATTCCCGTCTTTGTCTATATTGATCTCTCTGACTCTCTTGCCCCTTACTCTGGTTTTCGTCATCGTACTTATCTTAATTTAGGCCCTGGCAGACTGGACCCTGTTCAGAGATGTTGCACTCCGCCATGCGGTCGACTACCCATGGAATGGTGATGTTCATCAGAAAGTGGGCCATCTAACAAGTGCCATCCGCAAGGCCATGAAAGCAGCGATTCCTGAGGGTTAAATCAAGACCTTTTTTCCAAATTTCAGCAGGGAAATACTGCAGAAGATAAGAGCCAGAGATGAGAAGAGAGCCGCAGACCATCTAGACCCGGAGATTGCTGTGCTGGAGAATGAGATCAAGCAGGATCTGGATAAGAACAAGAAGGAATGCTGGGAGAAGTTCACTGAAAAGCTGAATTTCAAGGCTGACGGAACTACGACGTGGAAAGTGTTGAGGAAAATTTCCGGCAAGTCCGCTCCCCCGAAGAGCTCCGCTATTGGGTTCGAGGAGAACATCTTCAAATCAGGGAAAGCGGCTGCTTACGCACTCGGCAAGAACTTTTTCATCACACGCACCAAGCGAGGCGTGCAAAACAGAGTCACGGTTAGAGAGCTGAGCCGGTTGCCGCTCATGAACGCTTCTGAGGCCTTTACTCTCACACAAGTAGAGAAGGCTATCAAAGAAATGCGGAATTCAAAGGCTATCGGACCTGACGGTATCTCCCCAGCCATCCTGAAGAAGCTTCCCACGGAACTTCTACCGATGCTTGCAGATATCATTAACACTTCTTTCCGGACCTGCACTCTACCCCAAGCTTGGAAGACAGCCAATGTGATACCGTTGCCAAAGCCAGGCAAGTCCCAAAGCACGGCGAAAGGCTTTCGACCAATAAGCCTGTTATCGCCCGTCGCTAAATTAGCTGAAAAGTTGATCGTGACGGACCTGGCTGATCAAAATGAGCGACAGCAGCATCAGCATGGGTTCAGGAAACTTCACTCTACTACTACTGCTCTATTGGAGATCGTTAGCTTTGCGGTCGATGGGTTCAACATGAGAAAGCCCCTGAGAACGGTGACCGTCGCCCTCGACCTGAGCAAAGCGTTTGACTCTGTTAACTTGGGACTGCTGTCCGAGAAACTGCTCAAGTCGTCGCTACCATCATGGCAGAAGCGATGGATTGCAGCGTTCACGAAAGGCCGCCGGGCTAAGGTTCTGTTCCAGAATCACGTATCCGATAGCATTCCAATAGCAGCCGGTGTTCCGCAAGGCGGAGTGTTGTCCCCTGCTCTATTTAGCCTGTATCTTGAAGACATTCCCGAGCCTCCCAATGATGTAAAGATTGTTATGTATGCCGACGACATCACCATCATGTGCCAGGATCGTGACCTGCAGATAGCCGCTAACAAGATAAGCGCCTATCTCGTCGAGTTGAAGCTCTTCCTCGATTAAGTGATGCTTAGAGTCTCTGCTGCAAAATCCTCTGTTTCAGTGTTCAAACAAACACCAAGGAACACAGTGCCCATCCAGATGTCAAATGGGATGGTGACCTATTGCCAGCAGCCGAATTCCCCAAGCTGCTTGGCCTTATTCTTGATCCGTCACTGAAGTTCCACAAAAACGCGGAACAGAAACAAACAGTCGTCAAGGCTAGGCTTAATATCTTGAGAGCTCTCAGAGGAACATCATGGGGAAGCAGCCGAGAGACTATATTGAGAACCTACAGAGCAATACTTCAGCCGGCTCTGGAATATGCGGCACCAGTGTGGCAGCACCTGGTGTCTGACAGCTCCCGGAATAAGCTGCAGCGTGTACAGAATGCTGCGCTTAGAACCGCTACCGGTTGTGCAAGGAGCTCCCCAATAGAACATCTTCACGCGGAGGCCTGCATATTGCCGGTCAAGGAGCATTGTGAACTCCAGGCACAGCAGATGTATATTAATGTTCTGAGACAGCCGAATCATCCAACAAAAAGAATCATGAAGCCCATAAGAGAGAGGTCGATTAGGACGCTGTTCGCCGATGCTCCTCGTAAAGTTGATGCACAGAGATGGGCCGACTCCAACATGGAAAGGCTTCGTCTTCTGCGTGAGGAGCACACCCAGTTTGTTCGAGGATATCTAACGAAGGCGGTTGTGAACCCTATCTTAGGAGCAGTGCCGCCTCGGGTTTGCAAGTCCGAGTCTCAACTCGGCAGACGAGCCAGATGTGCTCTTGCCTCGCTGCGCTGTGGTCACTCTATACTGCTCATGTCTTATGTCAACAAGATCGACAGCAGCCGACCGGACGCATGCCCGGACTGTGGTGCTCCCGGACACGACACGGCGCACTTGTTCATGTGCCCGAAGAGACCTACCTCCTTAACCACAATGGACCTTTGGACGAATTCTGCCAAGGCCGCCCAGTTTTTCAACCTATGACAAAGACCACTTCGAGGCTGCAGAAGAAGAAGAAGTAACGGCGTTTTGGCAACTCTCGTGTCTTATGGCGGAATCATCTGGAACGATTTCTCGCAAACTAATGCTCCTATTAAGTATAATTACCAAAGTAATGAAGAGAACTTTGAAACGAACGAAACTCCCTATACCTTCCGATTGAGTGGTTTATTCGGCGAGCAGTTCATTGGATAATCGGACCGTAGATCATCCGACAAACCATAAATCAGTAGGTCATCGAGATAGTTCAAAGACAACAGTTTCGCCTCTACTGAAAAAAAAAACTGCTTAGCAGAACAAACTCCTGATAATTTCACTCTAAAGCCTGAATAGGAACTTAATGTGGTGCACACTTTCTTGACGCCTTCTTATTTATGCTTCGATGAACTGCATATCCGAACAACGGAATTTTCTGCAGAACGAAATTTTGACGTATCTAAGAAGATGGGTAAAAATGAATCCAATCTCGATCAAGGGGAACCGGGACGATGGGCAAGCAAGGTGGATATGGTACGATCAGATTTCGGGACCGTGAATACCTAGCTATGGCCGGTTTGTGATTGTTTCTTACGACGAAATTGTTGCAAAAGGCACGTAATTGTCGAATTCTGGTGCAAAATAGAAAACAGTTCTCACTGTTAACGCTGGCTTTAACTTAGTGAGGAATCGGCTCCTGAGCACAACGGTTCCGAACATTTCACGACAAAAATGTGTCTAGGTGAGAAAAAAATCTTGGCGATGGGCTCTTGACTCGTGGCACAACCCGCAAGGCCCGGAAAACGAGTTTTATGCCATTTAGACATCTGCGGATTTTCCAAATGATATAGGTCTCCTGCCGAATGGAGTCACTGCAGCCATAGTAGGGTGGAACACAAACCACTATCACGCTCTATGTATTCGGTTGCCAGACCCTGGCCGCGACACAACGGGCGGTGAGGATCTTTGGAATGTTTGTTTGAAGGAGGAAACTTCGAGGAATTAGCGAGCGTTTTGAGACACAGTCTACATCTGACATCCTAGGCGAATGATCTGAAATTTCCCACGGCCGCTTGAGCAAAAGATATAAAATATATAGTTATAACTCTTATGAAGAAGCATGTGCTCTTTGATAGCGAGCCAGTGCCCTAAAGCCCATGCTGTGGAAATTTTAAAAGTATTTGAGGAACGAAAAAACAGGGAAACATTTCTCTATGATCGACTCTAAATGAACTCCGTTCGCAGACGCGAACCTAGGACCGCATCGCTTAGTCCGTATGAATTACCCACTAATGGGTGTCCGGCGTAAAATAAATTGGATATGGTATAGTCGCACACAACCGCCACCCCCACTTGTGAGAAACACTACGATATACTATTATGCCGAAATTTATGGAAAGTCGAATGAAGAAGAAACTCTTTGGTCAAGACGATTTGGTGATGTTCGACTGAGAACTCACACAATGCTATAGAGAGTGTCAATTGGCATCATCAGCAGCGATAACATTTCTGTAAAAGACTCTCAAATTTGAATATTCAGGCAATGCGTATGTGTAATATCTATTCCGGAGCGGAATAAACGTTTTCTTCGTGTGCGTCTGCATAGCGAGGAAATAAACAGCGAGAGAGCGCAGGGAAGAAAAAGAAGCCGCATACGCGCGCGCACGCACTCCATGGACACGAGTAAATTTTGCTTCAGATTAGAGCCTGACAACCTTAACTTCGAGTCAATGCCGGCCTTTGATCTCACTACGGGGTATCATTTTCCGTGAACGTCTGCATCAGAAAAAAAAATGCGCAGCTCCCATTACTCTCTTACAAAACGGATTTTAGCAGCTGGGATTTTGGGCTACCGTAACCCTCGCATTCGCCGTGGAGTGCGTTAACGTATCATCGAGCGTCAGCGTCGCACCCGAAAGGGATTTAAGGCCGAGATCAGCCACTGGGAGTGTTTTCTCTAGCATTCAGAGGCCGGATTGGGGCAGGGCAGTCGGCATCTTTGAAAATCGCAGTGCGAGGGCAGTAGATCATCTAATCAATCCTGCCCCAGTTGTGTTTTTCGCTGCTATAGCTGCCCAGCCTCTTGGCTGGCGCGGCTGAGGCACGATTGATTGTGTGATTTACGGAGATCTTCGAGGGTGCAGACTGCCCTGCCCCTCCCCCAGCTCGGCCCGTTGATGCATTCGGCCCCAGATCTGGATATATTATTTTGGGTGCTATCGCAGCGGTGGGGGGGACACTAAGGTATCGCACTCAACCACGTCCATTTTTTTCGTGCCGGAACGACTCCCCTAATTTTGGCAGCAGAGGGAAACCCCGGATAGGTGCTTAAATTAAGTACGGCACAGTAAAATGGGCGTGGCCAAGTGCATCGCGCCATATTCCCCTTCCCCGCTAAGATAGCACCTAATTTCGTGTGAAACTTAGGATTAAGCTGAATTTTCGAGAGTTTTATATCTAGTAAAACCATGTCTGGGTTGCTTTCTAGATTTCCGCTGTTATTATAAGTTTCGGCGCAATTTCTCTTGTTGGCCTACCATTGCTTATCTTCTAGGGGTCCATCTTATAATTAACTGATCGTTGGGCTCACGATAAAAGGCAGGTGCATGTTTAGACAAAAAGAAATCGATGCTTTTGTGCAGTTATGGTAGGCAGGCTTCCAGACCGATTACAGCAAAAGCTGATGGGTGCTATTTTAGCGGGGATGGGGCACTATGGCGCGTCTCACTTGGAAACGCCCATTTAATGTTATGACACGCCGGACTTCCAAGACCAGAGCGTCCAAGCGTCCAAATGCGCGCAAAGACCTCTGAAAAATTCCCGTGTACTCTAAAGGCTGCGGTCGATGGTACTTCATAGTGAAAGATCTGGACTGCAGAGAACCCGACTACTCAGAAAAAACCCACGGCTAGAGTGAAAAATCACAGTTGCGACGCGCGCGCCCTAGTCTGCAGCCGCGAGCCAACGCATCTTGGAAGTAAACCGTATGAATGATCAACAACCACCAAGAGCCCTTCCCACCATGCACGGAAGGCAATTTATAGTTTCTGAGCCGTACCTCACCAAATTTCAGCCTTGCTTTACACTGAAAATTTCGCGACGTGAGATAACGATGAACGAGTAGTTTTCACAACCCACGAAGAAACTACGACCCCCCCTGCGGAAAAAATCTCAGACGTTTTTCAGTTTCAAAATCCTAGTTTAAAACGCAGCCGAAAGTCAGAATTCCGCTAGCCTCTTGGTGCTATCACAGCGAGGGGGGGCCTGTGATATTGCACTTGGTCACACCCATTTTACCGTGCCGCAGCGCAATTTTAGCCCCTACCAGGGGTTTCCCTACCTTTCCAAAATCAGGAGCTTCGTCGCAGCACAAAAAATGAGTGTGGCCAAGCGCTATGTCACATTGCCCCGCTTCGCTGCGATAGCACCAATTTTTCACCTGGAACATCTCTAAGGAGCCTTCAAGGTCACTCCAGTATTTCGCCATTCTCAACCATAACCTCTGTGAAAGTTATAGTCCCCTATGAGTCACATCTACAAATTTGATCTCTTGCTGGACACAATCAACCAAATCCTGATCTTGAGTGAAATTGCTACGACCCCACCCTTGATGTATTGTGACAGAATCTCGCTTGACTCTAGTAGAATTATGGTGAACACCGAATAACTTCGAATAATTCAATCAGTCATTTTTAGCTTTAATACTTGTATGGCTTTAGCTGGTTTTTGATTTTCAGATACCAATAATGTAGTAAAACTTTACCATAACTCATGGCAGAGCAGGATTCTTCGCATTCATAAAATCACAAATGTCAGTTATACGAAACTATTCGAGTATTTTCGAGTAACTGACTTTTCGAGTTCTGTTAATGCCAAAAATGTCACTCTGTCGTGGATTCTGAAAGTACTTGATGTCTGAAAATAAAATCATTTCGAGGTTGAAGCGAAGAATTGATTGATAGGGTTATTCGAAAGTATTCGTTCCTCATCGTCAATTGGAACCCTAACGCTGTTTCAGACTGGGTTGAAGATAAACTGTGGTTAGGTGCTACTGTTGCTGTTGCTTATTCGAAATTGTACTGATAGGCTGTTCTCTCCCTCATTTCCTTCACCCCCCCCCCCCCCCCCCCCACCTTCCTTCCCCCACACTATCCCTACCAGGGCTGAGCAGAGTTGCCACTCGCCGCAACGGGGTCGTAAATTGAACACTTTCCGAAAAATTGTGAAAGTCGGAGGGGGCTCGTACGATATGACCGAATATTACCACAAATTTGAACTTTCCCAACTTTTTCACTCTCAGAAAGCTTGAGGAAATTCTTACCTCGGAGGAGGGTTGCCTCCAGAATGAGGAAAGGAAAAGGGTCTGAATGAGAAGAGGACTGAGAATAGAGAGCAAAGTGGAGAACTTTAGGCCGGAAAGATTTATGTTCGTCGAATAAAAGATGAAATTCGAAAATTTTTCATGCATTTAATTGAGCAGCACAAATATGCATGCATTTAATTGAGCGCTTGCATACGAAATGCTTGAAATTTCCCGAACGCTGAGTGGTAGGCAGAGTCAAGCGCGGCCTGCCATTTCTTAACGGGTGGTCATGTGTGGGGGTCGTAAAAGCTAAAAAAGTAAAAATTCGTTGTGAGTGTCCCGATAATTACGATACTCAAAACGGACAATTGCGGGAGAATCTTGCGAATTCCCGATAAAATCGGTCAGCGACGGGAGGGGATCGTAACTCCGCAGTGATCCTACACAACGGTGCGCTTGATCGTGCTTGGAGAGACCTCATACTGAACTGTCGAAATTACCGTGACAAGGTCTTACGGGGGGGGGGGGGAAGCGTTTACGCGAAATCGCCCAGCCTCATAGCCTAGGCAATATCCTGCCACCTATCACCTTTTCATCTTCTTGGTTAGCCCACCAACCCCCCCCCTCTCTCTATTAAGCTCGTTTGCAGCACTAAAACTACCTACCATACATAACTCATGAGAAAACAGTTTGAACTCAAAGAGAATATCTTATGAAAAGCCACAAGAAGACCTCACCTCACGGGTTTCGCTCTCCTCTGGTTCGGACGGCCTCCCATTCCACTGAGCAGCGTCGTCCACCTGAAGTTCCAATCATTATGGCGTTAGATTCCACTATGTCCTATTGCGGGTCGGTCCCAAGAGAGCTGACCCTTCCTATCATTCTAGCAAGTGAATAGCCAGACTGGGTCGTTACTCTGAAAAGACCCATCTTAACTGCAAGAGCAGTAGTAAAAAAGTTATCACCCGAAATGCTACCACTTCTGTAGCTACAAGCTCCTGGGCATTTCTAGAGAGCTCTCGATTTCGATTATCATCATCGATGAAAGGTCCTCTCTTTTTGGAACATTCCTATCGTCAGTTATGCTCCACCGAGTCCCACTGCTAAGCTGCTGGTGATAGTCGACATTGAAAGCTCAGTAGACATTCCCCAGTTTAATGTTTTTTAACTACCATAATCCACCGGAATCTTCTTGAAGACAGTCGAAAAATATCAATCAGCGACAAAGAAAATTTGTGATTTTTTTCACAGGAAAAAAGCACATTACTATCACTCGAGCAGCTAAAATTATGGTTCTAAGAGTATTCAGAAGTCAGTAGATTGAAAAAATGGCTACACGGAGAGTTCCGACGACCAGTCCGGTCCTACCCTTGTAAATTACAGCACACTATCGTTTCTCGACCGAGTGAATTCATGATGAAAAGCGGAGAAATCTTACTGATTCACATTCAACTTTTTGGCCCTATTCCGCTTTTTGGAGTCGAGATCAGGATCAAGGAACCAGTTGGACAAAATGCGTTCGTTGTTGCGACCCCCTCCATTCGTGGCAAAGGTTTGCGACCCACTTCCTAATCATGGCCCCGCTAAACTCAAGGTGAATCCGCTCACTTTGCTGAAGATTTGAGTGCTGGTCAAAATTGCAATTGTCCAAAATGCGAAAAATTATTTTCGAGGGCCTTCCAGTGTCATATACATTGCCCTTACGGGCCGTAACTCAGCGCTTCCGTAAAAAATATACCCAGTGATAAAGTAGAAAAAGCAAAGCCGCTAATGTAGAGTTAGAGATAGAAAAAAATTGCCCGTTGGAAAAAGTAGTGTGAAAGAGCCGTTTTTTTTTCAATTGGCCTTTACAGCCTTGGTTTGGATTTTTTCAAAAAAATCGTGATTATCTACCGCACCATGTAAAAACAGTGAGGGGAGAAATCTCAGGGAGTTTTTTTTTTACAAAAAAAACCAGCTGATGTAGTTTTGGATGACCATTCAGCAGGTGCGGCAGTCTAACAGAATATGTGAAAGTCCAGTGAAAAGTGAAATCCAAGGATGAAAAGGCCAATTGGGAAAAACGGCTCTTTCACACCACTTTTTCCAACGGGCGATTTTTTCAATTTCTCACTCTACTGTGCTTCTATGGGCCGAATTCCGGTCCGCAAATGCGTCTTGACACGCTTTGCGGCCGCACGCTTTCGATTCGAAAGAGTTTCAGGCGCTGCAGCCGCCGATCTGTTGACTCTCGGTGGGTTTTGGAAACTGGAAACTAAAAAATGGAAGAAAACAGTATGAAAAAGCCACAGCGAGTCGGTTTTGGAACTGGAAACTCGACTGACTCAAGCGCGTGCGGCCGCAAAGCATATCGAGACGCCATTGCTGACCGGAATTTGGCCCAGGGAAGAACAGTACATTAGTGGCTTCGCTTTTTACTACTTTATCACTGGGTCTGTTTTACCGAGTCGCTGAGTTACGGCCCGTAAAAGTAATGTATATGACGCTGGAACGCCCCTAAAAACCATTTTCGCTATTTGGACATTTGCAGTTTTGATGAGTATTTAGGTCCCGAGCGGTTCACAAACAAATCTGGACAACTCGTGGTTGTGTATGAAACATTCTGTAGTGGAGCTGAGTTGAAACCGAATAAAACGAATCAGAAAAATCCAGCGGTGCAACCCCCCCCCCAATTTTCAAGTTTTGTGGCGACCCCCCACTTTGGAAAATTTCCAACATTGCTTGACCCTGGTCGAGATGTGAAAAAACGGAATCCACAGGGTGCTTCTCTGGGCCTAATTCCGGTCCGCAATTGCATCTCAACACGGTTTGTGGCGTCACGCGGAAGAGTTTCCAGCGCCGCAGCTGCCAATCTGATGACTCTAAGTGGGTTTCAGAAACTGGAACCTAAAAAAATTGGAGAAAACAGAATAAAAAAGTCTCATTGAGTTGGCTTTGGTGCTAGAAACTGGACTGGCTCGAGCGCGTGCGGCCGCGAAGCGTGTCGAGACGCAACTGCGGACCGGAATTTGGCCCAGAAAAGCAAAGTACATAGGTACAGCCTATCTCGCTCATTTCAAGCCACGCAGGTTCACGAGCGTAGCGGCCAAACGTGACCCTCAACACTTACTAATTTCGACAAGACAGACGCCTTCGCCTCCTACACCACATGGCTCGAGATCAGCAAAAAAGGCTGTACGTGCCGTTACCTACAGTAATCTTCCGGAAAATTGAAAGCGGAACTCAAATGAGGGATAGCAGTAATTTCATGACACCTTAAGATGTTCGTGGAAGTACTCTTCACATTGTGCTTTTCTACTCACTCACTCGCCGGGTCCGACCCAGCTTCGACGGGATCTGACTGCGGATTCATCTCGGGCCGGACCCTTCAATATTGTTCCCCACGTACTCTCAAGCGAGAAGACGTGGAGGGAGTTAAGATTTTATTCTCCCTCCACTTAGTCTCAGCTGGTAGCTGTGGGATAAGAACGGAAAGGGTCTGATTCAAGATAAATCTGAGGTCGGACCCCCTGATTTTCTAAGATTGGAGTAGCTTCAGGAGTCCATGAACTTTTAACGACAGCTCTATCCTCCTACTGCTAACAAAGTATTTTATGAGATGGGCGTGAGGACGGAAGGAAAGGGGGTCGTACTTTCCAGGGAAGAGATACAGGACCAAGCACGGCTATGTACTCCCTGAACGGGTTGTGGAAGTAGGTTGCAGAATTTTTCTCCCAAAAATGAAAATCTCCGATGTAAAGACTATTTTCGCCCAAACACGAAAATATCGGGGGTGGGATTGTGGAATTTCCAAAGTCTTAGTAAAGCGTAGGAATCGTAGTTCCAAGGGGATCCTGCAGGACGGCCAGATTGACCTTGCACAGAGCCCCGGGGATCGTATCTCCTCAAAGGCATTTCCAGCTTTCATCACTCTCCTCCCCGAAACGAGGTGCGCCATTTTGAACTACAGAGTCCCACGAAAAAGTATCGTCAGTTTCGAAGACTGTTGCGACCCCTCTTGCACCCACCCGTCCCAAAGGTACGATCCCTGAAAGAATGAACAACACTTCCAACGGGCGTGGAAACCGCTCACGACCCCTCCTACACACCGCCTACTCTCAACAAAAGCTTTTCGAGGAGGAGTACAAAATTTATGGCCCCCTTCTGCTGAGCACAACTTGCTGTTCATAACTCACACGGGAACAACGACAAAGATCTTTCGCAAACCTTTCTATATCATCTCACCCAGTTCAAATGCCATACTCTTGAACAAGAAAAAATGAATTAGCGTGTGGGAGCCGCTGTCGACCTACGTCCACCTATCTCAATAAATGTGCTTTCCTGAGAAACACACGACCCCTACACGATGCTTGGGAGTCTGTGCCGGCCTCTCCCCCCGATCTCTCCCAGCGCAGTGTGCTAAACTCCGACTGGGCACACTCGAGTTAGTTCAAAAATCGATAAACACATGACGTCGCACCACTTTTGGGGAAAATTTACATCTCTATTCTTCCGAAAGCCGGTTCATTCACTAATAAAGACACTAAGAGAAAGGAAGGTTGCAATGCTTTCCAGTATAATCTAAGAAGCACAGAACTAACTAAAGGCAGCGTTCGCGATGATCATCCTCGTTGACTTTCCACAGTGAAATGATATGCGAGAAGGATCCCAGGCCACAGTGTCGAAAGAACGGTAGAAAACGAACCACGAGCGGCAAAATAACGGCTGCAAACCAGCGTTTTGGTGCCCCAAACACGCCTGGTGCCCCAGATCCGCCCCTTGGAATGAACAAATGAAGACTCAGATTACAGGAATGATCAAGTGAAGGAAGTGCTGATAAGTGAGCTGATCGCTTCATTGCACTGATAGGTAACATCCTTCTAGCGGTCAATTTCTTCACGCTCAAAAACCAACGTAAACAAGGGAGGGCCTATTTTTGCTCAAAAACGCGTCTTTCGTGTCCTTTCTAAGCATGCCTTGCTATATAGGGCACCTGACCTTCCGTAAGGCGTTGAGATATCGGAAGTGAAATATATCGTGAACATCGTGAACACTGCCTTTATCGTGAACACTGCCTTTAAACAATGATTGCCTATCAAAAATACTAACTTTCAGATGAAAAAGCTACCTGTTTTGTAATGGAGGCGATTGGCCGTGCAACTTGCCAGGCCAAGCAATGCTAGACGCAGATCACTCCTAAACGATGCATCCAATTAGCACCTCGGCCCGGTAATTGACCTGGAACTCTCGTTCATTTTCTCAAGTAATAACAGGGTAACGCGATTTTACGGACGTATTTCATGTACCGCAAACATTAATAAATTCTCAGTATAGAGACAAAAGTCCATACTGCACCGATAAAGCAATAGAAATGAGTAATAAAACAGATGCCCGACAAAATAAACAAAAATTCAATGCCCCGGAAGCTAGAAATTTTCCGAAAATATTTTTTTTAGGATTTTTGGCAAGCAAAGGCACTTTGATCTCCCTTATCAGGAATAAAATATTCGGAGATCAGAGACTCGGGTCGAGTTATTTACACAACTATTACACAATTATTTTCCCTAAAATAGAAGAAGCGAGCTGGGAACTGATACCGTGATTCCTTTTTTTTCGTATTTTTTTCCGCTTTGTGGTACCAACTCATTTTTTCGAACCATTAGTTTCCAGAATAAAGCTGCTCGGTTTTTCAAGACTAATTTTTTTCTGCACATCCATGATCAAAGGCAAAAGGACCAAGCCAAGGTCAAGCAGCCCGTTGTCCGGAGAAGCGGCGTCAACTCCCTCAGAGACCGGTATTTCAGGAAAAAAAATTCATCTTCCCTTACGTCAAAAAAAATGTTCATTGAAATCATAAGAAAATTTTTAAAGATTTGATAGACTGAAATGGACTGAAACGTTGGAAAAAAATGTTAGACTGAAGTGGGAATTATCGATTGAACGAATATTTGCATATTCTACTGTTATAAATTTTTGAACCCAGTCAATTTTTTTTTCGAACTGATAACTGTAACTGATATTATTGATTTCGCGAATAACAAACAAAGTTTTCCAATTTCCATAGAATAAATTAGCTTTGGGTGACTGTTTCATCATTTTTTTGTGTTCAATGAGAGAAAAAACCCAAGTATTAGATGAATTCAACATAAAACCGAAAAAAATTATGAAACAAATACCCAATGCTAATTTCACCTTTAAAAAACCGAAAACGCCATGCTAATCGTACGATCATTAATTTCAGCTTGAAAAATGTTGACTATGGGATTGAAAATTATTGACTGAACGAATACTTCCACATTCTTGCGTTATGAGTTTTCAATCCCACAGTCAACATTGTTTTCAAACCTTAACAAAAAAAAAAGAAAACCCTAACTTCATCGCGAATTCAATATAATTCTCTTAAAAAAGTTGACTATGGAATTAAAAATTCTAAACACACGAATATGAAAACAGTTGCTACTGAATCAATGTTTTGGAGCAGTAATGGACTTAAAATCACTATTGCCTACAGCAAAACTGCGAAACTAATACAAACACATAAAAAAAATGTCGGAAACGACAGGCAACAACATAAAACGGAAAAACGGAAAGAAAATAATCAGCTGTGAGCCGCCGCGCGCGACACGCCGCGCTGCGCGCAACACGCCGCGCTGCGTATCGACAACGCTGAAGAGTTGAGGCGCAGCCACCGCCGCGGATTTCTGGTCGCGCCGTTTCCATTCTTTATATATAATTCTTTATTCTTTATATATATGCTGCTCGGTTTTTCAAGACTAATTTTTTTCTGCACATCCATGATCAAAGGCAAAAGGACCAAGCCAAGGTCAAGCAGCCCGTTGTCCGGAGAAGCGGCGTCAACTCCCTCAGAGACCGGTATTTCAGGAAAAAAATTTCATCTTCCCTTACGTCAAAAAAAATGTTCATTGAAATCATAAGAAAATTTTTAAAGATTTGATAGACTGAAATGGACTGAAACGTTGGAAAAAAATGTTAGACTGACGTGGGAATTATTGATTGAACGAATATTTGCATATTCTACTGTTATAAATTTTTGAACCCAGTCAATCTTTTTCGAACTGATAACTGTAACTGATATTATTGATTTCGCGAATAACAAACAAAGTTTTCCAATTTCCATAGAATAAATTAGCTTTGGGTGACTGTTTCATCATTTTTTTCTGTTCAATGAGAGAAAAAACCCAAGTATTGAGATGAATTCAACATAAAACCGAAAAAAAATTATGAAACAAATACCCAATGCTAATTTCACCTTTAAAAAACCGAAAACGCCATGCTAATCGTACGATCATTAATTTCAGCTTGAAAAATGTTGACTATGGGATTGAAAATTATTGACTGAACGAATACTTCCACATTCTTGCGTTATGAGTTTTCAATCCCACAGTCAACATTGTTTTCAAACCTTAACAAAAAAAAAGAAAACCCTAACTTCATCGCGAATTCAATATAATTCTGTTAAAAAAGTTGACTATGGAATTAAAAATTCTAAACACACGAATATGAAAACAGTTGCTACTGAATCAATGTTTTGGAGCAGTAATGGACTTAAAATCACTATTGCCTACAGCAAAACTGCGAAACTAATACAAACACATAAAAAAAATGTCGGAAACGACAGGCAACAACATAAAACGGAAAAACGGAAAGAAAATAATCAGCTGTGAGCCGCCGCGCGCGACACGCCGCGCTGCGCGCAACACGCCGCGCTGCGTATCGACAACGCTGAAGAGTTGAGGCGCAGCCACCGCCGCGGATTTCTGGTCGCGCCGTTTCCATTCTTTATATATAAGATATATTTTATTTATATTTGTTTCTATTTATTTGTTCGAGTAACCACAATCACTTCTTAATGATCTGCACCACAAAGATTTTAAATTCCTGTTTAAACTAAGGTCCGCTCGAAAGATGTTGTCCGCCCACGCGGTCAGCGTGCATGTTGCCATGGCATTTTTCAACCTTGAACATCAATTAGCAGCAATACTTGACGAATTTCGGATAAAATCACAATCAACTGTTTGCAGCAATGGGAATGCTCATCCGAAGTAAAACCGTTGCGACGGCCGCTTCACACGCACGCCGACCGCGTGGGCGGACGGTCCCATTCAGACAGGCTTTAGAAAATTCACCAGCGCAAAATCTTAACCAGCACATGGCTCACAACATTGCTGCCGGCCTTACACCGAATTGGGAACTGTATTCGACAATGGAGTGATAAAGAACGCCTTGTTCCGATTTTCGGTAGTGACTTGAATACCTGAATTATTCAAAAAACCTAAATTGGGGGCGAAATGCTCCGTAAACATATACTTGGGTTCGGATCAAATAATTACATAAATGATTCGAATTCTGGATTCATTTGAAAAAAAGTTTCACTCGACTCGAATATTCTATTCATTCGGGATTTCGAAAATCCGGTTTTTTTGCGCACTTGATTCTGTGAGATCTAAGAGTCTTCGAATCGTCGAACCTTTCGCGAATTCAAATTATCTAATTTTTCCCTGAAACACAATATTCGGGCAGTTGACGATTTCCCAATATTCGATCACAAAAAAATCACGGCCACACAATTCGAATGATTTTTTTTTTCAAAAATCAATTCAATATTTGAATGACTAAGCTGAATGCCGGTCAGGGATGAGCAGAATAAAATTTGAAAAGAATGGAAATCAGGTTCCGACACAAAAAAAACTTTTCTCGCTTTTGGGAAATCGGGTGCGAAACGCCCAAATATGCGCGGAAAATTTTTGAATTTATTGATTAGCGGCCTCTGTCTCAATAGACCCGATAGTTCAAAATTCCTCAGATTTCTGTGCGTTTCTCGAAACACGGAAAGCGGAAGGTCAAAAACGCGCGAAACTGCGGGTTTCGGAACGCAAAAAGGGTCTGCAGAGTTGCCGAGACCGGCGAGTGGTCGCCGAGCGTCAGTCTTGACACGGCGACAAATATGTTTCGAAACATTATCGTCGCGGCGTCGGTTGCCGCTCGCTGGCAGTAAGGAGTATGGTATACTTTTGCGACACACGGTCGCGCAGCTCTGCACAGCGACAGCGACCGCCTTCCGCCCTTTAAATCTATCGCTGTCGCAGTGCACTGCACAGCGACAGTGGTAGCGACAGACTATGGCACATTTGCAGTATGTCAGCCCTCCGCGACACATCGCTGCGACCCACACGCGACATCTGGCCGTTGCCGTTGCTCCGATGCGGATCCCGCCGCGATTTGTGTTAGATTGCATGCCTTTCGCTCATTACAGCGACAAAGTACACCATACTCCTAATGCAGGGCCGTTGCGGCGTCAATACACTCTGCGGTGCCCCCTCGTCGCCCTTTACGCCGCGTCGGTCGCCCCCGTCGCTGAAAGTGATCGATATTGCATCACCTAGCGTTGCTCGTCGCTGCGAGCAACGCCGCAACTTGGACTCTGCAGAACCCTAAACGCACAACTTCTCGCATCCCTGTTGCCGGAATTTATGCCTTCATTCGATAGTGCCTAAAGCTGATTTGGTAGAAAAAACTCATTTTTCGATAACTCTTTTTATTGTTATTTACCTAGCGAATTCGAAAAAGGCCCATATTTACAGAGTGCTCAGCCCTGCTCGAATGAATCATTCAATCGAAAAAAATTTCAAGATTGCCGTATTCAAATTATTGGCTCCATGACATTGCTCACTCGCGTGCGCACGCGTCACGGTCCGGTATATCTCTCGCGCGCAGCGGAAGCGGAAAACTATCATCCAGGGGAGAGTTTTCAGAACTTCATACGAGAAAACGCGACTTGACATGAAAACAGGAAAGTTTATAATTCGCCAGACAATGCCAATTTACTTGATTTCAGAAAAAAATGTGGGGATGTCGCCTCCCTACCGATTTTACCGATTTTGATCAGGGTGACGATCACTGACCGCGACGCAGCATGCACGAGTGAACAATGTCAGCCCCCCGGAAGAAAAAATACTATTCCTTCCTTAAGAGCTTAGCGTCGAATAAATAATTCGAATAATCTTTCCGGAGGATCTAGTTTTCAAACTGTTTTTTTTTTCAAATTTGCGAATACTAGAAAATTTCCAATAAGGTCTTTTCAAAATAGAGGATGGATTAGCGTACTATAGGCCTTAGGGGTCGTTTATACTTCCGCCGCAGAGAGGCGCGGCGAAGTGCATTTCTGTAATATTGATCACGCGGCGCGGCACGATCGATATTGTAGGATTGCACTCCGCCGCTCCGCTCGGCGGCGGAAGTATAAACGACCCCTCAGCGCTCTCATGGTATGAATGAATTCAAAAACACACTCTCTATTTGATTTGATCTAGAAACGGGAAATTTTTTTACACTAATCGAGCAAATGGTGGAATTTTCATGAGCTTCTAATAATAAACTATCACTATTCAACTTTCTTCCGAGGTTGAGTACCCGAAAATGTGTCCCCTGAATCGACAAGGTAGTCAAAAAATCGTATATTTCGACTATTCAAATAAGCCAAGTATTCAAATACCGAATGAATTGAAACTCTGGTATATGTACCTTAGATCCGGCAGTCTGATTTGCTTAATTGAATCAACAAACCGAAAAAAAAACATTTAACTTACAAACAAATCCAATATTCCGAAAAACCAATCCTAATCCCCGAATGAAACTACTGTTTAAAATACAAATCACTTATTCTCATGAATTAATAACACATGCAGAGAACACAAAAATTTGAGATCTCCAAAAAACCGAATTTTCAAAAAAAAAAGATTCAGCAAACATTTTGAATGAATACAGTGTAGGAAAAATCATAAAGTTAATATTCCCGAAAAATTCAAATACTTGAAGAATAAGAATTGTGTATTACCGAATGGAATGAATATTCGGGAAATCAAAAACTGGACCTCCCGAAAAAATCGATCAGTAAATCGATCAAAGGCCCGCCTTAAAATAGCCTAGTAACCAAAAAATCCACATTCTCGAATGAGCTGATTGATTGAACAACACGAATCAATTGAACATACGAAAAGAAGGATCCAAGAAACGAAGAATTCAAACTCTCGGAGAAGCGAATAAGTCTAAAAAATACTAATTTGACCTCGCGTATGAGTCAAATATGATAAAGAACCCAAAATGGAAATCCCAGGTGAATAAAATATCCGAAGAATTCGAATTTCCAAGTGAATCAATATTCAAAAAAACTCGACTTTTTCGAATAATTAGGAAAAACCAAAAACTTGATACTCCAAATAGAATGATCGTTACAAAATCAAACAACTTGATTTCACGAACGTTTCGATTTTTTGGAAGACCCAAAAATTTACACAATAAATTGGACATGAGAAAAAAAGAATGTATTTACTTACCGGATCACCCCAATTTCGGAATACTCAAATATTCTATTTTTAATTTTTTTTGAGAATTTCCATCTAATCACGGTCTGCACCAGGGCCGTGCCTGACAACGTTAACGTGTCAACGCATTTACGAGTTAACGCGTATTTTTTTCGAAAACCAACGATGAACGCTTAACAAAGAGGTCTTAAAATCACGTAATCTAGTTCGTCATTTGTAGAAGAATAATGGCACTGATTGATATGGAACCCCTGACGATTTATTGATTTCTGCCGTCATCAGGTACTGAATTTTTCGAAAATTCTAACGAAATGCAAAATTAACGTGTTAGCGCGTTTATTTTTCAAAAATCAACGATGAATGCTTAACAAAACAGTCTCGAAATCACGTAATTGAGTTCGCTAATTGTAGAAGAATAATGGCACTGACTTATATGAGCCCTCAATAAAGATTTGTTAATTTTTGCCGCTGTTTGCTGCTAAATTCTGTGAAATTTCTAACAAAATGCAAAAATAACGAGTTACGCGTTTTTTTTTTCGAAAATCAACAATGAATGCTTAACGAAAAAGTCTTGAAATCACGTAATTTCATCTGCTAATGGTAGATGAATAATGGCAAGATTGATATGAGACGCCTGACGATTTATTGATTTTTGCCGTCAGGTACTGAATTTTTTGACAATTTTAACGAAATCCAAAATTTCTTCCGAGAAATTAACGATTAATGCTCAACGAAAAAGTTTTTCCCCAAACCCCCCCCTAGCCTGCACTTTACTTGGGCCGAATCGAGTTACCGAAATATGTCCGATTGAAAAAATCGACTCCGATTCAAAGGCAGTGTCCACGATTAATTTTGTATTCGTTTTCTCGTCGGCAATCGAAAGGTCTTCGTCTATTTAGAGCGATAAGGTCGAAAGAGCCAACAAAAACGGGCTTGAAAGAGCCATTATCGGCTCCGAAATCCGCTCGCGCTAGTCCTTTCTAATCAATCGATACGTATTTGATACACGCGAGCGGATTTCGGAGCCAAGAAGAGCTCTTTCGGGCTCGTTTTCGTTCGTTCTTTCGACCCTATCGCTCCCATTAGACCCGGATCTCTCGATTTCCGGAAAAAAAAACGAAGACGAAATTTATCGTGGACACCGCCTTTGACTGATTTTGCCCACCATTCAAAGATTCACGATTTCAGATAAATCGAAGATTCGATAATTCGAAAAAAATCCAATTTACCCTTGTGAAGTCTGCACCCTACTTTCTGAATACAGAACTTCATCAACATCGATCCAGGGATGCTTCTTACTTTAGATCGAAGTTCGGGTACAAGTGGAGATGTGAGTACGGGGCGGATTATTCCCTCCGCCGGCCAATCGGCCGTGGCCTCTCCACCCCAAAGGACCTTGGCGATTGGCCGGCGGATGGAACAACCCCGCCCCGTACTCCCATGTCCCCTTGTACCTATGCTCGGCATGGATGCTGGAGACTGCGTTCCCTATTGGAGGTTGGCGCAAACTCGGTCCACCGATGTTATAGCATATGGCACCGAGTTTGCGCCAACCTTCATCACTGGATGCGAAGTCTCTTCAGGATCCATGCCGACGTTAATTGTAAGCTCAATACCGCTTGATGACTATCGACTTCCCAGAATTCCTCAATTTTTTAAAACGAAATTTCATTTGACTTCCATAACTGCGCGACCGCTAGCCGCGGTTACGTCTAATCCTGCTGCAATTGGTACCTGTGACCCTCAGAAGGCACTCATGTACTCCAGTGACCCTCCCACAACCTCAGACACCCCAAGAGGAGAAGTTTGTACGCACTTGCCCCCTTCCTGACAAATCAACAAACGAACCCTTAGCAGAGGAGCACAATGAGGGCGAGTACAGCAGTGAATTCAGGCCAGCCGTGGAGAAATGCACCGACGTCTCCGAGATGCACTTGATGGCCAGTGACAACTTGGTGCCGGCCTCAACATGCGCCACAGCCACCGTATCTGCCAGCAGGCTCTGTCCAATCACAGAAATCGTAATATTCCTAGACGGTGAGAGCAGTACCAGTGGGGATCCTTTCAGTTCTGTGAATATCAGATCAAATGTGATTGTGGAGACGATCAGCGGGAGAGACAGTGGCAGCACCGCCATCCGCCATAAAACACGGCCGCGAATATGCTGCCGCGGATGACTGCCGGGCCCGCCCCATCCTGCACTACACAAACTCACTCTCACACTTACACACAGACAAGACCCGCGGCACGCGACCAGCCGGCCGGCGATCCGCAAATCGGCCATTTGTTCAGCCATTTATTCTCATCTCTCTTAACGGCAAACAACAACTGTCACCTCAACAATCATAAGCACAAATTGTCATTCATTTTTGCAATGATGGACAACATATATTAACAATAATGAAGATCTCCTTAGTCAGCAACGAGCAAATCAGTACTTCTTCACATTCTTCTGCTCATCGACCACGACTTGCGGCAGGTTGAGGTCCTGAAACGAGACACACTGTCATGAACACACGGAACACATTACATGAGAAAACAAATCACCCCATTCAGCGGCTTTCACGTCACCAAAAAACTACCCACATACACAAGCTATGCTCCCGGAGCTCACAGGACAATTCGCACTCTTATCAGTTACTAAAAGGTTGGAGTCGATTTAAAGTTTAAGGGTTCATGCTTTGCCACCGAGGTGAATTAGCAGTGGAAAATAAGCAACCTTTTGAACCTATAATCTAAAGAAGGAAAGCTATCAAAACTTTTTCCCAGATCACCTGCTTAGAAGTTATTTTGGGTTCAATACCCTTCCACACTCGAGTGCAAACCATATTGGGGAAATCGAGAACATCTTGCATATAACATAGGCAATGATCGCGAAGAGACTTCGCGTTCGCTGTTGAAGGTTGGCGCAAACTCGCTGCACCTATTTTATAGCATATGACACCGAGTTTGCGCCAACCTTCAACAGTGAACGCGAGGATTCTACACGATCTATGCCAACGTTACATGGGAATCCTTTCCAATTTCTCCTTCAGGTCCACCAGACTGGAGGAGAAATGCCGGACAGCACCAATTGCCAGCATAGCCGTCATATAATGCGTTGTGGTGTGTGGTATGCACTTGCACACTCCGCTCCCAGCTACGCCTGTATTGTAATTCACGACCCCCTGACTCAATTCAAGACTAACTGATCGCAATTCATTAATGAGAATGAAAATTTAGTAGTATTGAGGATGTCGGATGTTATCCGTGAATTTCGAGGTGGAAATTCTCTAGAAATCATTTCTAACCCTATTCGGACGGTGCTCAGGGGAGGAAATCCCCTGCGTGGGACTAAATCTGTCGTGTATCGGGTATTTCGGGGGTGGAAATCAGTTGAAACCCTATTTGGACGGTGCAGCCTGCGGCTGCACCGTCCCTTAGGGGAGGAAATCCCCTGCGTGGGACTAAATCTGTCGTGTATCGGGTATTTCGGGGGGTGGAAATCAGTTCAAACCCTATTTGGACAGTGCAGCCTGCGGCTGCACCGTCGCTTAGGGCAGGAAATCCCCTGCGTGGAGGCTAAATCTGTCGTGTATCGGGTATTTCGGGGGTGGAAATCAGTTTAAACCCTATTTGGACGGTGCAGATTGCGGCTGCACCGTCGCTTAGGGGAGGGAATCCCCTGCGTGGAGGCTAAATCTGTCGTGTATCGGGTATTTCGGGGGTGGAAATCAGTTTAAACCCTATTTGGACGGTGCAGCCTGCGGCTGCACCGTCGCTTAGGGGAGGAAATCTCCTGCGTGGAGGCTAAATCTGTCGTGTATCGGGTATTTCGGGGGTGGAAATCAGTTTAAACCCTATTTGGACGGTGCAGCCTGCGGCTGCACCGTCGCTTAGGGGAGGAAATCCCCTGCGTGGAGGCTAAATCTGTCGTGTATCGGGTATTTCGGGGGTGGAAATCAGTTTAAACCCTATTTGGACGGTGCAGCCTGCGGCTGCACCGTCGCTTAGGGGAGAAAATCTCCTGCGTGGAGGCTAAATCTGTCGTGTATCGGGTATTTCGGGGGTGGGAATCCGTTTGAAACGAATTTACACGGTGGCTCAGGGGAGGAAAACCCCTTCGTGGAGGCAAAATCTGTCGTATATCGGGTATTTCGGGGGTGAAAATCCGTTCTACTCTATTTGCTTCAACGGAGGGAGATCCCTGGGTGACGGCCTATTCTTCAAGCGAAAACTACGAAAACTGTTACAAGGACTTAGCCATTCATTGCTAGTTTCTGCTACTTCCTTTTTTTCACGTTTCATATATTTTAGAATTCTCTCTTAGTTCTTATGTTGATCATTCTCCCACATCTTCCTTTAGTAGCGTATCAAATGAACATCTACCTCACAAATAGCGTTTCCGCTATGAATTCGTGGTTCTACCTTGATTTGTGGTGGAATCAATAACTTAGGCGTAACATCTGCAGTGTGTTGTGCAGTCACACCACCAAACACTGCATTTGACGCCTGTGTTGGCAATCGGTGCCGTCCGGCATTTCGCGTTTTCAGTCCACCAGGGCACCCGAAAATTCAACCAGAAATGCAACTAACAAGGGAAGTATAAAAAGCGTAGGTGGGATCTGCCAAAACGACTAGTATGGTTAGTATCTCTTCTGGCTCAATAGTAAAAATGCGCAGTATCCCGCCGCGAGCCGCAGGTTCAAAAAAGTTATGAGCATTTTTCAAGCCTGGCGAAAAGGCAGGGCACCCACCCATCAGGCATGTTTTTTTGAAGTTTCAAAAAATTTTCTCGGATTTAGCTCAAAAGTTGTATGTAGGGGTAATCTAGGGTGGCGAATACGAATCTGGAGTTCATTTGTCGAAATTTTGAGGTTTACTGTAGGTTACGGTAGGTAACATGTCATTTAGGGATCAAAACCCACCTTAGTATTTCGAAAAAACGACAAACGGACGTTAAATTCGTATTCTCCACCCCGAATAACCCCCGTATACAAATTTTGAGTAAAATCTGAGATTTTGACCGAACTACCGTATACCCACCGTAATCTACCGTAATCTGCAAAAAATCAATAAACCGACATCAGATTCGTGTTTAGCACTCTAAATAACCCTCAGCAAATGATTTTGAGACATATCTATCGTAGAAAACCGGAAATCTCGAAAGTGGCGTTTTTCCCTCAAAATTTTCCCCGGTTGGGAAGCTTCAAACGAAATGAGCCGAAAACTTTTGAAAATCGACTAATAAATCACAGAATCGTGATCAGCGCCCCAAAAAAAACCCCTGGGAGAATTTTAAGTCAGAACTGGAACATTTTTCTAAAACGCTTCCAGAGCCCTCGATTGGTAGAAATAAACGCCCAACCGAAAATCCGTACAAGTCCAAAACGCTGTCAATCTGGACAAAGTACGGAAAATGTTCGTTCACCCAAAATTTGCTCAAGGTGGTAGTTTTGGGTGTTGAACACATTTATGAGGTCCGTCTCCGGATTTTTCGAAGAATAACGCGCTTTTTGGAAGGTACAAAAAGCACAAAAAATGAGCTTTTTAAGCTTGTAACTTCTTGGAACCTGCGGCTCGCCGCGGGATACTGCGCAGTTTTACTACTGAGCCACAAGAGATACTAACGACACTAATCGTTTTGGCAGATCAGACCTACGCTTTGTATACTTCCCTTGTAAGCAGAGATGTGGAAAAATCTCCAGCAATACCAATGAACTGGTGAAGTCAAATCGACCACAATACGCCTTTAGCTCAGGAACCTCGTAGAGTTGGAAGATTTCTTCACAGGAGCACAAGCTGCACTTAGGCTTAGCCGAGCTAACCCAGGTGCAGGGTTAGGCAGGCCGTTGCGCCAATTTTCGGCGGAGCTACGACCCCGTTGACCATTTTTTTTAAATTTCCAAATTTTTTACGATCCCCTTCCGAAATAAAAAATTTCTCAAGATTTTTGGGAGTGAAAAAAATGGAAAAAAGTTCAAACTTGTGGTAAAATTCGGTCGCACCGTGTGATCCCCCCGATTTTCGTTTTTTTTTTTAAATTTTTCCAATCATCCAACGACCATCGATGCGCTGAGTCGCAAGCCTGCTCATCCCTGCCCAGTTCACTTGCCACGAACGCCCAAAATTTTCGTCTCACCTATGTAACCATCGCAGCAGCACGTGCTCCCATTGTGTGGAAACCCAAAACGGGCGTGGCGTTTAAAGGGCAGCACAGAGAAGTACGGAAATACCGTTTTTCCGATTTTCGACCAATTCTGGATATACGTTCTTCGCTCGCCGTTCTCCGGCGCTTCGGGATGTGTTGGGGGGGAAGGTCACAACAAAACGGCTGAGGACAGAGTTTCCGAATTTTGGTTTCCGCCACACGTATTCTGCCATTCAGTAGTTTGTGGCGTATCCGTTTCCGGATAAACTTCGTCTCTAATTCCGTTAATGGATAAAAAATTTTCCGCATTTTTTGTGAAAGGAAGCGCCTCATATATGTATATCAGCCGTGCGCCTAATAATTAAGTGTTTATTTGCTATTTGTAATAGAACAACGTGTCCTAGGAAAAGCACGTGGCCCTATTGTCTTCTAAAAAGCTATAAGGTCGATTTGAAAGAGCATTATGGACAAATCGGACACCTCGAGCATTGCAGCACATGCTCTCATTTAGCAAAATGTATGGCCAGGTGCCCTATTCTCGTCCAAACCACATTGCAGTCGAGTTCAGAGCGTATCGTGGTCAGACCGGACCCCGCCAGCGCGTCAGTCCTTCACCTCTACCGCGCATTCGCGCAACACAAACGTCAGAAATTACGCCTCATTCGCTTACTCAAACTGCGATTTGAGCATGAAAGCAACAAATTGAATTTCAACGGAGGGGTATGTATTCAAACAGGCAAAAATCGCATTGGTTCGGATTGAATTACCGGATAAACCAAAAATGGCCCGATTTTTCAGAAAGCTCACAGTTCTTCTCCATTCGAATTCCGAGTAAGCGATGGAAAGATTCGGATCCAAATCGGAACAATGGCACACACTGAGGGTCGAAATAATACTTCGCACACAAGTAGAAATTTTGCCAACTTTTGAATCCTTACATGTGTGCGAAACTATCCCCAACTTTCCACGATGGGTCGGAACATCTGAGTGGGCGAAATTCTGACGTGAAAGCGAAATTTTCTTGGACCCCCCCCCATTATGTGTAATCAAGTCAATTAATTTGGGCTTCTTCCCGCTCGGGTATTTGATATTCATCCAATCATCACCGATTTTTCCAACCATTTGATAACCAAAATCAAAGTTATTTTTGCATAAAGGGGAACTTGTTGACTAACAGAAGACGTGCAAGAAATTTTACGCCACAAGCTCTCTCAGAAACTTGAAAAACAGTCTCCTAGGGGGTTGGGACAGAGGCTCATCGCATCTTCCTTTCCACACTATTTCGCCGCTCTTATGGATTCAATAAAATCAAATTCAGAAGTAACTCTATTACGGCGCCATCTTTGAACGCCCAACTTCAAGTGGACTTCAATTATATGAGAATCTGATTGGGAGCAGAAAAAGATCCTCTGCTTTGATGACACCCTTGCAAAACACATTTTTCGCGCTTTTTTCATGAGTCTTCCTAATCGTGGAACTCCAAATTTACGCCATCTGATAGAACCATTTAGACAATTGTTATAGGGGAGACCACCTTTGTTGAGCTTTACAAATTAATAAACATTTTAATGCTTATCTTAAGCAAACCCGGAACACTAACTGCCTTACAACAGATGTCATTTTCACCCCGTTTATAACAAAAACACCACTAATGATTGCTTCAATTCCAAACAAAAGAACATCATCATCCCAGCCATTGCTTGTTTTACAACGCTGTTGGCCGACAGAGTTTTTACGCACACTAAAGCCCAAACGACAATTTAACCGCCAAAGCCACGAGTATTTAACCATCAAACTCTAAGAACATCAGATAGAGCGATGTATTGACTTTCTTCAAACACATCCCGAAAATCGTGTTTTTTAAAAAGACAAAATCAAGAATTCAACCTTGGTATTACATACAACTTCCCTGATATTAGCAATAAAATGGCATTACCTCAAGAAGTTACCCAATACCAACTCACCCATTCCTGAGCCATAAAACGCGGGCACGTCGAAGAACCAGAAAAAGTTACAAGCGCAATTTGAACTCATGCGTGACACTCATCCTCTTCAACCCACCCACCCAGAAGTTTTTCTCCCCTCAATGGATACTGCAATAACTTCGGCGGAGCGAAATCCCATAAGATTCATCTCGATAGTCCTTCTTAACGGTCTCTGCGATAACTTCCTACACGAACATCGAATAGCATTCCAAGTACACTGACAGCTGCAGTATTTTCGGGAACGCCCACAGCCCAGAAACGACGCCTCAATAGAATCGAACCTCATACCTCCCACCTTCATTGCCCACATCTCACAACACATGAGAGCGACACAAGAAAGGAAAATTTGGCAAACATTGCAATCGCGAGTCATTTTATCAGTAAGAGCCTTCAGCGCAAAAATACGACAGCAATCGCCACGACAAATTTCCACGCAAACGGTCGCGTCGGTGCCAACATAGCTTAGACCAGGGTTGCGACTCCGGTCGTAAATATGATGAAATTTTTTTGTAAAAAAAAAGAAAAATTGAGGGATCGCCGAATTTTCGGAGAAAAAAGAATTCTCTCCAAACCTTTTGATGTCTATTTATCGAGGTAGTGATCGTAAATTTTTTTTCAGATTTTCCAAAAATTTGTTCAACAGAGGGGAGGCGTAGTTCCACCGAAACAGCTGCCTCAACCTTGGCTAGGACTCCACACTGTGGAGTCCACCGAAGTACGACATGATGTAAAAAATCAGAATTCCACTTCCTGGTTTTGAGATTAGATGAAATTTCTGCCCAAACTTTGTCAAGGGAGTGATTTGGGCGCTGGACACCAGAAAACTCCGTTTTCAGTTCTTTTTTTTGGGAAGATTAAGTAAGGATTTTAAAGGTCCGAAAATGGGAAAAAAGTTATCTTGCAGGTGTTTCCGACTTTCATGCCGATTCAGGCAGCTTTTTTGGAAATCAAGAGGCCGAAACTCGTCGGAAGCGGAACCTCGCTCATCTCTGAAGAATGCAAACTTTGTCAAAGACTGAAAAACGTTGACCGCTTTTGCTCCCAATCAACCGTATGGATATTCGAAGCTCGAATCCATGAAGAAATTTCACCTCAAACTCTATATCTCGCTCCTAATAAGACTGAATGGATATCTGAAATCAGATTTTATTCGATTTTTGCTCTCGGTTGGAATGTTTACTTTACACACACTATGCCACCGAATACTTTTCACAGACGTGCATTCCACATCTTTTTGGATGCACTTCCTACGACAACCTGTCATTCACTTTCTTGGAAGGGTATCATGATTTCTTTTAGCACCAAGACATATGTCATTTCACCACATAGAATTGTAAAATGAGGCATATTGCCCATTCCAGACTTCCCCTGCCGCTGTTCAGCTGGCGGACCGTTCTCCGCAGTAATCCCTACAAAAAGCCTTGCCACAATGGGCTCTTCACATAAAACTGGGAAAATTTAACTATTCTTATTGGTATATATGACCGCTGTAACAATAGAAAATCAAAAATTTCAAAATTAAGGCTAAAGGACTACTCATGTTTGAAAAACGATACCCTTTCCAGTAAGAAAAACACGACAAGAAACTACCCCGCATACACCAAGTGCACGGCGAGCACGTGAGAATGAGATCCTTAAATTTTCGTGAGCTGATTTCCCCAGAAATCAACGAACAAGGGCCCAATTAATGAACAGAGTGAAGACAAAACACATACTTCATTCGAAACGGTCACAAACATATAGCCCCAGAACAACACTCACCATGGAGTCCAACATGTGCTTCGTGACGGGGTCAACCTTGAGCTGGCCAATTATGGACTCGTCAACAGCGGAGATCTCGGGCATGTAGTTATCCCTTCGCTCGCGCTCCTCCTCTTGAAGCTTGATGGAAATACCACGGACGGGCCCCTTCTCGATTCGCTTCATCAAATGCGTGATGTATCTGAAACAAGGAACCCATCAGGCTCAACAAACTTCGTCAATAGTGAATTTCACACTTTCCAGAAACAATTGAAAACTGAGACCTTCTTTCATATCTTCATAAACCAACGACGTTAGCAGGGTCAAGCGGAGCGTTGCATAATTTTTGGAAATCGGAGTGACGACCCTCACCATCAATCTTTTTCCAAAATCAAAAATTTTGAGACCCCCTCACCCCCGTTGCAGAATTTCGCAGATCCGCTTGACCCTGGACTTTGGGGCATGATATCCATTTCGCCATTTGAAAACCATCTTACTAGTTTGACGATAAAATCTTAAACCTAAAGGTCTTCCTACATTAACCACTTTCAAACATGATCTCATGATCTACATTAAACTTTTCCCGAATGTTTCCGCATTATATACTGTGCTTCTCTGGGTCAAATTCCGGTCCGCAATTGCGTCTCGACACGCTGTGCGGCCGCGTGCTTTCGAGTCGGAAGAGTTTCATGTGCAGTAGCCGCCAATCGCTTTACTCTAAGTGGGTTTTAAAAACTAGAAACTAAATGGAATTGGAGAAAACTGTATAAAAAAGCCATATCGAGTCGGCTTTGGCGGTCGAAACTCGACTGAAGGGGTCTGCAGAGTTGCAGAGACCGGCGAGTGGTCGCCGAGCGTCAGCCTTGGCGCGGCGACAAAAACGTTTCGAGACATTATCGTCGCGGCGTCGGTTGCCGCTCGCTGGCAGTTATGTAGGGCCGTCGTGGCGTCAACACACTCTGTGGTTCCCCTCGTCGCCCTTCACGCCGCGTCGGTCGCCATCGTCGCTGAACCTAATCAATGTAACATCACCCAGTGATGTTCGTCGCTGCGAGCAACGCCGCAGGTCCAACTCTGCGGACCCCTTGACTCGAGCGCGTGCGGCCGCAACGGTCTAATTTGCAGTCTAAAATTCTAATTAGGTTTTATTGTTAGCTGTTTTTCTTCGCGTTTTCCCTATTTATCGACTAAATATCATGCATAAATTATTTTTCTAGGAGTCTGCACTCTACTATTTCATCAATCTGCAATAGTTTTGTGTGTTTCTGTGTTAGGCGTCCAGCTCAGAAGAATACTGTAGGTATCTAAAGTGTTTATTGAACATTGTCTTTGATTTATTTCTTAACAGGCTCCTTTTTCAGACTGAGTATCAGCGCCGTTTATTACGACGTCCTGTACAATATACAAGCTTCCGCTAACTCCAACAAGTTGAGTTCGTCTTTTCAAATTCTTTACTCGCGCATTACTGATTTCAGTATCTTCGCTGTTTATTTGCATCGCCGACGAAACCGTCTCGAATTTTGGAGGTACACCTTGTGATCTGCGTACTTTCTATGGATTCGCCCATTCGCTTGCATTCGATTTTCAGTGTTTGACACTCACACATTCTTTTTATTTTAAATAGAAGAGAAATTCATCGCGAATGCTGCTCTAGAGGTAGCTTCAGATGTAAATATTATGGGGGAGGGAAAAGAGGCACTCCAATATGGGCGGGGCCCCAGAGCGCATGGCCCGCGCACCTTCTCGTGGATAAGAGAAACGAATGGGAGAAATATTAATCATCTTGTAGGGACGAAATCTAATGAGGGTGGCTAATAATTCCAGGAATATCCAAGACAAACGCTTTGCGATGTAAAAGAGACTCGTCCACGAGAAGGTGCGCGCGCCATGCGCTCTCAGGCTCCTCCCATATCAGAGTGCCTCTTCGGGCGCACCCAAATATTATGAGTGTTTTCTGCGTTGTGGGAATCTTCTATACTGCATCGGCATGTGGCATTCCTTGTTATACTTGATGTTGTTTGCATGTTTTTGCACTACTTGAAATAATGTACAGCTCAAATTATATTGTATGCGTTAGATGTCATTTATACCAGAAATATTGCCCTAATAAATTTATATTTCCCGGTATTTGTGCAGCTGTATTAATACAGCACTTCCGCAGAACACCTGTTAGTAGCAATTTTCGGTTGGGATTTTTGCCACCCGAGGTGCCAACCCTATGGGGAAAATCGAAGACGATTTCAGTGTGAATACGGGACGTTTTCCGATTTCCACTGGGGTTGAAAACCCGGAGTGCGGGCTAAATTGTAACCTGAAATAGCTAACCAGCAGATGTCCTGCGAAAGCGCCATAGGTTTCATTGCAAAGCAGCACTAATCAAGGAAGAGACCGCTGGTATATTCAGGGGCCGTGTTTGCTTGGGAGGGCCGCCCCGTGTGCACGATGACGTCATTTGCGCGTCTCTTTGTAGGGTCATGGCGGTTACCGCGTACCTGGCGATGCCGTTAAAAGAGCGGGTTTTCCTCACCGGGGTGCTTAACGCCCTGACAACCGAAAATTGACTGAGTAGGATTTGGCCCAGAGAAGCACAGTACTCTGACCCAAGCAAGATAGCAAGCGAAGAGTCCAAAGAAGCAGCGCTCCCTCTATCCAAAAACAGAATTCATCAAGTTTTTCACGTTCTCATTTCTTTTTGCCGCATACTTCGGTCTTCCTTAATTTGTGTTATCTGCGCGGAAAATGTCCGTGATACTGACTCTTGACGTAGATACCCTTTCTACGTTGCAGGTAAGGTGTTTCAGAAAATGGATAACAGCTCATTCTGTTTTTGAATTACGGTAAGAGAGAGGCTCCGTCGCGTACGTGATTTGCATACTCGACGTCTTACCGTAATCCAAAAATGTCAGAGACGCAGAGGGAGCGCTCCTTATTTAGACTCTTCGCTTGCTATCTTGTTTGGGACAGAGCGTATGCAAAGGTCGTAAGATGACTCCTGGTACATTATTTGAGTGGATCATTCCTGGCATATTCGAACCCGATGCTCCAGATCCCAAAAAAGACTCACAGCAAATGTGAATTTGATGGAAGTGGAACTGAAGCGCGGGTTACACGTAAGTAAGTATCCAACTTTACGTTTACAGCAACTGTACCTTCAATTCTCTCACCCTGTGCCATGGAGAGAGCATGGGTGAGTTACAAATTGAAATTGTGAAATGATCTCGGCCTCATAATTGTACGATACGTGCCATTCTGTCATATCGTGAGTGAGTTGAGGCCGTTTGAATCATACTTAAAAGAAGGAAGTCAAAGAAAAATTTCGCACAAACGTCAGAAGATCGCCCATTCAGGATTCCAACCCCTTGGGAAAATGGGAATCGTTTCGCACCCACGTAGGAATTTAGAGATCCCCGTAATGGGACCAAACTTGGGTGCAAAATTTTCTTCGACCCCCAATATGTGTTATTGTTCCCCTATGCCATGTTAATTTCAATCTTGCAGCAAACGCCCAGCAGTTTGAAATATGTTGTCAATGTCGATTCTCGGGCTGGGGGGGGACTCCATTTCGAGACTTTTACTACTCCATAGTGCATTGTATACAATGAAGCGCAAGGCAGGAAACCTCAAGTACCGATGCAGCCGAATAGCGGTACAACGCGATCCCAAAAAAACCACCACAGATTGAAGCAGTCTCCAAAGCTCCATACGAGTAGATGGCTGTCGTTTTTAACAAGAAATGAAAGCAGGAAAGTGAATTATGCCCCAAGAAGTGTCAATTTATTCGATTTCACCTATTTTCGGGGATGTCGCGTCGCCGCGCATCTCCGCTCACCAACCGCGACGCGGCACGCGCGGGTGAGCAATAAACGCCCCCCCCCCTCTTGAACTCACATTTCACTTTGAGGAACCGAGTCCAACAGTTGGATAGGGGTTTGAAGAGAATTACGACCCTACGCCAGAAATTCGTCCTCTCATTGGTTTTCAGAAATGACAGGAGACCAGGTGGCGCTCAGCGTCCCTAACTACACGGAATCCTGGGATTCCGAACCGTGGTCAGGAATCGGTAACAGCGTTTTGACCCCGCCTAATTTTCAGATAAAGCGTCTTAAAAACATTGACAATCGAAAACCCTTCAATATTTCATGGTACATGTAAATTTATGTAAACGTACCACCAAGTTTTTGTTCTCCTGTCTGCCTCACCTACTTGTAGATAACCTCACGTAACCTCTTCAGACTCCCAAGCTAGTACTAGTTGAAGAGGAATCAACATACCGATTGTGAGCTGTCCCATTTCACACGCTCACCCTGTACCACTGAGGCGTGGATGAAATAGACAAAAATGGTAATGATTTTGACCTCATTTGAACGGTATGTGACATACGGTCATACCGCCGAAATCTAGAGGTCTACAAATTGACTATTTTACCAAACTCGGTATGAGCAATTCCAGTTCGATATAATCTAGTAGGAACAAATGGAGGTAGATAAATTCAGTACCTACGCCATCTCCGCTTCAAACAATGAAAATAATGCACTTTAACGAGAGGGCTCTCAGTTTCATGCATATTTTACAAGACGGGTTAGAGTGCTCGCCGTAACTTGGATCTTGCTGGAGACGAGTTACATCTCCGACACAAGAGGTAAACCCGGCCATATCTGACCCCAAGGGTACCTCAAAAACGGGACCAACCTTAGGGGCCTCCTAAACAGGCAGCAGCGACCGTTTATCCCATCGTTTTTAGCACTGAATACGCAGGAAGTTGGCAAGTTGAAACTTGTTGAAACTCGCAGAGCATTTCTACTGGCAAAACAATGAGATGGAACATGTATGGATAAACAGTCGCTGCTGCCTGTTTAGGTTTTCTCCCAACCTTACAAGGAAAGTAGGCAAAGTGTAGGTGGATCTGCGGAAACGAATTGTATTCTCAGTATCTCTTGAGCATCTATACAGTGCGTTTCATTATATACTTCCACTCGGAATTTTAAAGATATCGTTCTCCAGCGTTTTGCTGGGCCTATTCTACTGTGATTAGCGAACTCAGGGTGTTGGACAACGTGGCCGTTTCATAGTATACTTCCACCTTGCATAAATAGCTAATGGAACACTTTTATGTTCCAAAACAAACTTATGTTTGGATCTAAACTGAAGAAACCTTTCCTTTTCTGCATAAACCGTGAACTGTCTAGGGTGCACTAATCCCAGATCTGGGCCTCCCACGACGCCGGGATTAGCGACTGTCGCATCCATGGTCTAAATGAGAGTCAACTGCCCGTGTTTAGTTTTATGAAACATACGGACACCATCGGTCACAATAATGACTGGGACGGGCCTAGGAGCTCTCTGGAAGCGACGAACAGCAAATTTAGAAGCGAAAATCCAACACAACGGCTAGCGTTAACGAGATCCCAATTGAATTTGAACAGCCTACACCCAATTAAATTTGGACTGCCTACATCTAAGTTAGTCCTCTGAATGGCATCGAAATGCATATACCTATAAGTCGCTCGAAAGGTCGCTATTCTTCGAGCTGTGCGAAGGAACATGACAGCGATTGAGTAGAATGTGATTCTAGGTTGGGGTGAAAAGAAAAGCAGCACATGCTCATTAAAAAATGGTCTGTGATGTCCTAGTGACTTTTTCCAACAAGGAGAGTGGCGATCCATACAGACCTGATTGGATGAAGTTCGGACGGCGTGACTTGAGACGACAAACCCAATGCTTCTGTCGGCACAACTTTGACGGCAGATGTTTGACGACTTGGAAGGCATTAAAGGCACAGGACACCCAGAAAATTAATTTTCAGGTTTCATGTTTATCTTGGAGAGAGTCACGCGTTGATCACAGTGGTATCCCTGAAATCGTTCAAGACCCCCTTTGAACAGAGTTAGGGCTCTTCAAAGATGCGTAGATTTCGAGGGTGGAAAATTAGTGGACGAGTTGTCTCAGGCCTGTATTATCATCATTCGCTATCGCTGCGTAAGAGAAAGTCAGGATAAGGAGACAGTCCGGTAATGGATTGAAGAACGACGACTTGTTGGAATTCATCCATCTATCGGGCAGCTATCAAGTTCGAAAATCTGTTAGGGGGTCGGGCCTGTGGTGGTGAGCGGAGGGGGTCGGGCCTGTGGTGGTCGCTTATATCTCGCTTATCTGAAGGATTTGAGATCTCGCATTTGGCACGTGTTATACAGGAGGGGTCCTCTACCCAACAACATGAAAATCTCAAAATTCATATCTGAGGGTGTACTGTGCCTTTAAGTCGTGAGAACTGGCTTCAGGTGGATTTCGTCTCTTGTCTACGGGCTCAGACAAGTATCAAAAAGTTCGCACTAACACCTTCCGTTTCTTTGAAGAAGGAAGAAGGCAGCAATCGCTAAGATCCCAATAGGTTACACCGTAGGAGATGCACTTCACCAAGGACTTGGCCCTACAATAATAAAGTTATGGTCTGGGTAGCACGTAACCCATGTTAAAACAATATGAAGAACCTCTCAACAATAATCACGTGTGGGTATACACGAGCGAGATCGATGGCAGCGAAACGGACCTACCCAGATGTACGTGCGTCATCCTGGCAGGTCTACGATGTGGACACCCCTCATACCTCAAGGCCTTCGTCCATAAGATCGACTCGTCGATCCCTGACGAATGTCCCGACTGCCACAACCCAGGGCGCGATTCATTTCATTTATTTTCATGTCCTGCAAGGCCGACTTCTCTAAGAGTTATAGATGTGTGGAAGAACCCGTGCGATGTGGCTGCCTTTTCACACCTATGAGGAGAAGCTCTGATGTGGCCGATAAGAATAGAAGACACGAGCTGCAGACAGTTCTACTCAATTCATGTGCTGAAAACGGCGATTCTTTACATTGTGAGCGATTTGGACTCCTCAGTTCTCCTTAACTCAACGAACAGCTGGTCCAATCGACTTGTAGAATTAACCACAATTTGTAAAGCGCATGTGCACTGCTGATTAGTGTGAAATCGTTTAAATTGTGGAATAAATTCTTTCTCAGATTGAGTAGAAGTATATTACGAAACGGCCGAAAATTGAAAGAAGTGTTATAAAAAAGTTCTTGAAGAGAAATCAATTCTGAAACCATGAATAATCAGGTTTTTCAACACCCTTAGATCGCTCATCACAGTAGAATAGGCAGAACGCTGAACAGCGATATCTTTAGAATTCCGGGTGGAAGTATAAAATGAAACGCACCAACGAAAAAAACGCAAGTGAAACGAAGAACGCAATGAACGCAACGCAAAAACGCAATGAAACGCAAGTGGATCAAATCAGAAGGAATTTTCAAAATATTGACAAATGGGCCCCAGATTCGTAATCAGCACCCAAAACAACCCCTAGAAAAACGTTTTTTGCTCAATCCGAGACAATTTTTTTTCTGAACGCCCCAAAAAATTTCATTCGTGTACCCCTATTCTCTTCGAAAAGCAATGAATATGCCCACTTTCGGAAATCTCCTGTAAATCTCTGACATTAAGCGGATTTGGCCAACGGACGATGAATCTTGTGCCCATACCTACAATTATCTACACGTGGTTTTAAAGAAGCCCTCGGGGAATGTAAGCTAAGCCTTGGTCAGGTTTTCAAGGCTGATTCGAAGCTCACGATAGCCACTTCGACGAAAGTATATCTCATTAGAAATAATTGTTGAACCACCATTCTTTTTGAAGAGAACTTAGTGACAAAGTCCCCATTCTGATCTCAAATAGCGTCTTGTGTTTGAGTGATACTGGAATCGCTGTAAACCAATGCAAAAAAATGCTCCAGATCTGCAAAAAATTACACATAAAATGCGAAATTAATAGAAGAGGAACTGAAGCGGGGGTCACTTAGAGAAGTACCCAACTTTTCGTTTGTCATCTTTCATAGTCCTCACCGCTGACGCGGCACGCACGTAATGAGCGGCGATCTATGAAACTGTTCACCGCGCAGGAAACAACTATGAACGGCGGCGCCGCTAAGGCGGTGCGGGTCAAAGTTGGCCCTCAACTGTGACACGCACAAACATTTCCTGGCTTGATTTGCGTATACGGTACAATAGGAGGGTTCTAAAATTGTTTATGTTGAAGTGGACTTAGGCCATTGTTATACTCCACGACAGCACTGTCGCGGTCGCAGATGAGAGCGACATCGCTGTCGCTGAGAACCAATTGTGCTATGCCATACATCACGCCAACCTACGTCTGATACGCACCATCGCCCGCGCAATTGCAGACAAAACGTCGGATCAATAACCCGGAATCTTGAGCGAATCAGTTCAAATTCAGTTCTACAAAGAGGCAGGCTTTAAGATTAAGACATTTAGGCCCCCGTCAGACTTCGTCGAAAAACCTGCTGAGTCCGGTTGCCCCCAGCGCCACCCAGTTCCTCTGCGAAACAAGCAATCGATAGTCAGCGGTAGCAGTACGTGGGCCAGAGCGCAGACGACGAGAGTCAAGATGCGGCGGGACTCGGCAGGTCGCAGCCGGCCGAAGAAAATGCACCCAAATCACTTGAGAAACTCCTATATCGACCGGGTGGGGCGAGGATGATTTCGGTTGGGATGCAGCGGGACTCAGTCGGTGCATTGGCCCCGCCCTTGTACGCATGAGAACCATCAGTATCGACCGGGGGATCGCGGTGGGCACCAGACGGTCGCAGTCGGACTCAGTGGGTTGTTTTTTTTTGCACCCGTCTCCCACTAATTCGGTGCGTATCGATCCGGTGAGACTCAGTAGATCCATCGACTATGACGGGGGCCTTAAGATGAGGTGAAGACACTAGGAGAGAAACGAAAAAAGGAACCACCAAAAAGGATGGAAAAACAGAGGAAACCTGCACTAGACCAATTACTCCGTCGCTCTCTTGGATATCGGTCGCAGTGCGCCATACTGCGACCGATGCTCGCGACAGCGACCGACTGCGGCACGGTTTTAAGGCCATTGTTATACCAAAAGTTTGCGACCGCGACAGGTGTGGTCAACTGTTACAAATCGTGTCGGGACCAGACCCACACAGTAGAAAACCCTGTCGCGATCGCTGGCTCGAAAGGGGCTGTTATGCCTGAAATGTGGAAACCGTGCGGTGATCGGCCGCTGTCGCGGCTGTCCGTCGCAGTGCAGTGCACTGCGACGGGTGTCAGCGACAGCGACCCAGCCAAATCCAGTATCCTGCCGATTATTTTTTGGCCGTGAGCGACAGCGACGGCTGGCCCTCAGCGACAGCGACGTAGCAGTGCTCTGCGACAGGCCTGTCGTGGGGTACAAAAATGGCCTAACATTTGCATGTATAACACCCGTCAGCAACCCTGCGACGCGATCGGCGCCTGGAAAGCGTTCCCGCGACAGCTTTTTTCAAGGTGAGAGGGTGGGTCCCGACACGATCCGTAACAGATGACCGAACCTGTCGCGGTCGCAAACTGGAGGTATAACAATGGCCTTAAACTGAGAAGCGAGTATTGATGGAAATGATGAAATCGCCATGGCGGTTTGGGCGGTTCCACCATGGCGGTGCTGGATGGGCGGCACGCGCGATGATAAATTTCATAGTCCGTGCGCTTGCGGTAAGGACTATGAAAGGTGTCTTACCAGCAAATGTACCATTCCATTCCCTTATCCTGTGCCATGAAGAGGGCAGGGATGAATAATTTCTTGAAACGGTGAAATGATTTCGGCCTCATAATTGTACGATACGTGCCATTCTGTCATATCGTGTCTGTGTTAAGGCCCTTTAAATCATACACAACACACACATCAGAAGCTCCCCCACCAATGGTTGCAACCCTTTAGAGGAAATGAGGGATCCTTTCGCACCCACGTAGGAACTTATAAACATCCCCATAATAGGACAAAACTTGGGTGCAAAATTTCACTTTGACCCCGATACCCTCTATAAAACGTCGAAATTCACATCATTCGAGGCGCGAGCGTCGCCTCGGTTTCCTTCTGCCCTACGCTCTCTCACTGTCTCCAACCTCCTTTCCGCACCAGCACGCGTAGGAACCGAGTGAATTTCGCCGTTTTATAGCCTATATGTGTCACTGTTCCTCTATGCAAACGCCCTGCAGTTTAAAATTTATTGCCAATGCCGATTCCGTGTCTCGGGGGGCTAGCATTATTTCGAGACTTTTACTACTGCTAGGTTTACGAATTCGAGAAAATGAAGCGCAATGTAGGAAAACACAGATACGAATGCAGCCGAATTAAGCTACAAAGCGAACCCAATAAAACACTGGCCTCGAGTCGGCTACGCCTCAACGACTAAGGCGAAGAAGGCCTACAGTCCTCAGCTGAACAGCAACTCCAGATGCTCACAGCGCCCTTGCCCGAATAAGGGTATAACATGGCCTCAGGGTCCAGCGTGGTCGTGACCGGGCACAACGAGGGTGGGTATCTGGTCAAAAAGATTCAGATCCAGAAAATGAAAAACTGTAAACTTGAAGGGAGTATGGAAAGAATTTTAGGTTAAATTTTCACCTAGGAAGAGAAGTTCCTTACAGTTTCGAACATTTAACATAAAATCCCGAGTTTCCAAACCATGGCTAGCAATCGGACAACGGCACCAATGTCCCTATCTAGTTGTCAGATACAGCACCTCAAAAAATTCAGCAATCAAAAAACCTTTTTTCAATAATTCATGGAGATGGTATATTCCAGCAAACGTACCGACAAACTTTTGTTCACCGACCGTGTAGGTTACCTCACGAAACCTAATCTTAGACTCCCAAGCCACTACTAGTTGAAGAGGAAACTACATGCTGATTGCAGGTTAAACCCATCAAAAATTCAACATTTTTTACGACTGTTCCATTTCACAAGCTCACCCTGTGCCACTGAGGCATGGCTGAGAAAGGCAAGAAATGGGGATGATTTTGACCTCAATTTAACGGTATGTAACATACGGTCATACCGCATTGGCAGAGGTCAAGCCATAAACTATTTCTATCAAATCGGCATGAGCGTTTCCGGATCGATACCAACTATCAGGAACAAATGAAGGAAAATAAATTTAATACCTACGCCAATTCAATACCGTTATGAGCTCCTTGTGAACACATGAGGTGAACCCGAAGGATTGCTTTGAAGACAGCGTTCACGATGATCGTCCTGGGTGACTTTCCACATTTGAATGATAGGCGAGAAGGATCGTAGGCTCACAATGCCGAAAGAACGGTAGAAAACGCCAGGGGGCAACGTAGCGGCAGCAAACAAGCATTTTGGAGTCCCAGAACCGCCGCGTGTCCCAATTCCGACCCCTCGATGAGAACAAATGAGCGCTCAGCTAACAGGAATGATCAAGTCAAAGAAAAGCTGATAAGTGAGCTAATCGCTTGGTTGCACTGATAGGTATCATATTTCTAGCGGTCAATTCCTTCACGCTCAAAAATCAACTTAAACGAGGTAGAGCCTATCTTGGCTCAGAACCACGGCTTTCGCGTCCTTCTCAAGCATGCCTTGCTATACAGGACACCAGACCTTCCATACACCGCGGAGATACTGGACGTGAAATCTATCGTGAACCCTGCCTTAAAATGCCATACCTGACCCAAAAGGGTAGCTCAAATATAGGATCAACCTTGGTTGTCTTTCATGACATAGGAGCTGGAATCGCCAATAATAATAACATGAGTGAAGGGTAATAAGGAAGGCAAAATGGAGATGTCTACCATAGAATTCAGACAAAACTCACCCATAACCCACGACTTTCCCGTTAATGAATATCCATTCCGCCCAAACCATCATAGCGGTTTCACCATTCAAATCAATACTCGCTTCTCAGTTTAGGTCCATTCCAACATAAATATTTTTAGGACTATCCTACGTTACCACATGGGCAAACGCAGAGCAGAGCGTTGCGTTGATTTTCGAACTCGGAGCAAGGGTGCGGCACGAGGTATGGACAAGGCCAATTTCTCTCAAACCACCCCCCCCCTCCCCAGAAGCGCTATTTGGTCAGTTTTTTGTTGTTGTAGGATTTTTGTTTCAGCAGCAGTGGTAGCAGTGGTATGATCCAATTCTACGTAAAAAAAACTGAACGTCAATTGTATGTACCTCCATTCAGTATTGTCCACTTGGTGTCCCGACCAGGGATGTGCCGCAAACAATTTTGACATTTCGGCAAACGGCAAGAAAATCGCAAAAACGGCCAACAAACGGCAAGCGGTAATCGACGAAAAACCTTATCCCTCAGATTAGCTCGGAAGTTATTCACATGTGCCGCTCTACTTTTTTCCTTTTTTTCAATACTTATGTGGGCTGCGGCTTCGCGAAGAAGCGGCTTCAACTTCTACAGGAACCAAAGCGGCAATGTCGTGGCGGCCCCGCGTTAGTGCCACTGTGGCTCCGCGGTGGTGCCGCTGCTGCTCGGCGATCGTTGGCTGCGCTCTGACAAAATAGGATTAGCTGCGAGCAACTCACTTGAAATGAGTCATGTCATAATACAACTGGGTGGACCTACGAACAAAAATACACACCTGCGGTGCTTGCGTCTTCTGCCTGATAGGGACAGAGTGTATCCCCGTTATTGCGACCGAGGAGATACGGGATCTACATCAAATTGGGCTATTCAACCAGCAACAATCTCGTTCTACCAAAAAGAACAGTGATTCATGGTCGAAGCGGTTTCGCTGATGCTGCCTCGCGGAGTTCGTGTGGTTCCAGCACGGAACTGTCGCGGTGATGTCGAGGCGTTCTCGACCTTCAAGGCACTGCAACAGATTCTCCACAGACGGCAGTGATCATCACGGAGGAGCTGCAGTACTATCGTGGCACTATCGCGGCACAGTCGAGGGTCGCGGTACTTTCCTGGCACTGCCGCGGCATACTTTCTCAGAGTCCCTGCCCACGAATGTGTCTCACAAATGCTTCTATGTCGCACTAGTGCTTCCTGCTTCTTTTGGTTACACCAGAATCTGTCAAACCTTTGAAACAGAAATTATTTTTTTCAATATTTTTCCAGTAAAAAAGAATGAGCCGTTTTTGGGAAATCTTTTTTACACTATGCGTATCTAATGCCTCATGTCGTAGCATGCGAGTGCGTATTTTCTGCGATGTCCGGTCCCTTTCCTGGAAATCGTCAAATAAAAAGCTCGCGTTTGGTAGCAGTTCACCGCGAACTTACTGCGAGCTAACTCGCGTTTTCAAACAAATTTACTGCCACCCCAGATAAGTCAAAACCTCGCATAACGGTTAAGCGAACAAAGGATAATCGGATTACCCCTAGTGCCTCCATGGCCGCGAGCAGGCGGTGTTTTCTTTCAATATTTTGCCGGAAAAATAACAAAAATTTCGGCAAATGACAAACGGCAAAAAAGTCCCAGGAATGGCCGGCAAACGACAATTGCCGTACATCACTGGTCCCGACGGAGCCCCCGCCCCTTCACCCCAGCGCAGCTCAGCCCCCCCCCGTAGATATCCATACCCTGCGCCGTACCCTGATCGGAGCGGCATCCCACCATATTTTTTCCCAAAATTCAAAATTTTAACGATCATCCCCTCGAGGCGCAATTTCTGCGCACTCGATTTTTTCCACAAAAAAAGACAACTCTTTTTTTATTCTTTGCATATACCTTCCAATCACTTCCAAAAATGTTCAATTTTTGTCCAAAATTATTGCGACCCTCCATCCCCATTGCAAAAATTCGCAACCCCGCGCGAACGCAATTCAGGAATTTCTGTGCATTTCAGATTTGAGGCCCACCTTTAACCCGCACCGCCCTGGCGGTGCCGCCGGATATTTATTTATATATTTCATAGTTCTTTCCCGAGCGCGGTTTCATAGCCCACCGCTCATCTTGGGCATGCGGTGAGGACTAAGAAGGATGCCTAAGTATCGACAGAGGCGGTCAACACGGTTTTTTCGGCCAGCGATTACCGGGGCCACAGGATTACTAGTGACGGCTCAGTCCGGTATTATGGCCGACTAAGAGGACCAGCAATGATGGCAGTGACTGTTTAAGAGAATTCTGGCCAATCAAGGAGCCAGACCTCTACCAAAACCCTAGAGAGCAACCCTTTGGACCCTGCTCAAATACGATGTAGTGGGGTTCGGCACGGTTCTTCCCATCCCTAACTTCGACGACAGAATAGCATGCGGCCCCTGAGCATACCAGTTTCCCTCCGCTAATATAATCTTTTGCTCAACGATTCGAAAACGTTTGCGGAGAGAAAAAAGTAAAAAAGAGCGGTAAACAAAACTCAAAACAAACAAAAAAATAAGATTAAATTACTTACCCAGCAATCTTATTTCTCAACTGCTTGCTGCCGATAATGGCGACTTCATCACAGATGCGCTTATTCGTGTGGAAATCGTGAGTGATCTTGGTGTAATATTTCTCGATAATCACTCGAGATGCCTTCTTGACGGTCTTGGTACGAACACGACTCATCCTGACGTTGCCAAGTTCTATAAAACGCTCAACATTCAAAAAATTATGATGACCTTTAATAGAAATAATAATATAGACGGCGTAAACTATACAGAGCAATTATGGAAATTAAATGAGTCGACGAAGAGGAGTCAGAAGGCAAACAAGAGCTATTTTTTACATCCAAGGTTTTTTTTAATTTTAATGAAAAATCTAAAATCAATTTTTTGAACATCGCGAAGCACTATGTAAGTGAAACACAAGAAAACAGGAGTGACTGAACCCTGCGTATGAATGCTAGGATCAAAAAAGATTAAGATAAATGCGAGGACACAACAAAAAATCAGACCTAGCAGTTTCTACCAAATTAAAATTTCAGATTTTGATAAGAGAACTCAACCATTACAGATTTCTCAAGCATTTTCCGAACTTATGTCTGAAATTCTAAATAGCGTAGCACGAAAAATGTTTAAAAACTGCAGATGGTAAGAGTAGGCCACAGAACAGAAAAATTAAATTTTGCAAAATTCTTTTCAGGTTTCAAGACAATTTTTCCACGAACACTAAATGCCACCAATACAATAGCATACAGCAGAATGAAATGAGCGCATTATTTTTGAAAAATACAGCAAAATAAGCTAAAAAACTAACAAAACAAACCTGTAAGAAATAATAAATGCGGTGAATTTGAGTTCCGCTGGGGATACTGTAATGTGAGCCCTCTGCAATATTTCCACCCGGGACCGTAGGCAGAGCGAGAGACTACTACCTTTAAAGTATCTCAAGAGCGCGTTTAACGCCAACTGGGAGGTTGCGAGTGATCGTCCATTTAAAAAAAATCTAATTTTAATGATCGTGTATGCCCTGATCGCGAATCGCGAGGTACAGAGAAGTCGCAAAGGCTCAGGAAGTAACCTATAGGGGCAGTAAATAGTGCCTGGGTGCGATTACAAGATTTTTTCGGACCTAATTTGTGAGAGTGGGCGCGATTTTTGTCAACTTCGATCTACAGTTCACCTCCGCAATGCCGTTCAGTCCGCAAAGTGCACGCTGATTGCAAAAACGTGCTGCGGCACGATTGCGAGTATGCTCAGACGGTGATGTGGGATCACCCGGACGGTTTTTGCCTTTGGTGCCCAGGTGATCCCCCATCCCTGTGTGAGGATACTCGCAACCGCGCCGCAGCACGCTTTCGCAAGCAGCGTGCACTCTGCGGACTGAACAGCATTGCGTAGATGAATTGTAATTACTCCGGTGGGAATTTCCTGTAATCTGCCGACGTTTCACCGCAAACCCAATTTTTACCGAGCATTTGCCGCGAAAAAACCGCAGGCCGAGAGAATACAGCTAAATAAACGCGAATTCACCGGCCAACTACCGCAAAGTCGCCGGCGCATCTTCCCGAGTACCCTCTGCATCCAGAAAACACATAAGTTTACTTATTTGGGGCAAACGAAGATTTTTTCTTTTCTATCAAAGTGCGCTGCCTCATTTTAAGGCCTTTGACATGCCGCAAAAAGGTCCAACGGGGTTGTTAACGAGCGCAATGTGTGTGATTTAGGGGAGGGGGGGGGGGGAATCGTAAAAATTTTGGCTTACAGAGAAAAAAAACTGTGATTTTGGGGAGAGCTTAGTAAAATTTTTACGCTAAATTTTCGCCTGGAAGGTTATTTCGCAAAATTCGGGCATTTCAGAGAATTTTGGCTATAGGGCCTTTCAGAGTGGCGTCGCAGAAAATTTCGCTGTCGCGGCGAGGAGGTGAGAGAGGGGGGGAGCTACGCAGCGCAAACCGTGCCGCGCGAGGGGAGCGAACGTCGCGCTTTCAGAGTGGGAGCGACGGCGCGAGCTGGGAGCGACGTTCTGCGAAGTTTTGCGACGTTTTGCGAGGCTAATGGTCTCGACCATTTTTGTCGCTGTCGCTATTTGTCGCTGATGTTTCTTCGTAATAGCTAGTGTTCCTTCGTTACTATCTCGTATTAGCTAGTGTTCCTTCGTTACTATCTGTCCATTAACTCTCTGTGGAATCATCTTTTTGCCTATTTCACTAACTATTTGCCATCCAGGATCAATTTCGTCATGGGATTTAATTGGTCATCCAGGATTTACCTCGTCATGGCGTTTAATAATATTTTGTGGTCGACACCTTCATTGTTATGCAAATATTTTCAGTTGAAGGTGATTCTACTGGTGGTAGTGTTTCCTGGTATATTATTCGAAATGGCTAGTTTTTGTTCAGAGCGCATGTTTATGCGCTCTGATGAGAGGAGGTCGTAATTCCAACGAGATCGGTCGCAACACCCAGCTAGACCCTGGCTACAAATCCGGACATTGTAGGTGACGGAAAACCCTATAGTGGTACCACCAAATGACTTTCAACGCCCAAAAAATCATTATTTCAGCAGCAAACCTTCCAGAAAATTTCAAAACTATCCATTTTTGTTGCTTGCCAAGATTTACATGTAGTTGAAATAATCCGTCTCGCAAGTTTTGAGGAAAAAGGAAAGATTATACAATAATATAAAAACTAGTCCAGGGCTGATAGCCCAGCAGCGGACGGCGCGAGCGGTCGCGTCGCTGACTAATTAGTCAGGAGACTATCCTCTATTTAGGTGGCAATTTTAGTTTGTTCCTTCGCTTGGTTGTGCGGAGCGAGGGGGGAGACAGCGAGAAAGTGGGGGGGAGGAGACGCAGGATACGCGCGCACACGCACGCGATCGACAGCAGTAAATTTTAATCCGAAATAGAGTATAAGCAGTCCATTCATTGCGCCCCCACCCTCCCTCGAGGAAAATTACTTGATGGAGGCCGATACGTGTCGGAAAGCGCTGCCTGCAGCTATCCTATTATCCTCGGACACGTCAGTAGTTTGAAATCACACACTCGTAGCTACCGTCGTTCTCGGGGCAGAATTCCGGTCCGCATTTCCGAGCTACGGCTGTTGCGTCACGCGACACGTAATAATCGTGCTGGGACTAATTGGTCCTGGCACGATTCACTTTTCTCCCAGCATGTCGCATGATGCAACAGCCGTAGTCCGCAATTGCGGACCGGAATTTGGCTCCGAAAACGATAGCATGTTCCGCCAGATCACCCACGATTGCCCCGAAACGACTGCAGTTTTCTTCGAAACATTGTTCCTTATCAATTGGGTAAATGTCTGGCTTTCTCAGACATCCGTAGTTGTGTTCTGCCAGACCCCCGTTCCTTGTGCTCGTCTCGGGGAAACGGCAGATCTTTCGGGTGAAACAGGTGGTGGTTAGGAGAAAACCAGGCGTTTAAGAAAGCGCAGAAGAGCGATAACTCGGGATAAACGGCAGACGCTTCGGGTCAACAAATTCGACCTTTATACGGCAGCAATCGGAAGGAACGCAACTACGAATGTCCAAGTTGCCTAAAACACCTTCCTTTCCACCCGAAACATTTGCCCTTTGGCGCAAACCAAACGCGGATAATCCGCATTGTTGCATCCCTAACTTCTTATTTTGAGGTGCGATCTCCACAATTGTGAAGGTACTCATTGGAAATAGTCCGCTCAATTTTTCCCGTTAAAATCTCTGAAACAAGCAACAATTTCTCCAACGCAATCTTTATGGATGACAAGAAGCACGAGATACATCACCATTCAATTCACTTCTTTATGAGAACCGAGAAGACGAAATCCATAAATCATCTTATTTGTATAGACCAAAGAACATAGCCGCGTCCACACTGACACTAGCATCGGTTGAAATCGAACCTTACAAGGCCACGATAATATAAAGGAAGCTAGCTAGAGGAACGACACACAGAAAGAATGAGTGAGAACGAGCAACCGAGTATAGATCACACAGAATGACAATCAGAAACCATGAACTTTACAGTTCTCCTCCTTCACAATACCGACCTGAAAATACAATTTTTCTCCAGCCAAGGCAATACTACGGAAGGGAAGATATCTAATCGAAACTCACATTAACTAAGAAATCCTTGATTTGTTGCCTTTGATCACCACTCAACTGCATAACCTCTCCATATTCAGGATGCTCAACAATGGTACCATTACAACTGTACTTCTGGAATAAAGAAAATTTGGATTTTGCATCATTCGCATCTGACTCGCGTGCCTTTCTGCTCACGTGTGTCACTATGACCGGGTCGTAGATGGAATACACAAAGGGGTGAGGCCTGGCGCAAATGCAGGCACGCAATTCGCTTCTTCCTAGTAGGAGCCATCTCGCGGCAAAGTTGTTGCGGATTGGGCCCTGCCAGGAAACAAGCGAACTGTGTGCTTGCATGCGCGTCAAGTCTCGCTCCATGTGTACCCCACCTATGAACCACGATAAACAAACGAATCCAGTTAAACATTTGGATCCACACCTACAGTCGGCACGAATCGCTTTCAAACTTTTGAAGCAAAACCCGCTAACTCGGTTCACAAATGTTATGACATGAGTGCACTGAGTTTGCGCCCATGCATTATAATGAACCAAAAATATCAGTACGATCCGTGTCGACTGTACAACCGCGTCGAAAATTCTGGTCCAACCCGAAAAGGGTTAAAGCTGTTAAGGCCGCGCGCGCTGAACCGCCACAGCTGATCACGAATCGACAGCCGCCGGCCAACAGCACAGTTAAAGCGGTCGACTTATGGTCAGCTGCGGTCGTCGACCACGTGCGGCCTGGTATTGACGGTTGAGACTTGGATTTCCCACACGAGTGTATATTTCCAATGTCCACTGTGCTAACAATAAGAGGGCTTTCAGGAAGACTCAGGAAGTGTTTATAGCTCGTCAGATGACGTTTCAATCTATGGAGTAGAGCAACAACAGCTATCTAGCAGCGTCGATGCCGCCCAATTACGAACCTTCGATCCTCCCCGTTTTTGTTCGCCTCATCAAGCTTCCGCATCCGAAAAGTATCCCCTGTTGATGAGAAACATCAGGTTACACGTCCACCTGGTGCTCGCGCTATTTCGCGGGAAGCCAGGACTCAATTATGTGCACGCACGGAAGCGAGATGGAATAATGGGAAACGCTCTCCGATATACCCCTGTGTTGGATCTCTGGAATGTATGAAAAATCTAGTCTGGAATAGAATCCCCTCTTCATGTTCTGCACCCTAAACAGCCACCGATTTACGCCAAAGTGAGAGGTTTAGAGCAAGAATATCGACCTTCAGCTCATTCCTTGACATCAAAACTTGACGAAGCCAGTAGCTATTCACTGAGGTGAGCCAGAGAATTTTGAACCCTATCTGGGATGTTCTTCTGCTGATGTGGCCGGAGCACATTTAAACGCGTGTACCCTAACTCACGAATATCTCAAACACAGGCTGGAGTTTTAAGTTGTTTTCAGAGCTGTGTGTAGACAAGATTTAAAGAAGAAGAATGGTTTAAATTATCACCCTACCAGGGGCGGCATGCATGAACGCTGCGAAGGAGGTCAGTGAGCCGCTCCGCGTCCTCCGTGCGAAGCGTCGAGCCAGAGGTGACCCAAAAAACATGCCGTCCCCTTTGTGCAAGGACGCAACCTCACCACGCGCGGTGATGTTTTTGTCTCAAATTTTAATTGTGCCTAACTTCGGTCTTTTTTGATTTCTTCTTCATAGTTAATTATTTTTTGAATAATTTTCCTGTTTGGCTCTAAAGTTTCACAGAAATGAAGCCGTTCTAGATAGACCAAATCAAAAATTATCTGTTAGGAGTGGGGTTTGATGTGCGTAGTGAGTTTGCGTCCCAACGTTAAGCAGACGGCATGTTTTTCGGGTCACCTCTGGCTCGACGCTTCGCACGGAGGACGCAGAGCGGCTCCCTGACCTTCTTCGCAGCGTTCATGCATGCCATCCCAGGTGAGCCTGTGGTCATGTCGTAGCGCCACACAGTAAGGAGGGCCGGTAGATCAGAAAGAAGTGCTGTCACCACTATTGGTCGACGCCACTCTGGCGACAAATAGCGCTGCTTCGCTCTTCCCTCTGATCAGCCCGCCCTTCTCACGGTTTGGGGCCACGAGACGTACCGAAAACGACGAAAGATGTAACTTATCGCATATTCGTGTTCAGCATCCCAAATAACGCCGCTGGACAAAATTTAGGGTAAAGAGAGAAGAACAAATTCCTCAGGTCGTTCTATCGTTTTGAGCTTGTAACTTTTTCATGATCTACGATTAGGCCGGAGTCACTCACGGTTTCGACTAGCAGGGACACCCCCTCTAAGTTCTTCATTTCGCTCATTCCAAACTACGCGTTTCCCATTCATTTCGGAGCACACTGAAATGGTTTCCGTGGTTGGTGGAAATACACAACCGCACAATTGCCTTTTCCGTTGCCTTGAACTGTATGTGTTCCGGACACGCCTAGGTAAGACCACATATCGACAATTCCAGGAAGTTTCCATATTTTACCGCACATTTTATGGGTCTGAGCTGTTTTCTGAAGACAATGCCACGTCACACAAATTTATCGCTAACAAAACCACAAACACAAATAAAGCTGGATAAACTCAAAACAATGGAGAAATACCAATTACAGAGCAACAAAAATAATCAATTCCTACACAATACCACAATATGATGATCCTGTCTATCAGACACCAGAAAATCCGCATGAAAAACTCGATCGCAGAACGCATAGTGATATCTCGTCATCGTGTACACCAAACGCAGATACATCTTCTCATACACTAGCAGATGACTGTACGCCTTGATCTCATCCAGATGTCGATCAATCCACATTTCCGGCTCATCATGGAACTGATCCGCCTCTTCACTTCCTTCTTCACCGTTAATCCTCGGCGAGCAGTCCAACATTCGAATAGGTCCAACTTCCTTGTGGAAATAGCTATGACCAGGAATGGAGTAGCACGGCATCAAGGCGGCAACGGAGACATTTCCTTCTTTTTTCGCCATCGCCAGCACTGAATCCGCCGCATTGTAGGGTCCAACCTGGTGGCGCAAACCGCAGTAGAGGGCTATTGCCGAGTTAACAACAAGCATTATGGTGAGAAACAAACGTCGAAAACCAGGCCGTCTAGAGGAGAAAAACGGACCAGCATAGACGCACAGCAATGGAATAATCGGCAGGAGGAATCTCTGCTCCTTATGTGGCAGCAAAGAATGGAAAATCACATAAAATACTGCCGAGGCCAGCGGTAAAAAGGTCGGCCGAAACGCACTGAAACAACCAAAGAAAACTGGAATCAACTGTACAGTCATAACTGAGGTAAGGCCCTCAGTCAGATACCAGAACCACGGATGAACACCAAAATGAGCACTACCGCCCTGTAAAACATTGAATTGAAGGAAGTTCCATAGGGTAAATGTAGGACGTGCATAGCATACAGAATCCACAACAACAGACAGAAGCAATATGGGCAGTGCTGCTGGCAAAACTGTGAAAAACATCAGATTCAGAGGCTTAGGATGGCGCCAGAGGTGACTCACACCCAATACAATCCAAATCAGAGCGGCAGTGGGACGAATCACAATAGTCAAGACCCCTACGGCTATATATGGCCAGACAACATGATTCACAAGATGTCTATTCTCAAATGGATACCAGAGCAGAGCAATCAATGTGAGCGCTGTTTCAAGTGAATTTGACAGCGTCCTGGGAGCGCAGTAGAAGACAAACCAGGATGAGAGATAGGTCAGGAAAGAATACATGGCAGCATCCTTCGTCAGCATCAGACGGCGGGTCAACTTCCAAAATGAAATATCACCCAGAGAGAATAGGAAAGCATGAAACACACGCGGAGCATTGGCGATCACCCTCTGCGAGTCCAGGTCGAATCTCTGCAGAAACTTGTAGATGGCGGCAATGATGGCTGGGTGAATTGTGGAACGAAGTCCATATTTCCACTCCCAGCTCAGATGTCCAGTGCCAAACACAGCTCGATGGGCGACTTCAGATGACTGATAAACTTCGTCCGGCACGAACCAACTCTGGATCATGACCACACCCAATAAGCGAAACGCCAGAAGCAGTAGCCACACGTGAAGGCAACGCATCGTTCACTGAAAACAGACCAATAATAAGGGTGAGGGTAATCGCCCCGAGGCCAGTCCTCACCCCTACGTCATGGTCTATTTACAGTATACTCCAAAACTGCCCAACATTTACCCTTTAAGAGAATTTATAACTATTTATCGCCTAGGCAAAAGCTACCTTGCTGATTTCTAACGGTCTGCTATTCTAAACTATGGCGTGTACACAAGGCCAAAACCGCTACTCTACGAGTGATCGCTAAGAGTTCAAGATGGTAGCCTAGGGTAGCCGTGCTCCAGCAGGCCGTTGCACCGAGTCTCAACCGACCTACGACACCCTTCTCTCGCGACCAATTTTTTGAAGCTTCAATTTTTACGACCCCCCCCCTAGTGGCAATATTATCATAAATGCTAATGACAGAAGTATACAAAGCGTATGTAGGAACTGCGGAAACGAATTGTATTACTAGTCTCTCCTGGGCATCTGTAGTAAAACTGCGCAGTACCCCGCCCCGAGCGGCTGGTTCCAATAATTTATAAGCTCAAAACGATCGTTTTTTGTGCTTTTTGAACCTTCCAAAACGCACAGTAAACTTACGAAAATCTGAAAACGGACCTTATAAATATGTTCAGCGCCCAAAGCAACTCCCTGAGCAATATTTGGGTGTAGGGGCACAATTTCAAGACTTTCTGCAGACTGATAGTGTTTCGGACGGATTTTCGGTAGAGCGTTTACATAAGAATTAGGGGTTCTGAAAGCGCTTCAAAAGAACCTTGCAGATTTGACTTAAAACAATCCCAAGGAGGTGTTTCGTGGCGCTGCTCACAATTCTGAGGTTTATTTGTGGATTCTCAAAAGTTTTCGGTTTAATTCGCTCAAAGCATCCCAACGGGAGAATATTTTGAAGGCAAAGCTCCAAATCCGAGATTTCTTCAACAGATGTGTCTCAAAATCGTTCTTTGAAGGTTGTGGGCCGATTTTCTACAGATTAAGGTGGATTACAGTGGATATAGGGCAGTTTGATAATAGTCTCAGACTTGACTAGAAATTTGTATGCGGGAGTTATTCGGAGTGCTGAATACGAATTTGATGTCCATTTTTCGACTTTCAAACTACTAAAGTATATTTTGCCCCAAAAATAGCGTATTACCAACCGCAACCTATAGTAGACCTCAGAATTTCGACAAACAGACCACAGATTCGTGTTCAGCGCCCTAGATTACCGCTACATACAGGTTTTGAGCAAAATCCATCAAAACACCCCGGAAAACTTTTAATGGCTACCCTTACCTTTTCGCGAACCTCAAAAAACGCTCACAACTTTTAGAAACAAGCTGCTCGGGGCTAGTACTGCAAAGTTTTACTGTAGATGCTCAGGAGATACTGACAATACAATTCGTTTCCGCAGATCCGACATACGCTTACTGAACCTAGAGTATCCTACGATAGTATTTGAGAAATCGTAAATGGATAATATTATAGATTCGTGATCAGCACCTTGAATAACCCCCGGTCAACACTTGGGCTGAATCAAGAATTTCGAAATACGATGGTATAGGAACCATAAACCACCACAATCTTGCCAAAAACTATCAAATGACCTAATATTCGTGCTAAGAGCCTTTTGGGCGACACAGCTAGAACCGTAGATTAATCTGAATTCTTCATCCTGATCCAAAAACTTTACGACCCCTCCCCGAAGTTTCATTCTTTCTCATTTCTCTTCTCCCTCGAAAACTCGAAGTTGGTTGGTGTAACCAACCAAGAGGTCGGCCTCATCAGAAAATTTGGTACCGTTCTCTAGTGGGCCGTAAAACCCAAAAAGTCTCACTCGAGTGGATCGACTAATACGAAAGAAAGCCCAAGCTGGTTGCGAGTTTATGGGTCACGCCCCCAAACTCTCGCACTACACGCAGCTCGCAGAACTCGAGATACCACCTACGACGCCTCCCTAATTGGACTCGCTAGAACACTGAACTAACGGATACCAAATGAGGACCTTTATAAGCTCGAAAAAAAAGGTATCATCGACCATATCCCTTGCTGTAAAGTCTCAGTTAGCCCCAAACGACTAATAAGCCCAGCATATTGGTTAATACTGTATACAGACAAGACGGGGTGTTAGGACTGGCCTACACTGGGAAAAGGCATATAAAACTACGTATAAAAGGCCTACTATAACACATACCTCCTACCTCAATGCTGACACGGAATGCAACGCAGGGCTCACAAAGCCGCAACCGCCACCGAACAAAGGGATCAACAAAACAGTGCTTGTTCGGGGCCAGGCCACCAGATAATGTTACCAAGGTTTCACATGATCTGTCATGTTAGGTCACGTACAGGACATACACATAGACATGTTTGTAGCTCGCTGCGGTAGCACTCGAAGCGTGCAAGGAGTGTGAATGGGGTATAGGATAATCAGGTACGGCCCAAGACTGAACCTTATAAATCACAAGCTTTCAGCGCCACAGGCTCAATCCATCTCAGAAGAATTACGTTCACGTCAAACGCAGGGTGATAGATCGAAGTTTCATTGGTTTTTTTATGAAAAAAAAAGTTGCCATGGCACTGGTGGAGGTAGAAGTACGAGGAGGGGTGAGCCTCTTCAAAGCCCATCAAACCCTCTTGGGCCCGGAGAAACCGGGTGACGGTCTTAATAAGTCCAAACCGCAAAAAAGGCGGGAAAGAGCGAAGAGTCGTGATTGGAGGACACATCAGCTATCACCAATTACAGCCCTGCACCCTATACATTTCCGCAATATAGACATACTACGACCACCACCCTGAGAAACACGTGAAATTGGCCAACTGAAGACATGACCAGCCCGTACTCCTGTGCTCTCCAGCACCGAGATCATCAAGGTCATCGCAGCTACAAGGGACTCCATGTCACATCGTACATGGATACTGAACCTCCCCAAGATGAAAAAAAAACTTCAAACAGAAAAAAAAGTTACCAACCTTTTTGAGGAATCGAACAATCCTTTTCAGATCGTATTCTGTTCCAACACCCTGTACTGTTGTGATCGTCTTCCTTCCTGTACGTTGCTGAATTCGAATGTGGCAGAAACCTTGACGCGCGCCGTGCTCGTCCTCAAGTTGCTCAAACGCGTCTGAAAATACAGTATGTGAAATATCCTACTGGCCGCTCTCCATGTTATTTTCATGCTTGTATTTAAACTAGTATCATATCGAAATCTGACTATTTATCGTATGTCGGTATAAAAGCCGAGCATTTGGAGTATGATGCACTTTTTCCTTATATTCGGCAGTAGGGAGCTGGTGAGAGTGATCACCACTCTCTAAATAAACGGTTGGCAAGGATGAGCTCGGCCACACCCCTAGACATCCCGCCGGGTGACAGCACTGTTACCCGTGATCTGAGGGCCAGACCAACTTCCGCGCCAGTACCCGACACCCACCTCCAGGCCGTTCAAAGCGGTTAAGGCGCGACTCGTGTCGTTGACTCCGCAGTGTATTTTGGCACAGCTACGGCGTGCAATAGCATGTGGTGTAAAACCCGCATACGTGTCGAAGTACACCGTTGGATAACGTCAAGGAATCAAATAAGTATCGGTCCTTGTGTCTGATAGCACTGTATTATTGTTGCTGATGCAAGCAGCAGCGCGAAGGAACACACGTAGTTTTTCACAAGGCTAAATGTCAGCCAAGACTCCCGATTCGAACTCCACCCGTCTGGCTAGAAAGCTCTCGGTTGAGACTCCGCAAATAGAGCAGTTCACCTCTACGGAGATTATGTTGAAGGAACTCCAACATGCCATTCAGGACCTTGTGACTAAGTGCTTTCGTCAAATTGGGACATCTGCGGCAGCAATTGATGATTGATTGACGGATCTAAGAGAACTACCTGCGGAGCTAGTGCAGAAGGGTTCAACAAAATCTGGTAAATGATGTCAGCAAACCATAGAACACGCTAGCTCTAGGACTAGTGAGAAGTATAGTATCATTGAAGGTGAGCTTGGAAAACTGAGCAACCTAGAAGAAGCTCGTTGGTGGCAAAACGTGGTGCGCCGAACAATTTTAAAGGGTCTCAGGGTGCAAGCGAATAGCGGTTGCAACCGCGAGGGAGGAGATACCAAGAGAGTTGGAGTCGACGCAACAACCATATTTTCAAGTGAGACACTCTCATAATCAGTGCGATACGACTAAGGCAGCAAGAGACAAACACCATGCTCACTGTGAAGAGTATGGCCTCCGCCCCAGTCGGATCGCAGAAGAGTGTGGGGGGAATTGAGCCCTATGTCACTGATCAGGGCGCATAGCCATTGTGGACCTTGTCAATCCGACGACGTCGGATCGATGTTTGCGCCCATGGCTCTCCCAGATGTAGAGGTTTACAGTGACCCAAACGGAAGACACTTCAATTACTTTACTGTGAGGTTCACTATGGAGTACCAGTTCCTAAGACTGCGCAACGACCTCCTTGTTCATCTTCTCATGTCAAAGATGGAGGGCTATGCAAAGGCCGTAGCTATGGCTCTACCGCCACACTTTAGGGAAGGAGACTCGGATGATCTAGTGGAAGCCCTCAGGTCTATGTTTAAGGTCAATGATTCAGCAGTGCCAATGAAGGCTTACATGAAATCGAAAGGCCTGGAAAATAACCAAAGACGTCACCAGATATTGTCTTGTGTTAGTAAGATTAATAAGGCAGGCTTTTCCGGATGCAAGCAAGGAGGAGTTGTCCCGTACCAGGGCGGGTGAGCTGGTGAGTCAGCTCGCTGAGTAGCCGGAGTACCTTCAACTCTACACCGCTATGGAGATAGCCCCGAAGGGCGTAGCTTACGACATGGTGAAGTTCATGGCCCAACGTTGTGAGAGAAGCAGAGCAATTGCTGCAGCGTTGCTTCCAACTTTGGATTACAAAAAAGGCGGTCGTGTCCAAAGTGGAGGGTGTAAGGAATCCGTAGCAATAGAAACTTCCCTCCAGAACAGCGGGACGCCGAAGGCAAGCACAAGGCTCGCCGGGCCATCGTGAGCCTAACATGCGATGTTTCAATTGTGATAAGCCAGGACACCTCAAGAAAGACTGCAGAGCGGAGAATCAAGAACGCGTTTTGCAGACGTCAGCGGGAAACGATAGAAAAGCATATTCCCCAAGGATATTCACCACTTCGCTTTCAAAGTGGTTCTGCGGAGCAGTGGACACTGCGGACCCCAAGTCGGAATTAGTGTGAGAACAGACGCTAGCGACGGTAAAGCTTCTAGTTCTCTCCCGTGAGGCTCTTCTCGAAACTGGGTCGCATATCAGTATCATGCCTCTTCAAATGTTTTTGGCTGCCCAAGACTCAGGCTTTGATCTGGATGCTAATGTAGAGGAGATTCCCTCGAACCAACAAAAGTCTGTGTACGATGCTTCTGGCAATGAGATGACGTTTAAAGGAGCTGCTCGGCTGACGGTGCAGGTCGACAAAACGAACTGACAGCGGAGTGCAATACTCGTCATTGCTGGAGGGGATGGAACACTAGTATTTGGTGTCAACGTACTGAAGAAATTGGGTTTCAATTTCTGTCAGACGTATGTACCAGAGAGCCAGCTGCAGACTAACACAACGAGAAGCCAGTCTTCCATCACAGTCCTACTTCCACCTGCAGAAGTATAAAAAAGTCAATGGTCAAATGTTTCAGTTGTGGCAAGCCAGGCCATGTTAGGAGAAACTGTAGACATCGGAAACGGTAAATGGCTACGGCGGAAACCAAAGTAGTGAAGAAACAGATGAATAGACAGGACTCATTAACTGTGCGGCTAAACGATTGGAATGGTGGTTCAGAAAAACCCAATGCTGTTGTTGCGAAGAGAATTGGTCTGGAACTTAAGGAAGCCGATAATGCACCAATGAAGGATGTAAGGTTTGAAAACAGGGCAAGCCTTCAAACTGAAAGTAAGGCTGCACATAAAACAGTTCTCGACTACGTTAACCGTGAACTCACACCTCGCCAACAGATGACCTTTGCAGGAGCAAAGCATGTTGAGCGAGGGGTAGTGGTACATCGGCGTCGCTCTGTGCATCATGTAAACTGCGAAGTTCAAAGAGATGATGCGGTCATGCTAAAACGCACTGAGGAGGGAGAGATACCTCGAGGGCTTGAGCAAAGCGAGAGCAAACGCAGGCAACGAGGAAAGTGTTGTACTACGACGCTTCAAAGGAAACCGATGGTTGGATGTTGATGAAACTCGAATGGGCAGCACTTTCGTGAGGAGACTATCGCCAAGGCTAAGAGAAGACCTGATATCGACAAGACGAATTTCGTGATCAAGAACATGAAAATGCGCCGTCGCTCAATTAACAAAACATTCCGCAAGCAAGACAATTAACTCTACGATCTTCGTCAGCAATGAATGAACAATGGTTCCCGGACCATGGCTCAAAAGACTTCCGCTCCTGTTCACCAATGTACCGCCACAATACGAAGACGTCATTGATCTGTCATGAGTCGGGGCGACTCATCCGTAACAGATGGCATGTAAAATATCGTACTAGCCGCTCTCCATGTTATTTTCATGCTCGAAGACAACCTAGTATCATATCAAGATCTGTCTGTGCATCGTGTGCCGGTATAAAAGCCCAGCATTTTGGAATATGATGCACTTTTGTCCTTGTATTCGGCAGTAGAGAGCTGGTGAGTGATAACCACTCTCTAAAATGAACGGTTAGCAAGAAAGAGCTCGGCCACATTCCTAGACATCCCGCCGAGTGACAGCACTGCTACCCGTGATTAGTGAAAATTATTTTGAACACTGTACAACCCCCACGAGCGGAACTTTGGCCACCAACACTAATAAAAGATTTTTACGAAAATCGGAACTACTTCACTCCTTGTTTTAGGTAGAAAGGTATCTCTTTGCCCTTAGCTACTGTCAATCGTCCAGGCTCATCATCTTGGAAAAAAGTAGGTAAGGTTACGATAGTCATGACGTGACTAAAACACAGTATCAATAATCACTTAAAAACAAGGCACTGGATGACCTTCTTATGAACTCGGTACTGTTTCGGATAAAACCACCCACTAAAGCATTATACCATAATGATAGCAATAATCTTTGCCACTAGACTAAAAGGATTGCTGATCTCAAGGTACGGGCCAGGGTCAAGCAACCCGTTGGACAAGGTGCGTTTGTTGTTGCGACCCCCTCCATTCGTGGCAAAGCTTTGCGACCCCTTACCTAACAATGGTCCCGCTGAATTCAAGGTAGATCCGCCCAATTTGCTGAAGATTTGAATGCTCGTCAAAATAGCAATTGTCCAAATAGCGAAAAAAAATGGTTATCGGAGGGGGGCTTTCCAGTGTCCTACACGTTGCTCTTATGGGTAACTCAGCGGTTCGGTAAAATAGACCCAGTAATGGAGCAGAAAAAAAAACAAAGCCGCTCATGTTGAGTGAGAAATAAAGACAATCGCTCGTTGGAAAAGTGTTGCGAAAAGGCTGCTTTTTTCAATGGTCCTTGGTTTTCACTTTTAGAAAGAGGCAGTCGACGAAAAGATACAACTACGGTGCTATCATAGCGGGGGGGGGGGCACTGTTGTATCGCGAACTTGGCCACGCCCAATTTTCCGTGCCGCAATGACTCTCCTGATTTTATCAGGGGAGAGAAACCCTGGATAGGTGCTCGAAATTAGTGTAGCCCCCGCTATGATAGCACCACAACTACAGAATGTTTATCGAAAACCATATCGGCTGAACTTTTTCTCTTTTTCCTGATTCTCCACCTCACCATGTGAAAACAGTGGGGTAGAGAATCACAAAAAAAAACTTTTTAGAGAAAGCCAGCTAATGTAGTTTTCGATAACCATTCAGCAGCTGTATCCTTTGCTCGACTGCCGCTTTATAAAAGTAAAAACCTAGGCTGATAAAACTCGTACCACTCTTTCCAACGAGCGATATTTTCGATTTCTTTCTGTACATGAGCGGCTTTGTTTATTTCAACTTTATTACTAGGTCTATTTTACAGAACCGCTGAGTCACGGCCCATAAGAGCAACATATATGACACTGGATGGCCCCCCAAAACCAATTTTTCGCTAGTTGGACAATTGCAATTTTGACGAGCATTTAGGTCACCAGCGGTTGACAAACAAATCTGAACAACTCGTGGTTTTGCAAGAAACATTCCGTGGTGGAGATGAGTTAAAAACGAAAAAAAAAGAATCGTAAAAAAATTCGGCGGTGTGAACCCTCCCAATTTTTCAAGTTTGGTGGTGACCCCCACTTTGGAAAATTTCTAACATTGCTCAACCCTGGTACAAGCTCTGGAGGGCCGTCTAAATAGAGAGGGTACCGAAAACTCCCAGTGAAGTTTCGATACATTTTAATTGGGGTTTAAGCATTGTGCGAAGCGTCCACCGTAATCTTGCCGTGTACTTGAACTAGTTTCATTTTGTGTAAACCCCTAGAATATTCAGCTCCGGGACGAAATTTGGGAACAACGCTTTTTCTCGACCTCTGGAGGCTGTAAAATGGAGTTGTGCGCTCCTTCGGATCAAATCAGAATTTACAATCGGGCTTCAAATTCTGTTGTTATGCTATGCGGGACCAACGTCAAGCGGTAAACTGTTCCTCGAGACAACGGAGCGAGATATGAGAATTTTCAAAATAAGAAATTCGAGTGGGTAAGTTGAGAGACCAAAATGACTCGAAGCTGGTAAATAGAGTTCGAAATGCAGTACTTAAAATTGATGAACGTAAAATTTTCTCAATATTCTTCCGGTCTTCCGGTTACTTAAGGAAGGAGCTCGTGGCTTCATTAAGGTCCGGGACAACGATCTGCTTGACCCTGTGCAGGACGAGCGTAGGTCAACAGTCACAAAATATATGAAAACGATTTTGAAATAGAACGTACCCTTCGGCTTATTCAAATTAGTGATATTCGCCATAAACGACTCAGTCCCTAGCTAGGCCTTTGTCTGGAGCCTGAAACAAAGAAATGTTCGCAAAATAGATCTTTTCAGAAAAAATTGGCCAGAAGCGGAAAATGACCGGATTACGCCACAAGAACGATAGTTAAGTGCGCCAGAATCGGGCTACCGTAATCTTAGCCGTAAAATAAATTGTTTGGCGACGCTTTTTCACGGACGAAACGACTCATTCGACGGCGATAATCATATAGTGAGAAACCATGACTTTTCTCAATACTTCTATCTCATCTGCTTTTTTTGGGATTCCTGGTAATGGTAATAGTTGGACTGATAATTTTATAGGCGTACTCAACAATTTCCATGATTCAAACTTCAATTCGCGCTAACATTCGTTAATTTCTTCAAATTACTTATAGAAACAATCCGAAATATTTTTCAAAACAAAATCATTTCCTACCATACCATTTTAGTAGGAACGGCTTGTTTATGGGTGTCCCGAAAAGTAATCAGCAGTTTGCTCCAAATCTAACACCTATGAATCTTTGCTAGTTTAAGCAATTCTCTTCCCAATACTATCTAATACCTACAAAACTTTGCCAGTTTAAGCAGTTATCTTCCCAATATGACTGCCTTGTTAGTATGTGAATTATTGATTGTTAATTAGGAAAACTCGTTCCGTGATTTTCCTGTTAACATCCATTTTTCCGGTACTCATGTTCAGTTTTCAATCAGTTTCATGAAAAAGCGAAGAAACTACGTCGCTAATGAAAAGTACTGAAAGGAAGCGCAAGAAATAAAAAAGTCCTTTTGGGTCCACTCACTGAGCTGTTCAATAACAAAAAACCGTCTTCTTGAGGTCTTTTATGAATTGAGCGCCGACACGACACTGACGAACAAAAATCCATTATCTGCCGTCGAATGAGTTGTTTCGTCCGTGAAAAACCGTCGCCAAACAATTAATTTTACGGCTAAGATTACGGTAGCCCGATTCTGGCGCACTTAACTATCGTTCTTGTGATTACGCCGAACGAGAATTACGCCAAACGAGAACGTAAAATGGCATTCCTAACGGCTCAAAAACAACGATACTAGACCGCAGCCATAACACGGATTGTTTTTTAAAAAGAAAAGAAGGAAGGACGCTGTTAAAGCCACGAAAAAAAAGGAGAATTCGGAAATCAATGTCGGTTGCGTCATATGTAACGAACGATAATGCACGGTACGCTAAACGGCAAGCGGAACCTTCGTGGCACCGGATTGTCGCACGAATAAAAAGATAGACGTGGTGTGGAAAATACGGTAGGTTACGGTATCAATGCTTTCCGTTCTAACTACTCTGGCAATTGAGGGCGTCGATGCGACGACCAATTGCGGTGTCATCCGAATCTGCTCCAAGGCGTCGTCCCCATTAAGGTCCCGCGGGACATCCGAAAGGCGATGGTAGCGCGGGAGGCCCGATATTTGCGGGACCCCACGATTCTGAATCCGCCGTACGCTAGTAACCTAGCCATTTCAAATTGCTGCATTTCGTGAATATTGCAATATTGCAGTTCATGGTGTCTGCACGGGGCAGTCACCATGAACTGCAAAATTGCTCTCCATTCACTTTAATTATCGAGCTCAATTTGCTGCTATAAATTTTAAAAAAAAACAATTGATTCTTTATTGTCCACTTGAGAACGCTTTCAAATGTTCACTACAATTCGCTCATCAGCATTATTATTATATACGAAATGAGTACATAAGCGCAAAGGTGAATATACAAGATGGTTATTATTGTTGCGGTCATTTGCTATTCCCATAATGAGACAGGAGTAAGGCTCTCAAAACATGAAATAGTAAAAATCACTGGTATAGAGTAAGCAAATCAAATGTATGCAGATGGAAGAAATGTACAGCTATTCACAATAATTATAAAGGAACATTTGCTACTTATTCGCTATAATGTGTATGTATACCTACTCATACTATGGTCTTGGTCATCTTTGGAGGGCTCTCGATGTCGCTCATCACCAGCTGCGAACGATCGCTCCTTCATCAAAGCATATTAACCACCAGTTATAGTTCACCGAGGCCCACCGCTCCGCTGATGATGACAATCGAAATCAAGGGCTCACCAGAAATCATTTATATACCTACTTAGGTCTCAATATCGTTACATTCATCAGAATTAATAAATAGGGAATGGATCTCACAATGAGTGTCTATGGGAATATTAGCAAGCAGCATTTTAATTAACAGAATTACGGTTCACACTAAAAAAAAGGAATCGCGTGTCATGGAAACGGACGAAGGAATGGCGACAAATGGAAAAAATACAAAAACAATCACACCATTACCTGAGTGATTGAACACGTATTTGATAAGGATAAAAATGGAAACTCTTTACTCTTAAATGCATAGCTTTGAAAATTACAGGCACATCACCTACTGAAAGTAGTAAAGATGAGTTAAAACACACAACTGGTATTGTTACTTGAATTTAGCGTGCTTTACAGTTTTCTTCTTCCTATAAGGTGCTAAATTTCGAAATTACAAAAACTATGCTTATTCATCATGAAAACCGCACTTATGTCACCGAACAATTTTGTGGCATGTTCAGACCAGTTCTGGTTTAAATTAGGCGAGAAAAGGATATGACGGTGGATAAGGTGGATGAACCAATTCTTGTTGGGGTAGTTTTAGCTCTATGTGTGGAGGCATCGTTCCCATTGGCAAAGGGTCACAGGATTACCCACTGGTAATACAGCGACACATCGCATCAAGGTAGGGTCAGTGAAGGATCGTTGAACACATTTAGTGCATTTTTTTGTCTTTCTGTTTTTCATATGTATGTTTTTCAAAATAAAACTCTAAACTTAACCTCCGAATAGAATTAGAACTGTTCTGTAGACAGAGCGATGAATCTGAATGCATCTGTGAGGAGCATGCCGAATACCCTGAATCAAGCAATACTGTATAGGATAGAAACCGCGGGAAACCACAGACGATAGTATGAGGGGAAAACAGAAGATAAATGAATACAATATCCAATGCGACGGTGTAGAGATTGTGTGGAACAGCAACTGTTCAGAAGGCTTTTTTGCTGTCTTGTTAAAAACATTGTGTGCAGAGACAAACTGCACAACCAACGCGACGCCACTATTTTTGCCCCCGCGCGTCGCCCGATTCGAGCTTTGGCCAGAAAATCGGAGTGGGGTAGGCGCGCGCTATAATCAACGCACCCAATGCACCCAAATTTCTGGCGCGTCGACGCCCTCAATTGCCAGAGTAACTACTCTGGCAATTGAGGGCGTCGATGCGACGACCAATTGCGGTGTTATCCGAATCAGCTCCAAGGCGTCGTCCCCATCAAGGTCCCGCGGGACATCCGAAAGGCGATGGTAGCGCGGGAGGCCCGATATTTGCGGGACCCCACGATTCTGAATCCGCCGTACGCTAGTAACCTAGCCATTTCAAATTGCTGCATTTCGTGAATATTGCAATATTGCAGTTCATGGTGTCTGCACGGGGCAGTCACCATGAACTGCAAAATTGCTCTCCATTCACTTTAATTATCGAGCTCAATTTGCTGCTATAAATTAAAAAAAAAACAATTGATTCTTTATTGTCCACTTGAGAACGCTTTCAAATGTTCACTACAATTCGCTCATCAGCATTATTATTATATACGAAATGAGTACATAAGCGCAAAGGTGAATATACAAGATGGTTATTATTGTTGCGGTCATTTGCTATTCCCATAATGAGACAGGAGTAAGGCTCTCAAAACATGAAATAGTAAAAATCACTGGTATAGAGTAAGCAAATCAAATGTATGCAGATGGAAGAAATGTACAGCTATTCACAATAATTATAAAGGAACATTTGCTACTTATTCGCTATAATGTGTATGTATACCTATTCATACTATGGTCTTGGTCATCTTTGGAGGGCTCTCGATGTCGCTCATCACCAGCTGCGAACGATCGCTCCTTCATCAAAGCATATTTACCACCAGTTATAGTTCACCGAGGCCCACCGCTCCGCTGATGATGACAATCGAAATCAAGGGCTCACCAGAAATCATTTATATACCTACTTAGGTCTCAATATCGTTACATTCATCAGAATTAATAAATAGGGAATGGATGTCACAATGAGTTTCTATGGGAATATTAGCAAGCAGCATTTTAATTAACAGAATTACGGTTCACAGTAAAAAAAATAGGAATCGCGTGTCATGGAAACGGAGGAAGGAATGGCGACAAATGGAAAAAATACAAAAAGAATCACACCATTACCTGAGTGATTGAACACGTATTTGATAAGAATAAAAATGGAAACTCTTTACTCTTAAATGCATAGCTTTGAAAATTACAGGCACATCACCTACTGAAAGTAGTAAAGATGAGTTAAAACACACAACTGGTATTGTTACTTGAATTTAGCGTGCTTTACAGTTTTCTTCTTCCTATAAGGTGCTAAACTTCGAAATTACAAAAACTATGCTTATTCATCATGAAAACCGCACTGATTTATGTCACCGAACAATTTTGTTGCGTGTTCAGACCAGTTCTGGTTTAAATTAGGCGAGAAAAGGATATGACGGTGGATAAGGTGGATGAACCAATTCTTGTTGAGGTAGTTTTAGCTCTATGTGTGGAGGCGTCGTTCCCATTGGCAAAGGGTCACAGGATTACCCACTGGTAATACAGCGACACATCGCATCAAGGTAGGGTCAGCGAAGGATCGTTGAACATATTGAGTGCACTTTTTTGTCTTTCTGTTTTTCATATGTTTTTCAAAATAAAACTCTAAAGTTAACCTCCGAATAGAATTAGAACTGTTCTGTAGACAGAGCGATGAATCTGAATGCATCTGTGAGGAGCACGCCGAATACCCTGAATCAAGCAATACTGTTTAGGATAGAAACCGCGGGAAACCACAGACGATAGTATGAGGGGAAAACAGAAGATAAATGAATACAATATCCAATGCGACGGTGTAGAGATTGTGTGGAACAGCAACTGTTCAGAAGGCTTTTTTGCTGTCTTGTTAAAAACATTGTGTGCAGGAACAAACTGCACACCCAACGCGACGCCACTATTTTTGCCCCCGCGCGTCGCCCGATTCGAGCTTTGGCCAGAAAATCGGAGCGGGGTAGACGCGCGCTATAATCAATGCACCCAATGCACCCGAATTTCTGGCGCGTCGACGCCCTCAATTGCCAGAGAGGTATGTAAATATGTATGGCTACTCTGTCAATTGAGGGCGTCGACGCGCCAGTAATTTGGGTGCATTGGGTGCATTGACTATGGCGCGCGTCTACCCCATTCCGATTTTCTGGCCAAAGCTCGAATCGGGCGACGCGCGGGGGCAAAAATGGTGGCGTCGCGTTGGTTGTGCAGTGTGTTCCTGCAGACAATCTTTTTAACCAGTCAGCAAAAAAGCTTTATGAACAGTTGCTGTTCCACACAGTCTCTACACCGTCGCATTGGATATTGTATTTATTTATCTTCTGACTTTCCTCTCACACTATTGCCTGTGATTTCCCGCGGTTTCTATCCTATACAGTATTGCTTGATTTGAGGTATTCGGCGTGCTCTTCACAGATGCATTCAAATTCATCGCTCTGTCTACGGAACAGTTCTAATTCTATTCGGATGTTAAGTTTAGAGTGTTATTTTGAAAAACAGAAAGACAAAAAAGATGCACTCAATATTTTCAACGATCCTTCACTGACCCCACCTTGATGCGCTGCTTCGCTGTATTACCTCTGGTAATCTTGTGGCCCTTTGCCAATGGGAACGATGCCTCCACACATAGAGCCAGAACTACCCCAACAAGAATTGTTGGGGTAGTTCTGGCTCTATGTGTGGAGGCATCGTTTCCTTCCTTCGTTTCCATGACGTGATTCCTACTTTTTTTACCGAGAACCGTAATACTGTTAATTAAAATGCTGCTTGCTAATATTCCCATAGAAACTCATTGTGATATCCATTCCCTGATTATTAATTCTTATGGATGTAACGATAGTAAAATCTAAGTAGGTATATAAGCGATTTCTGGTGAACCCTCGACTTCGATTGTCATCATCGGCGGAGCGGTAGGCCTCGGAGAACTATAACTGGTGATAAATATGCTTTGATGAAGAAGCGATCGTTCGTAGCTGGTGATGAGCGAAATCAAGAGCCCGTTAAAGATGAAGAAGATCATAGTATGTTCTTACTATGGTCTTGGTCATCTTCAAAGGGCTCTCGATGTAAAAGACCAGGACCAAGACCATATAAATGTTCTTTCATAATTATTGTGAATAACTGTACATTTCTTCCATCTGCATACATTTGATTCGCTTACCTATACCTGTGAATTTTACTATTTCATGTATTGTGAGCCTTACTTCTGTCCCATCATCATGGGAATAGCAAATGATCGCCACAATAATAACCATGTTGTATATTCACCTTTGCGCTTATGTACTCATCTCGTATATAATAATAATGCTCATGAGCGAATTGTAGTGAACATGTAAAAGCGTTTTCAAGTGGACAATAAAGAATTAATTTTATTATACGCTGTTTTCGCAGCAGCAAATTGAGCTGGAGAATTAAATTGAATGGAAAGCAATATTGCAGTTCATAGTGTCTGCACGGGTGCAGTTGCTATAACACAACTCGATTAGAACACGAAATGCACCAATTTGAAAGGCTAGGTTAATAGCCTACGGCCGCTCTAGAATCTTTCGGGTCACCCGTGATGGCCACTGGGATGCTCCGCAATTATCGGGTCTCCCGCGCTACCATCGCGTTTCGGATGTCCCGCGAGACCTTAATGGGGACGACGCCTTGGAGCAGATTCGGATGACACCGCAATTGGTCGTCGCGTCGACGCCCTCAATTGCCAGAGTAGGTCCGTGGCTTGTTTCCTAAAAAAAAACATTTTAATTCAAACCGCGGCTGGCGCGGCGGTTTAAGTAACATCGGCGGCTGGCTTATATTAGGTCTAGAAGTTAATTTCCGCGTTTTTGTTGTTATTGATATTTTGTAAAAAATAAAATTATTTTTATATAACGAATTTTATGTTATAATGCTCACTGTATTATCAGCTTTCTATTGATATATAACTTGCTTCACGTACCTTATAAAAAAAGTATTATTTTAGTTTCAGAATATGTCAACTTTTGTGCCGGAAAAACGCCATTTGCGGGAAGCTCTCCTTTTCCTTTTTCATCTCAAGAAGAAAGCCACTGACGCGCACCAAATGCTTGCCCAAGCTTACGGGGATGCTGCTCCATCCATAAGAACCTGCCAAGAATGGTTTCAGCGTTTCAAATCGGGTGATTTTGACGTTAAGGACAAAGATCGACCAGGACAGCCAAAAAAAGTTCGAAGACGAAGAACTTCAGGCTTTGTTGGATCAAGATTCGGCTCAAACGCAAGAACAGCTCGCGGCATCTCTCGGCGTCACCCAAAAAGCAATTTCTATTCGATTGAAGGCAATGGGGAAGATTCAAAAGGAAGGAAAATGGATCCCCTATGAGCTCTCAGAACGCAACAAAGAGCAGAGAAAAACAACTTCACAAATCTTGTTGGACCGATTCCAAAGAAAGTCTTTTTACACCGCATCATAACTGGCGATGAAAAGTGGGTGTACTACGACAATCCGAAGCGAAGAAAATCGTGGGTTAGTCCTGGTGAAACAACAACTTCGACCGCAAAACCAAACATCCACGGGAAGAAGGTCTTACTGTGCATATGGTGGGATCAACGCGGTATACTGTACTATGAACTTCTTCAACCTGGCGAAACAGTTACTGCGAATCGCTATCAACATCAACTAGCGCAATTGCGGCATGAAATCGAAGCAAAGAGACCAGAATGGGCGAGTCGACACGAAAAAGCCATATTGCTTCATGATAACGCTCGACCTCATGTTGCTCGAACGGTAAAGGATACGCTAAAAGAGTTCAAATGGGAAGTCTTACCGCACCCGCCGTACTCTCCAGACATCGCCCGTCGGATTATCACCTTTTTCCGGTCAATGGCGCATGGTCTAGCGGAGCAGCGCTTTCAAGATCGTCAAATGTCAAAAAATGGCTCGATGAATGGGTGGAGGCCAAACCAGAAAAATTTTATTATGATGGAATCCATAAGTTACCCAAACTCTGGGAAATGGTTGTTATTAATGACGGAAATTATTTTGAATAAAAATTTTGTTTAAGTATGTCCAGTTTTCAATAGTGTAAAAAGCGTAAAAAACGCGGAAATTAACTTCTAGACCTAATAATAACTAACCAGCCGCCGGTGATACAGGATTATAATTTGCCACCGGCACAAAATTCTCACGGAAGTGAAGTAGTTTTTCTTACCTGAATTTTCCACGAGTAGGCCCCAATATCGTGTTATCTCTATCACCGGTGAGGCTGTTTCCCTAATCCCTAGTGTGTTCTGCTTCAGCCGCTCACCTCCGGAGAATGACGGTGTGTGAATGAAAACTCACCGCTCTCAATTTCTTTTAAACCCTACCCTTTATCAACTGGTTATCATCAATTTTGTTTACCGTGAGAATTTTGTGCCGCTGGCAATTTATAATCGTCTGCCGGTGATACTTAAACCGCCGCGGTTTGAATTTCAATGTTTTTCTTGAGGGAATAAGCCACTGACCTAACTATATGTCATGTAGTTAGCTTGCTAGATATTTGACATCTTTGCTGGAGCGATCCACGATTTTTTTCAAGTAAAAGGTGAAAGGGCTCAATGTCAGGGGCCGATAATAAATGAAGGAACATGAAACATGGAGCAATAGTTAAGCAAAATCAGTGGATTTGGTACATGAGGAAGCTTTAGGCTGAAAGTCAGCAGTCCTAACCTCAACGCGGAAATCCCTGATTTCCTCCATTTCACGGATCATTCAAGACTCCTCATGTGTGCAACCTCTGTGTCAACATAGATTGCCGACTCTGAACTTTTTTTTCGAGAACTTCCATTCGAAGTTTCCAAGTTTCCGTTAATTCTGCTCATGAACTTTTTCTGATAACCAATCTGGGTCAAACTCATCAACGATAAATCCGCTGTTCACTGGTACTTTGACAATGTATCCCGAAATGCCCCACAAAATAACCGGAAATGCTCAGGGTTTCGGAGGCAAGAAATCTAGTTTTGTCGCGAGATTCAAAAGCAGTGTTCACGAGAAAAAAGAGTTTCAGTTTCTTCTAGGAATGGGTAATGGGGTACACTGTATGTAACAGTAACATCGAAAGAACGCATGAAAACGAGCCAGGAAGAGCCCCAAAAGAGCTCGAAGTTGTCAGTTTGAGCGCAAGGCAGGCCCAAAAAGTGCAATGCCCGCCCTCCGACGTGAACAAATGAAAACTCGAGATCGTGAGATGAGCGATGGTTTCCGATCAATAGCCCCGTTCTTCTTTTCATTCTCGACTTCTCTCCTCACTCAGGTCAGCTCGCATACATCGGCTGTAAAAGACGGAAGTTACAAGCCTCGGACAACTCGTCCACCATGCTTTCCTACCTCAACTTTTGAGGGACCATAACTCCGTTCCCAGAAGGTCTTGTAAGATTCCAGATACATCAATGGAATCAGAATGGGACCGTTTTCAAGATGAGCCGGTAAACAAAAAAAAACTATGTCTTTCGTGAACACTTCACGATGAACATCATCGGTGACTTTCCACTGTGAATGATAGGCGAGAAGGATCCCAAGCTTCCAGTGCCGAAAAACGGTAGAAATGAGCTAGGAGTGGCAAAATAACGGCTGCAAACAAGCGTTTCGGTGTCCCATAACCGCCCCGTGCTGCTTTTCCCGCCCTTTCGATGTGAACAAACGAATACTCAGATTACAGGAAGGAACAAGTCAAGGAAGTGCCGATAAGTGAACTGATCGCTTGACTGCATTGATGGCATCGTCCTTTATAGCGGTCCAGAGCTTATTTTGGCTCAAAAACGCGTCCTTTGCGTGTTTTTTTACTGTGCTTCTCTGGGCCAAATTCCGGTCCGCAATTGCGTCTCGACACGCATTGCGACCGCACGCGCTCAAGTCAGTGGAGTTTCCAGCGCCAAAGCCGACTCGATATGGTTTTTTTTTAAATACAGTTTTCTTCAATTTTGTTTAGTTTACAGTTTTTAAAACCAACCTAGAATCAACAGATCGGCGGCTGCGGCACTGGAAACTGTTCCGACTCGAATGCGCGCGGCCGCAAAGCGTGTCGAGACGCTAGTGCGGACCGGACTTTGGTCCAGAGAAGCACAGTAACCATGCTTTGCTATATAGGGCACCACACGTTCCGTAAACCGTGGTGATATCGGAAGTGAATTTTCTCGTGAACACTGCCTTCAAGGCATACTACGAAATTTTTAGCTCCAGTCGATGAAATTCTACGAAAAGAAGTGGAAGATTTCGCTATATCACCCGGATAAACTACGAGGATTGTCGATAGGAATGCGGAAGAATTAAAGGCAGTGTTCACGATAAAAATCGTTTTTCTGTTTTCCCGCCTATCTTGAAAACGGCCCCATGCTGATTCCAATGATGTCTCTGAAATCGTACAAGACCTTCTGGGAACGGAGTTATGGTCAATCAAAAATTGAGCTAAGGAAACATGGTGGACGAGTTGTCCGAGGCTTGTAAATTTCGCCTTTTGAAGCCGATCTATGCGAGCTGACATGAGTAAAGAAAGAAGCTGAGAATGAAGGGAAGAACGGGGCTAATTATTGAAAATCATCGCTCATCTCACGATCTCGAGCATTCATTTGTTCACGTTGGTGGGCGTGTGATGCGCTTTTGGGGTTTTCAATGCGCTCGAAGTTGCAACTTCGGGCTCTTTTGGGGCTCTTCCTGGCTCGTTTTCATGCGTTCTTTCGACGTTAACGTTATAGTGTGCCCCTCCACTACCCAATCCTAGTGAAATTTCGAAAACTTTTTTCATCGTGAACACTGCCTTTAAGAAGATTCTCGCCTTGATCGATCCACCCTGTCCTGTTCCGTACTAGAAATGCAATCCCAGCTACGACCAACCGTATCAGGCAAACTGGGGCGTCGACAGCAGGTTGATAAGTTGTCATCTCATAAACCGCTCCCTGTTGACAAGTCAAATCGCGCGTATTGTCAGCCTGAGACCTGCCCGTTGCAAAGCGACGTCCGCCTGTTGCCGGGCTGTTGACAACTCGTTGTGTCGCATTTAGCGGCCTATTTAGAAGCAGTTCACATTCTACAGGACTGTTTCATCTAGCTTAGGTACTACTTTTTACCGACACGCGGCGCGGTCGGCACCCCGACACGCGGCGCGTTCGGCACTCCGACACGCGGCGCATTCGGCACTCCGACAATCGGCGCGTTCGGCACTCCGACACGCGGCGCGTTCGGCACTCCGACACGCGGCGCGTTCGGCACTCCGACACGCGTCACGGTCAGCACTCCGACACGCGTCACGGTCAGCACTCCGACACGCGTCGCGGTCGGCACTCCGACACGCGTCACGGTCGGCACTCCGACACGCGTCGCGGTCGGTGCTCCGACACGCGTTGCGGCTGGGTCGCCCAGCCTCCACTGGGGTCACCACCAGATAGGCAGGACCTCCAGATGCTGGGCGGGGACAATGTACCGCAAACTTGGGTAATTGAACTGGCTGCGCTTTCATCATTCACAGCATGCCTGAAAAATGCGTCGTATACTTCACTTGTATCTAGAGCGTTAGCTGTGCAACAGCTCGACATCGACGAGATCATAACTCGCGGCCGTAATTGCTGTGCAACAGCTCGACATCAACCAGAGCATAACTCGCGGCCACGGCCCCGCCGAATATCGGCGCGTTGGCCAGCGGTGACTCATGGTGGGCGGATCAACCTGTTGTCGACGCCCCAGTTTGCCAGAGTATGGTAAATGGCATTATGCCTTCAAAATTCTGCCATTCAAAAAATATATGAGATATGACTAAAAAATCGTTTTCAACACTCAAAATAGCGGCCAGTTAAAAGTTTCGAGCCAAAGTTTTGATATCCTGATACATTTCCCGATATCCCCCTTACCTTTTCACAGAGCTTCGAAGTAATCTTTTTTTTTTTGAAATTCTTCGAAGTATTAGGTTGATGCAAAAGTTTCCGGAGTTTTTCACGACTTTGAGTAAATAACATTTACTTCGAATACAAATGAGGCTCACCCCACAAAATAATTCCCATCACATTCATGGATCCTTCGCCACCGATTGGGCAGGTCTTGAATTCTCGACGCGTAGAACTCTGGCTTTTCCGAGTCGAAGTATTCTTCTAAGGCGATTTGGACTTCGTCATCGTTAGTGAACTGTTTTCCATCCAGGAAGTGCTGCATCGAGCGGAACAGATGGTAGTCGAAAGGAGCAAGATCTGGGCTATATGGAGGGTGAGGAAGAACTTCTCAACCCAGGTCCAGTAGTTTCTGTCGAGTTATACGAGACAAGTGTGGCCGAGCATTGTCGTGAAGAAGGCGAACAGAAACTGCTGGACCTGGGCCGGGAAGTTCTTCCTCACCATCCACATAGGCTAGATCTTGCCCCTTCCGACTACCATCTGTTCCTCTCGATGCAGCACTTCCTGGTTGGAAAACAGTTCACTAACGATGACAGAGTCAAAATGGCCTTAGAAGAATACTTCGACTCGAAACAGTCAGAATCTACTCTTCGGGAATTCATCGTCTGCCCAATCGGTGGCGAAGGATCCTTGAATGTGCTGAAAATCATTTTGTTTGGGTGGGCCTTGTTTGTTTCTGAAATAAATGTTTTTATTCAAAGTCGTGAAAAGTCCGGAAACTTTTGCATCAACCTAATATTCGGATATTTTTTTTACGCCGATTATCCATGTTTGTTTTACGCCTACTACTAACAGAACACGATTTGGTGAAACCTCACGGAAAAGTAAATGCAAACCCTATTAAAGGCAGCAGACACGCTCGCGAAAGTTGTCGAGATAACTACATTAGTGGGGTCGTGCAGGCCCTAGAAGAGCCCTCACGAACTTGCAAGCGTCAAAAACGAGTTAAAATGACCGTAGTTGAGCCGTATTGAGCCACAAAATCATCCTTTCTCCGCCCATCGATACGGGCTCCGCCCTCCGACAAAAACGTTCAATGCTCGATTACGGTCATTTTGGATTACTTTTCAGGCCTTTTTTCAGTAAACGTTCCAGACAGGTCTGTAAGAGTACATAAGCGTCGTTATCCCAAGAAATTTGTCGCTAGCTTCGCTATTTCAGCGAATGCGGTACAACTCGTCCACTTTCGGACCAATATAGAACGAACCGTTATATCTTCATTACAGTCGAATTTTTTTCGGTTTTTTTGTTATTTCTGAATACTAACACCTTCAGACCTTCGATTCATTCCATAAAATTGATATCATTTTTGAGCGTGTATGCTGCCTTTAAGTGTATAATTACAACGGCCGCCTGTGAAGTTTTCTAAGGTTTCAACAGTGGCCTCCAAAGTCCCGTTGATCTCGCTCTAAAAATTTTTCCGGTCACCGAACAGACTTGAACAACAGTGGGAGAAGCCTACGCGGAGGAGGAATCAGGGCAACGGTTGCTGTCTTCAGGCAATTTCCGGAATCGTTAGTCAAGATATCCAGGTTTCTAGGAATCTGGCTCTTGAATATTTTTGCAATTTGCCTCTTAGTGGGCTCAGCGACGAGGTTCAGCAATGAAATTTCTTTCCCGTTTTTTTTTAAATAGAATAAATTCTCCTTGTAAAGTCCTGATCAATTGAAACTTCCAATAGTTGATAATGTTGGCAGGGAAAAAGCTATTCCCTCATGCCCTTATATATGCTTTTCCTATTGACAAGGCGAATTCTGTGTCAATAAACGTCCGAATCGCTGAATAGCCATGCCGACTCCAATGAACGCCCATGAAAAAAGCCGCTTCCTCAATCGCCGGTTTAGTGTCCGCGGCTAGTCATAAGTGGGCAGCTCCTTCGATCGCAATCACTTCAGAGACGGGTGCTTTTCATCAAAGGCGTGGCTCCCACGCGGGCGGGTCTACCGGTCTAACGCCAGGCCTTATGATTTCTTTTGGAACACCCGGGTGCAACCCTGCAGTCAGTTTATTCACTAGCACCCGTCCAGCGAGAGGGGGGCGGGGCGTTTAGGACGGTTAACGCCCAACCGATCACTCTGCTCTGCCGGGTAATCCCACAGGATGCGGCCTCAGGCTAGTGTTTCAAATATTTCAATTTTCATATTGCGTATCATAATTATATCATATTTATTTATTGGCTATACTTTGCAGAATAGCTATATTTTGCAAGATGCGGGGACACCATCGACATTAGGAACGCGGAAGAAGGAAGACGGGGAAGAGGAGGAGGAAGAGGAGTATAGCAACTCGTCTGAGACAACCTTAGAGGTATGGTAAATTCCCAACTCAACTCATAGTCAGTTAAGTGAATTTGATTCATTTTTGATTTTTGTATTTTGGATTTTTATATTTTTTTCTGTCATGTGTACAGCCGCTTCATATTTTTTAGTCGAGTCGGTACAATGGCCCCAATTGCAGCTAATTCTTCTTTGATCACCAGCGCTGCTAGCGCCATTCAGTGGCGTTTTCAAACTTATTGTTTCCTATCCTATGCTTCTTTTATGCAGACTTAGTAGTTTTCAACATATATTTCTGTGTCTCACTCCTAACCTCAAGTTAGGACGACAATGTTAACGTCGTCCTAACTTTAGGTTAGGAGTAAAACACAGAAATATATGTAATTTCGAACAAAAAAAAGGAAAAAATTTTGAACAATCTTCTTCTTTCGTCTTTCTATCGTCTTTCGCTTAGTTGTGGAGGTTTTCCAGAACTTGTGAAGTATGTCCGAAGGAGAGCGTCCGCCCACGCGGTCAGAGTGCGTGTCGAGCGATCTTACCGAGGGCAATCTTTGGACGAGCCTTCTCACGGCCGCAGATAACCTGATTGGTATACTAATTGCTATGTTACCCTTAATCCTGCTAATCGATCCACAGGCCCGCAAAATGCTTTCGCGGCGACCACTCAACACGCACGCCGACCGCGTGGGCGGACAGTCTCATTCAGACTGACTTTATCTTTTGCATGGAATCATAGAAATATTCGCCTTTTGGTCACGTCCTCCGTTTTTTTTTGTTTTTTTTCCTGTTTCCGGCTTTAGTTGAGTCCATTTCGGCGTCCTCGTTTACAATTTTCTGGATTGGGATTCTCTTCCGTCAATGTGTGAAAATCCATTTCCAAAAATCCAAGTTTGGGATAAGCATCCAGAATTCTTTCTGCTAGATCACACATGTATCAACCCCAGGCAAGGTATATTGGGCTGGCACAATAAATCGTGCTCTCAAAGTGAATTCAGAAGATAGCCTCAGGTTTGAAAAACGTCAACTCTCAGATTGGTGCTGATCGAAAGTTTTGCTCCTAAATATTGTTTCTCCCCTTTTTTTTTACAAAATTTGAGTGCATCCTTAACTTTAATGCCAATTAAATTAGCTTTTCCGTTGTTTGATTGTATGCGAGGCCATACTTTGTGAGCGTACGTAGTTCTCTAGCAGCTCTTTTAATTAACAATTAGCTGGGAACTGTATTACATATTAGGCAATGTTGTCTGAGTGGGACTACTGTCCGCCCACGCGTTCGGCGTGCGTGTGAAATAGCGGTCATTTTTTTCGGACGAGTCTCATCACAACTCGAATATTATTCAGGCACTATTCATACTACTTAACGCCAGCGCGACACGCGCGTGCCGCGCTGGCTTGGCGTTTGTGTATGAATGGCTTGACGCCCCGCCCGTGCGGCACGCGCGTCACGCTCCGCCCGCTCCGCCATGACGTCACCGCTGCAGTATTCATACTGCCACCCGGAACGCCTTGGCGTTTTCATCCACTGATATTATTTATCGATCGTCTCATTCATTCCAGCTTCACCGCTCCGCCATGGCGTCGCCGCTGGAGTATTCATAGTCTCCGCAAGCGCGTCACGCACGTCACGCGCGTAGAAAGTATTCATTTACAAACGCCACGCCAGCGCGGCACGCGCGTGCCGCGCTGGCGTTGAGTTGTATGAATAGCGCCTCAGTAAGCGCGTGAGAATCACGCCAATCGATTCGCTGGTCTGAAAAGTTCCTTCGCGATTGCTGCTCTACACGCATGCCGACAGCTGAAGAGGACAGTCTCAATCGGGCCGACTTTAATAGTTGATCCCTCGCTACATTTGTTTTAGCCTTGACAACGTGTGCACCACACTGAACTTTGTGTAGTTCCTCTGGGGACCTACATTCTTGAAGGCCGATTCGCAGTCACGTCGCCTTTCAGCAACGACTGTCGTATCCCCAGGGGTCAAAACATCCTATTTGAAATTGCCATCCTCTCCTGCTTCTCGATGTGTAGATTTGTGTACTTATGGTAGTTTCTTTACATCTAGGTAGATATTATAATAGTATGCTTGTCATTGGTAGCTTGGAAATCTTTGCTTAGAGCACTGAAGCGAACAGAACACAATCTCATGTTTTTTCCAATTAGATGCTGGCCATTGAAATTCATCGAATGGAGAACAATCTGCCTATTATACCTGAAGTCCTCCTCAGTAAAAAATGAGCCGGTCGCTGTGAGCAATGCAGCGGAAACTACATTTAGCTCATTGTTGTAGAAAAGTTGGTGCTAGTTTACATAAGAGGGAAGAATGAGATAAAGAAAAATGTATGTGAGATTTTTAAATTTTCCATTTCTCTTTTCCGTCTTAAATTTTTGCGACTTCCCGTTTTTGGGTGAGGATCTTCTTTTTTCCGCACGTCTCTCACTCTAACAACGTTGAAATGAGTAATTTTTGTCGCTCAGAGATGAGCGGAAGTCCAATTTCTGGTTTAAAAGTGTCCGATGGCCTTCGCCGTCTGGTTTACGGAGCGTCGCATGGAATCGGATGGCGAGAATATGTAACTCCATCTCGATTGGAAAGCACGTTAACGGCTGATTTTTCTTCAATCTTGTTGAATAGTAGATCACCGGTACTGATTTAGACCTCTTGGTGTCAGTAGATTCCCCGCCCAGGCCGGAGTTACACTATCTGCGACAGGACACCACCATAGTGCATATAAGACCTATTGATTTTCGGTCAATCTGTATGGTTAGCAGTGGGCCGCTTCCCCTGTCGCAGGTAGTATAACTTCGACCTTTGCTGCACCCGTGTTAGGCAACGGCGCGAAGGTGGGCGGAGTTTCCTCCCAGCGAAAGGTCTAAATGGGAGCCTAGAAATCCTTAGTAACAAAATTTCATATTTTCTCAACTCTGGTAGTTCTGTTCCTTTGAATTAACGAAATTTTGGATTGCTTAAAAACAATATTCCATTGTTCCTTCCCACTCCGTGCTTTCACAAAGCTGAGGTCAGAGTCAGCGGGAGGGAAGAGGGGAACCAGCGCCAGCAGCATCGCGCGCACACGCACGCGCGATGCTGCTGATGGGAATTTCGTTCATAATCAAAGGGTGTATGTAGTAATCTCGCTCCAATTTAAAAAGCCTTTTTTCTCTAATAGCGATGCGACGCTTCTGCACCTGGCGGAAATCAGAACGCGGTTTTTGAACTTTCCAGTAATTAGTCGCCGATCAATAACTATCTCCTCTGAACCCGTCAGCATTTGTGGCATGAAAGTATGCAGCTGATAACAGTCATCAAACTGCTTTGTTTGCATCGAATAGTACACAGCCACGTTCACTTTGCCACCGACGTTTATGGCCATCAGCCTCGTTTGTTGTCTATATGTACAAGGGGCTCGAGCACCACCCATAAATATTCGGCAAGGGAGTGCTTCTCAAGAAGTAGCGATGTACGAAATTCAATCTAATTGAAAAATATCAAATTTTTCAAATATCAAGTTTTTGTGGATGATATTGTAGGAAATGAAGTGTATTGGACGGGATTTGAACGAATTTTCACCGGAAACGGAAAGGTCCGGACTAAGAATGATCCATAACTAGCCTCCGCGGCCTCAAAACGTGAAGGTGGCAAGCCCGTACGGCTCGCTTCCTTACCAGTCATCGAGTAAGTGGGCGGGGTGGGCGTACCACATTAGAATTTCATGGCCGTGAACAGCTATTTATGGCTTGATTTTTGCCGTTTTCTTACACTAATGATGCAGAGGGCTCCAGACCTTACAGCTTCCGGTGAAAACTCGAAGGCTGTTTTTGTCGCGAACACTGCTTCACTGCTAGTACCTACAGGTGGGCGCTGTTCGCCTAACAAGGGAAGTGTTTAGAGTGGTAAACGCATCTGCGAAAACGACCAGTATCGTCAGTATATATTTTGGCTCAGTAGTAAAAATTCGCAGTATCCCGCCCCGAGCTGCAGGTTCGAACAAGTTATGAGCATTTTTCTAGCTTCGCGAAAAGGCAAGGGTGCCCATCAGCCATTTTCTGCAAGTTTCAAAAAAATTTCTCGGATTTAACCCAAAACTTGTTTGAAGGGGTAATCTAGGGCGGTGAACACGAATCTGGAGTCCATTTGTCGAAGTTCTGAGGTTTACTGTAGGTTACGGTAGGTAACATGCCATTTAGGGGGCAAAAGCCAGCTTAGTCATTTGAAAATCGACAAACGGACGTTAAATTCGTATTCTCCACCCCAAATAACCCCCGTATACAATTTTTGAGTAAAATCTGAGCTTTTGACCAAACTACCGTATACCCACCGTTATCTACCGTAATCTGCAAAAAATCGATAAACGGTCTCCAGATTCGCGGTCAGCACTCCAAATAACCCCCAGGGAAACAATTTGAGCAATATCTACCGTAGCACTCCGAAAATCTCGAAAGTGGCGTTTTTTCCCTCGAAATTATCCCCGGTTGGGAAGCTTTGAACGAAATTAGCCGAAAACTTTGGAATACCGACTAATAAACCACAGATTCGTTATCAGCGCCCCAAAAAAAACCCCTGTGAGATTTTCGAGTCAAATCTGGAACATTTTTCTAAAACTCTTCCAGAGCCCTCTAATCGGTATAAATAAACGCCCAACCGAAAATCCGTACAAGTCCAAAACGCTGACTGTCTGGACAAAGTATGGAAAATGCGCCTTCACCCAAATTTAGCGTAGGGAGTAGTTTTGGGCGCTGAACACCTTTATGGGGTCCGTTTCCGAATTTTCGAAAGATTAATGCCCTTTTTGGAGGGTACAAAAAGCACAAAAAACGACCTTCTTAAGCTTGTAACTTCTTGGAACCTGCAGCTCGGGGCTGGATACTGCACAATTTTATTATTGAGCCACTAGAGATACTAGCAATACTAGTCGTTTTGGCAGATGCCTTTACCACTCTAAACACTTCCCTTGTAAGGTGGTTACCTAATCATGAATCTCATCATGATTCGGCAGTTTCTGTCAGAAAAAAAAATCATTGTTTTCCAGGTTACACCTAAAATAGGCTATGGTATATGTGGAACAAGCGCTTCCTGTTTTCTTCTGGACAGTTTTAGAAAAACCTCCGGAAAATCCAGCTAGCATAACCTATAACTTCTTCTGACTGCTGACCAGTGTTATACGCTACATCAGTAAAAACCGCATTCCGCCACAAGTCGTTCTACTTAATGGCCCTGTTTGCGTTTAAGCACACTTTGCAGTTTTAGCAGTAAACGACTGCGCAGACAGGTCGACTTCGTGACGAGGGTGTTGGTATTTGTTTGTTTGTTTACTCATTTACCTAGATGCGAGATATATTGACACACCTAGTCTGTCAAGCAGTTACGTGAGAACAGGAACTTTCCAACTCTTCGACCAGCAATTCAATTGGTAGGCGTATAGTGTCATCCGTAAAGGGCATGCTACATGCTGAGAACCATATGTCGGTTTTGAAAGTTTCTGTGTTAGCATACCCCTACAGTAGGTAAAAGTTGCGGAAATCCGCTCAGAAGCCACAATTTAAGAAGACAACCTTTTTTTGGGGGGTCCACACTGCGCACCCACGGCTGTTTTGCCTCTGCGATGGGGTGCGAGGATTTCCGTTTTTCCATCTTTATTGATGGGTATGTATAGAAACGCATGGTCAAATTTGGCTGAAAATGACGAATAACGCGATGAAAATCATGATAGCTTCTGGGTGAGGCTACAAAAGGGTTATCATGGGTCTTTTTCTGTTAGATTCAGTATGATTTACTCCGTAGAATTCTCGAAAATTCTTTACCCTCCGTATGTTCGGGTAACATAGGTTCAGAAAAGGCGTAAGATTTTTTTTCAGATTCTTTGGATCCGTTTTTGTAAACATTGGAGGTTCCCAATCCACATCTGTAAAATTTGGAATTCTCCAGATTCTGGCTAAATTGAAAAATCTATATTTTTTCGAGTACGCTCTGAAAATTGGTAACCTAACTGTAACTGACACGAGATATTTTTTGAGCTGGAGACAAATTTTTTGAGCGCCCTAAAAATTGCCTTTCGTGTACCCTTTTTATCTACGCAAAGCCATGAAAACGCCCACATTTGGAAATCTCCTGCAAATCTCTGAGACATTTACGGGATTTGGAAAACGGATCATCAATGCTGTGTCCCATACCTACAACTATCCAAACATATGTAGTTTCATGAAATCCCTCGGGAAATGAATGTCAAGCCCTAGTCACTCTCATGTAACTTAGCCATTTGTTTAGAACATTGGTCTCGAGTTTCTTTAGGGTAAGAACTACGTGTGGCCGAATACTTTTACTAGTAGACTTCTGAAAATTTAGCTTCCTGGCAAAAGTAACGATTTGTTAATGGTGAAAAAAAGCTTCAAAAACATCTTGAAATATCTAAAAAAATGATTTGGCGTAAAAGCCTGGAAAAATAAAAAAGCTAAGAAATGAAGTGAAATAACCAAAAATGCGATTTGGTGGGATCATTTCACAAGCGTCTCCGTTAAACTTATCAAAACGAAATCAAGCACGATATGGAATGGAGCGTTGTCTTCACCCAGCATGACATATGCTGATTCCCTTATTACAGCTTTCAAAAATGGCTTAATGTTTCCGTTGCGCGCTTGATTTCGTTTTGAGAAGTTTAACGGAGAAGCTTGTGAAATGATCGACCACCAAATCGCATTTTTGGTTACTTCACTTCATTTCTTCGCTTTTTTATTTTTTCAGACTATTTTACGCCAAATCATTTTTTAAGATATTTCAAGATGTTTTTGAAGCTTTTTTTTTTCGCCATTACCAAATCGTTACTTTTGCCAGGAAGCTAAATTTTCAGAAATTTCACATATTTCGCCCGAAGGTTCCCTTTCTGACTTCAATTTTGCTCAACGATTTCCATTTTGGAATGATGAAACATCTAACAGACGTTATTGTCGTATGAGTACAACGTTTAAAGCCTATGACCCGAAACATGAAAAAATACCACTCATTGCCGCATTTTGTGCAACATGTGAGAACTCAATATCACTGATCATTAGTATTTGATCTTGCATGATGAGAAGAATTTCCCAAACAAGTGACTTAGAGCCATCAACAATCAAAAATCATTGCGGCATTTTGTGCAAAAGGCGAAAAAATCAATATTATTGATTGGTATTTATCGATAATGACTGATGAGCAAAATTCTCAACCAAGAAAACCAATCCCACCAGCAAATCACCACTCCCCGCCGTATTTTGTGCAAAAAGCGCAAAAATCGATAATATTGATTATCGATCGATGACGTGTCATGAGTACGAATTCGGACAAGTTCAGTACTTATCTCCGACGACCTGTGTTGATTGGCTACAGATTCACCCACTTACCCCGGTCTCCACAGCCATAGCAGAAAAAATCAGTTTTCGTGCTCCACGGCTAATTTAGTATGTAAACCCACGATTTTGAGGTATCCTTCAAAGTTAAGGTATCAAGTTCAAAATGGAATAGGAGCGACCTGCATCCATTTCCAGCCTCCTGTTCAAAAATGAGCTCCCTAGCTCAATTTCAAGTGTACCAACAAGATCGTGTACGCCGTCTGAAAAAAAGGAGATTAACACTTAGGAGACCGCGCGTTCCACGGCTAGCCCCCGTAGCGGACCGGCGCGCTCCGGCGCCAATCACTTTAGTCAGTTTTCAAACTGATTTTTTGTTACAACTGCCTATGTTAAAAGGAGATATATGGCGCTCAATATCTTCATACCAGTTATGGAAGTTGTATTAAGCATAGATATAAAAGCAATAATTATAAGGAATCTGTTTTTCTTGAAGTAAAACGAAAAAATCGAGTTTTTGGCGTGGGTGCGCAGTGTGGACACGCGGTCCATTGAGTGTTAACAACAAAAACGCCCGGTCTTTCAATTTTTACTCGAAAACCAGTGAACCGTTCTAAACCGTTTTTGGATACATACACCAACTTTTTGCGCTCTTTTTAATGCAATTTAGCTCTAATTTCTACGTTCGCTCTGAACTGAGATTTCGAAAAAGGGGTTGCGCGCGGGGCCGATTCAAAACCAAATCTGGTGCGCGCACCACAATTCCACGTTTTTCAGACTCCGAAGAGGGCGAGACCGCCAAAATGGTCTGCCAATAAAGTCATCATATTACCTCGTGCCTGCTACAGTCAAACTATCAACTATGTAGTATTCTCTTGCCGAGGTTCATCGAGAGTCGAACCAGGAGATGAATCTCTGGAAGCTGGTTTCGCTGAATTTGCGAAAAATCACCGTTTTTTCCATTCCTGACACTGCGTTAGCTAAGAGTTTCCTGCAGAAGCTGATAATTTTTTCCTATTTTGCGTGAAACAATCGGATGAATTCAGGTGGAACACTACAATGTTTATATAGTCCGGTTGAAGCGGGAATTTCAGTGAAATTTCCGACCAGGTGGAATATTCTGGGCTTTTAAAAACAAGAAGTTCACAAGGGTTTCTACGACTTTTTTGGCAGTTCTGTTGTAGAAAAAACATTAGCTGAAAAAAATTGAAGGAAATTTCAATCCATTGGGAGGGGAAATGCCTCCAAGTGAAGTGTTTGAATCCATGCTGTTTTTCGTGTCTAGCGAATTTGGTCTGTAATGGAAAGAAGTACTACCACTTGTGGTCGTCAAAATCTAACTGAAAAGTCAGATTTTTATGCCTTTCCGTAATCTTGCTAGGGAATGACCAGGCCGGGTCGCCAGAACTACCCACGAAGCTATGTTTTTCTGATCCACTACTACCTCTCAAGTGGCCATAAAAACCCCATCCTAGCTTCCCGAATAGTGAAAAAAGTTATGAACGAAAACGTGAAGTAAAGTATGGTAACCTGTCAGAATCTGGAGAAAGGCAACAAACGGACCACAGATTCGTGTTCTACTCCCCAAACTACCCCCAGTACAAACTTTGGGCTGAAAACTCTTAATGGCCACCGCACCCGCAGGAATCGGGATGGTCTACCCCCCCCCACTCCCACATGCTTCAGAGGTGAAATTTTACTCTCTCAAACTTCGCCTAGGGTTTTTCTCGGGGCGTTGAACGCGGATTTGAGGTTCTTTCAGAGTAGCTCGGACGATTACGGTAGGTTACGGTAAGTATAATGTGATTTATCTGCCGTTGCCCGATTACAGTTCAACTCCTCATCGCCGTTCAGTGCACAAAGTGCACGCTGATCGCGAAAGCGTGCTGCGGCGCGGTTGAGAGTATCTTCAGACAGGGATGTGGTATCACCCGGGCACCAAAGACAAAAACCGCCCGGGTGATCCCACATCCCTGTCTGAGGATACTCTCAACCGCGCCGCAGCACGCTTTGGTCGTAGTTATACACTAGCGGGACGCTGCCGAAATAGCAAGACAACTACCACTTGGTGCGTCTTAACTGTGCTGAGGCATGCCAAAAGGAAGAGTTGTTGCAGGAAAACACACTGGAAGCCCGCACCAAGCAGTTAGGGGTCGTTTATACTCTCACTGCCAAGCGGCGCGGCACAGTGCATTTCTTTAATATTGATCATGCGGCGCGGCACGATCGATATTGTAGGATTGCACTTCACCGCGCTGCTCGGCGGCGGAAGTATAAACGACGCCTTAAACACGCCGCGACACTGCATACTGTATCCTTACGGGACCTACCCCGTTGGAAGTTTGCCAATTTCCATCAGCTGATTATTTTTCAGATCTAAACTCTCTAAAACACCACCGAGACGACATAACGAGCACTGCTATGACAGGAGCGATAGATTTATAGCGACTTTCTGCAATAAACAAGTGATAGAAGCTTGAAATATCGATAAAATACTTTTGTAACGCCCGGGAATTTTGGGCGGCAATATTGCGTCAATGACGCAATATTGCAGACGAGTCCCTGAATACACGCGGCAAGCGGCGACAATGACGTCGCGGGACATTTTCATTCCGCTGGTGTATAACTGCGGGCTTTCGCGATCAGCGTGCACTTTGCGGACTGAACGGCAATGCGGGTTTGAACAGTACTTCTATCCATAGAATCCTGTGATACAGTTCTTTCTTTTCTACAAAAAAGTATTTACCGTGATGTTTTTAGAGAGACACAGCCGTCAGCGGTATTCGTATAAGAATTTATCGACAGAATTTATCTTGAGAAAAAAGAGAAAAAACTTCGAAAAGGAATACACGGTAAGAGAAATTAACACCATAGGTATTTGTACTTATGCTTGAATACGCAGTGCTTTTGGTCCAAATACTATGTGCAAGTCAGAGACTTAGGCCGTAGGTATACACCGGCGGGACGCTGCGGAAATAGCAAGACAGCTACCGTTCAACTGTGCTGAGGCATGTCAAAAGGAAGAGTTGTCCCAGAAAAACGCGCCGGAAGACTACATCGAGCCGTTACACATGTAGCAGAATTGTATACTTTATCCTTGCGGGACCTACCCTGTTGGACATTTGCCGATTTCCATCAGCTGATCATTTTTCAGATTAAAATCTGTTAAAGTATCACCAAAACTGCATAGTGAGCACAGCTATGACAAGAGCAATAGATTTCTAGTGATATTCTGGATTCAACAAGTGATAGGGGCGTGAATATCGATAAAATATCATTGAAACACTCGGGAATTTTTAGTCTGCAATATTGCGTCAAAGACATCAAAGACGCAGTTTGCAGACGAGTCCCTGATACGCGGCAGCAAGCGGCGGCAACGTCATTGCGGGACGTTTTCATTCCGCTGGTGTGTAACTAGGGCCTTACGTGGAGCAGAGAAAGTATCGATTTTCATTGATATTCTGGCTATCAATGGCAATTGCAGCTACATAATTGTGCTGATTTTCCTCTTGAATAAATGTAATAGTGGTAGAGTGTCATGAAGAGCGATTTTTTATCAGAAATTTGGTTTCCATGTATTGCTCTTCTTATGGCTGCCCTTCTACCATATGGCGGTTTTTGTCGATGAATTGTCATCGAAAGGCGGCGCACAGTTTTCTGGACTCGAAAAACATGGTGGCAAATGTTTGCCAACAGAGGGGATCGAACACGGGAGTCTCCGGCCGGTAATCCGCGCCCTGAACCACTCGGCCAACGTGTCTCGATGGGAGATTAAAGGAGCTGATCATGCAGCGCTTGCAGTTTTCGCCGTTTCGACTTCATTTGAAAAATCCATAATTACTCTTTCCCATTGATACTCCCGCAGCTAGTTGCGACTACTAGGAATGTATCCTCTATTCTGGAACCAAAACTACTCCGTTCCTAAGCGTGCGTGTCTGGAGCGAGTGAAGAAACAGCGAGAAAGCGGCGGGGAGGAGGAGAGCATACGCGTGCGCACGCTCGCAATCGACGGGAACAATTTATACTCCAAAATAGATGCTTGGTTAGTTTCAATTCTAGGGCTCCGAAGGTTGAAATTTTTTCATTGCTCATATTGCGCCCAGAGGAGTGATTTGAGGCTTTGAATACGAATATGAGGTCCGTTTCTAGTGTTTCGGACTTTTTTAGTAGATTGATTGAGCAGAACGTCATCTTATTGTTAGTGCTGCGACCGATCGCTTCGAGCCTATAGCTTTTCCCATTATTTATTTTGGCTGGAGTCCTTCTTTGTTTTCACTACTCGTAGCATGGACATTCTCGTTTCACTTTGCTCCCGTCGCTTATCGCTAAAATAGTTTCCCTAGTAACCACAGTGAGGGTGTACACAAGCGACAGTTGTCTTTCAATTTACGCAGCGTCCCGCCGGTGTATAACTAGGGCCTGTGAGCGGATCATCGGTCTGGTCACCCCCCTGCTAGTTATCACTGCTTTCAGATTTCCAACTTATCAGATTTTCGGATTTTCCGAAAATTTTTGAACACTTATTTTTTGCCATTTCATTTAGCTCGCCAATAATTTTTTCATTGCAGAAACCTCCAAAATTTTCCCGTTTCAGTGAACCTATTTATAGGACCTTGTCGGACCTCAGCGTTAGTTCTGTCATCTATTAAGATTCCCTAGCTTGTTCCCGTAAAGAAAATCGTTATAATTCGTATCCAATTAAAGCCACAGTCCGAGCTCAGATTCGATTTTTCGTATTTCAGCCTATCTTGGAGAAAATTTCACGCTGATCACAATGATGTCTCCAGAATCGCTCAGAACTCACGCCGAACTGAGTTACGGCTCCTCAAAAATTTTGAATTTGAACTGGTAGAAGTTTGCGGACGAGTTGTCTCGAGCCTGTATTTTCTCGTTATTTGCAGCCATCGTTGTGAAGCAGGCCACAATATAAAGTCACACCGAAAACAAATCGAAGAACATAGATTTTGAACAAAATCATTCGCGCGTCGCTTCCCAATTGAGATCGGAAACTTGCCAGTGGGCGTTGCCCATTTTTTCTTTCAAGGGGGCGTGGCCGACTTTTTCCTAGCATTTTCTCGCTTATTTGAGCGAACTGAGATTTCGCGCTTGGCAGGGTTGCTATAGACGGCGACCGGACCGAAATATTAAAAATTATCTCTGAGGCTGGACTGTGCAGTGGTCGCGGTGAAAAACGTTATCGAAAAAACAACAAAAATCAGATTAGATATAAAACAGCTCAAAAACTATGAAGGTAGCGCGGTGAAAAACGAGCTAGAATTAGAGTTATTAAAACCCTAAATTGCCAGTTCGTGCACACGTGCACAGAAAGATCACAGTCTCATGCCAAGCATTCGAAAATCATCGACAATCAGAGGAAGAAATAAATGCTAATTTACCTAATAAAACAGTTGAACAATGAAAGCACTTCAGTCAATGTTTTTGACTACATGTGTTCATAAATCCGAAAGTTCATTGATTGAAATTCATGTTCAAGCCAGCTGATGTTCTTGATATTAGAGATCATCGATGCCGATGATGTGGGGTGGACTCGTCCACCATCAAAAGACAAGAAACTTCAGGCTTCGAATTCGGCCCAGAACAGCGTTTTTTTTTCGCGATTTTTTCTTGTAGGTTCTACTACTGTATACCCAGAAAAGGGTTTAGAGGGGAAAAGAAGACGAGCATATTTGAGCGCGACCACTGCCTTTAAGGTAATTGTGTTGAAAGCTAACCTACCCACGCGGCTTCTTAGGATGCATTGGTCCTTCGACCACTATTATGACCTTCGCAGCTGCCTAGATTCACTTTGCAAAAAGTCATCAGAAATTTTTTAGTGTTTCGAAATTTTTCTTCTGGTTTTGCCCAGAACGTGCACGTAGGAGTAATCTGGGGTGCTAAACACGAATTAGGTCACAATAGGTACCATGACATTTAAGAGGAAAACCTATCTTAATATTTCGAGAATCGAGAATTGGACATAGGATTCGTATCCACCACCCCAAATAACCCTCGCATGGAAATTCCGAGTCAAATTTGAAATTTTTAATCAAACTACTGCATACCCACCGTAATCTATCGGAAGCTGTCAAAAAACGATAAAATGAGCTCAGATTCGTGTTGAGCGCTCCAAATATCCCCGGAGAAACGATTAGAGCCACATCTATCGCAGCACTCCGGGTACCGTCAAAAGCCGCGCTTTGCCCTCTAATTTTCCTCCCGATAACGAGCTTTGGAAAATTTTGTCTAGAGCTTTGAGGAATGAATAAAAAACCTCAGATTCGTGATCAGCATCCCATATAACCTACGTGGGAGAATTCTGAGTCAAATCTGGATTATTTTTCTCAAACGTTTTTTGAACTCCTAGTTGATGTAAGAAAACGCTCAACAAGTGGAAAACGCTGTCTCTGTGAGAAAGTAAGGAGGATGTGCTTCCACCCAAACTTTGCCCACGAGATTGTTTAGGGCGCTGAACATGATTATGAGGTCCGTTTCCAGGTTTTCGAAAGACTACTGCGCGTTTCAGAGGGTACAATAGGTACGGAAATCAGGAGAAGAATGCCTATACCTTTTTGAGAGTGATTATAGGCAGCTGCGAAGGGCTTATTTGGACCTTACATTGAAAAAAATTGCACTAGAAAAAATTATTCAGAATGGCTACTTTGGCTCATGGCAGTTCCCCTGTGAGATATCACAGGGTACCCCGTAGTTCTGAAGATACTGCTATCCCGGCAACAGTCGCAGTCCGCGCACGCGGTTGGCGTGCGTATCACGCGAATGTCATGAAGGCATTTTTCGGAGGAGCCTTCGCGAGGCTGCAGACAGATTACCGAGATGTTACTCAAAGTCCGTCTTATATTCCTGCCAATTAATTTACAGGTCGGAAAAATGTCTGTGCGACACCGCCCAACACGATCGCCGACCGCGTGGGCAGGGAACGTCTGGAACGTTTGTCAAAGAAAGTCTCAATCAGACAGAATTCAATTCTTCGAAGATCAAAGGCAGTGTCCACGATAAAAACCATGTCTGATTTTTTTGGTGGAGATCGGCAGCTGCGGGGCCTAGCGCAACCCTAACGTTGGAAAAATTAAGAAAAATGAGCTCGGAACGGTCCTCTACGGCCCCAAAGTTGGACACCCGTCAGCTCGTCACACCCCAGATGCTCTTCCACGCCCACCGACGGGAACAAATGAATGCTCGAGATTGTGAGATGAGCGATGGTTTCCGATCAATAGCCCCGTTCTTCGCTTCATTCTCGACTTTTCGCTTTACTCAAGTCAGCTCGCACACATAGGCTGCAAAAGACGGCAGTTACAAGCCTCGGACAACTCGTCCATCATGCTTCCCTAGCTCAATTTTTGAGGGACCATAACTCCGTTCCTAGAAGGTCTTGTACGATTCCAAAAACATCATTGGAATCAGCAGGGTACCGTCTTCAAGATAGGCAAAAAAAGCAGAAAAACGATTCTAACCGTGAACACTGCCTTTAAGGCTTGTAAACTCTGAGGTTATGTTATGTTGCCCCCAGGGCCAGTATCTGCAACAGTTTACCAGCAAGCAAAGGGTATAAGACCACTCACAGTCTCTGTTTTTCTGCGAGCTTCATTTCGCCTGGTTTCTCATAAATCACGGCTTTATCGTACATAAGTACGACCTCAGAGCTTCTTGTAGGGTTCCAGGGGCTTTCGCAGGAGCGCAGCGCTTGTTTCGGTGTATGTTAGAGAAGCCCGCACGTTTCTATGGCCTTTAGACCCCAACATGCTTTTTAGAGATCACAACTAGGAACAAAACCCTTCAACTCTCTTTTGTTTAGTTGTTGGAAAATCATCCCACTGGAATCGTAAGACACCTCAAATTTGTATGAATACTGTTTTCGGCTACGTTCCTCGTTTCAAAACAAATTGAACAGCGGAATTCAGAGCTAAGTGAGGGCAGACCAAAGCACCAGCTGCTTCAGAACTCATCAAAATGGGGACTGGAGGGATTCCTCATGAACCACTAAAGGTAAAGCCAGTGTTCACGATAAATCTCATTTCTGAGTTTTAAGTGTGAAACAGTACGCTGGCAGATGCTGGAGGGGACAGGGTCGAAGAAAAAACGGGCCGGAAATCGGTAAAAACGGCCGCAAATGAAGATTTCGATAGCCCGGCACGCCTGCTTAGCCCGCCCCGCCCCCCGTTCTCGCGAGCTTTTGGCGCCGCGAACGTTTTCGGTGGCAAATTGCTAGCGACTCCGCTACGTCCATCCTGATCGATTCACGCACATTTCACCATTAGCGCGCGCTTTCGGAAACTATCAGGGCGCATAAGCTCGTCTGCGCTCTGAACCTGCACATGCCTTGAAAATTCCTAGCATTTTAGCTTGTACTGTGTTTTTTTTGATTCGGGCTGTTTCGCCTATATAGTCCTGGCCGCAGACCGAAGAGAGCGAAACCGCCGATACTGTGAAGCTGCGGACAGGAATATATCGGCGAAATAGCCCACCCTTTGCATGTGCGCATCAAAAAGCACGTGGAGGGAAGGAAAAGTCGCGAGTTGGTATTGCGCTGGGTTGCCACAGGGTGAATTGCAATGACGGGGACGATTTTGAGGTTTGCGTGGAGATACTAGCGCGTGAGGCAAGAACAAGTGCGCGAAAAGCACTCGAGGCATCCTGGATAAATGCCACAAGGTCAACCAAAGGAACGGAGGCAAAAATGAAACGCTGGAAGTGCAGCCTTAAATCAGGTTAGCCTGCTGGTTTGAGGTTTTGCCTTCTGATACCTCGGTTTTTCTTCTGATAACCCGATGTTGCACTTACTTTGAGAAGGTCGTTTCGCCCTCAATTCGACCTTTTCAGACTCCGATCCTGGCAAAAAATAACGATTTGGTAGTGATTAAAAGGTTCAAAGATGTCTTGAAATATCTTAAAAAATGATTTGGCGTAAAATAGCCTGGAAAAATAAAAAAGCGAGGAAATCAAGTGAAATAACCAAAAATGTGATTTGGTGGTCGATCATTCCACAAGCTTCTCCGTTAAACTTATCAAAACGAAATCAAGCACGATATGGAAGGGAGCGTTGCGTTCACCTAGCATGACATGTGCTGATTCCCTTATTACAGCTTTCAAAAATGGCCCAATGTTCCGGTTGCGAGCTTGATTTTCTTTTGATAAGTTTAACGGAGGAGCTTGTGAAATGATTGACCACCAAATCCCATTTTTGGTTATTTCACTTGATTTCCTCGCTTTTTTATTTTTCCAGGCTATTTTACACCAAATCATTTTTTAAGATATTTCAAGACATTTTTGAAACTTTTTTCATCATTACCAAATCGTTACTTTTGCCAGGAAGCTAAATTTTCAGAAATTTCACATATTTTCCCCGAAGGTTCCCTTTCTGACTTCAATTTTGCTGAACGATTTTCATTTCGGAATGATGAAACATTTAACAACGAGATTGTCGAATGAGTACAATTTTTGAAACTTATTACCCAAAACCATAAACATACCACTCATTGCCGCATTTTTTGCGACATGTGAGAACTCGATATTGTTGATTATTAATATTTGATTTTGCATGATGAGAAGAATTTCCCAAGCAAGTGGCTTAGAGCCATCAACAATCAAAAATCATTGCGGCATTTTGTGCAAAAGGCGAAAAAATCAATATTATTGTTTGGTAATTATCGATAATGACTGATGAGCGAAATTCTCCAACCAAGAAAGCCAATCCCATCAGCAATCACCACTCATAGCCGCATTTTGTGCGAAAAGCGCGAAAATCAATAATATTGATTATCGATCGATGACGTGTCAAAAGTACGAATTCGGACAAGTTCAGTACTTATCTCCGACGACCTGTGGAGATTGACTGCAGATTCACCCACACACCCCGGTCCCCACAACCGTAGCAGAAAAAAGCAGTTTTCGTGCTCCACGGCTAATTTAGTATATAAACCCAAGATTTTGAGGTACCCTTCAAAGTTAAGGTATCAAGTTCAAATTGGAATAGGAGCGACCTGCATCCATTTCCAGCCTCCTGCCCAAAAATGAGCTCCCTAGCTCAATTTTGAGTGTGCCAACAAAATCGTGTACGCCGTCTGAAAAATAGGAGATCAACAACAAAAACGCGCGGTCTTTCAATTTTTACTCGAAAACCAGTGAACCATTCTAAACCATTTTTGGGTATATAGACCAACTTTTTGCGCTCTTTTTTATGCGGTTAAGCTCTCATTTCTACGTTCACTCTCAACTGAGATTTCGAAAAAGAGGTTGCGCGCGGGGCCGATTCAAAACCAAATCTGGTGCGCGCTTCGCGCGCACCACAATAAAGGCAAGATCGCCGAAATGTTAGTCTGTCAATAAAGCCATCATACATACCACTCAGCGTCTGCTACAGTCAGTGTACATATAAACTATTATTTTATGCCGAGGTTCATCGAGAGTCGAACGTGAAGTTTACCCTCTAAAAGCTGGATTAGCTGGATACCGTATTTCCTCTAATAGAAGTACACCTCTATTTGAAATACACCTCTAATAGAAGTACACCTCAAAGGGAAGGCTGAGTATTAGAAGTACACCCTCTATTTCAAGTACACCTCTTTTATATGTACACCTCTTTCCGGGATGGACCTCCGGTACTAGGGTGAGTGTTTGGTAATCCAAATGCGGCATTTGAGAGAGACCAGTTTGCACGAGGTGTTTTTTTTATGTTGTGAGGTCCAAATGTTCACGAAAAACTATCGGTCACCCCTTTCTGGTTGAAAGATTGCTTGTATGGGGCAACTTCCGATGAAACTTCAGCGAACTTCAAGTGACCAAGAAAAAAACAGAGCTGAGACTTGATATTGATGTTATTAACGACGAACGCATGGAGTTCATTTAGGTAATTCACAAGAATTTTGATTTAATTGGGTTTTAATCATTCAACGTTGACGTGTTTTGGCCCAAGACGTTGACTTTAAAGGCAGCGTCCACGATAAAAACCATGCCTGATTTTTTGGTGGAGATCGGCAGCTGCGGGGCCTAGGGCAACCCTAACGTTGAAAAAACTAAGAAAAATGAGCTCGGAATGGTCCCCTATGGCCCCAAAGTTGAACACCCGTCAGCTCGTCACACCCCAGATGCACTTTCCACGCCCACCGACGTGAACAAATGAATGCTCGAGATTGTGAGATGAGCGATGGTTTCCGATCAATAGCCCCGTTCTTCCCTTTATTCCGAACTTCTCTCTTTACTCAGGTCAGCTCGCATACATCGGGTGAAAATGACGGAAGTTACAAGCCTCGGACAACTCGTCCACCATGCTTCCTTAGCCCAATTTTTGAGGGACCATAACTCCGTTCCCAGAAGGTCTTGTACGATTCCATAAACATCATCGGAATCAGCATGGGACCGTCTTTGAGATAGGCGGAGAAGCAGAAAAACGATTCTAATCGTGAACACTGCCTTTAACGGTCCTTGAAAAGCCGAGATTCCCCAGCTTTATGAAGATTGGATCCATCATGTAGAGGAATTGTTTCTAAAACAAGAAAATCCGGATCCATCAATGGTCGACTTTACATACTGTGGATTGTGGACGCAAAGAACTCGCCCCTGGAAAAGCTGTTATAAAGTCGTTCAAGAACCGCGCTTTTTTAATCGCTCTGGACGTCTCGAAAGGCGACCAGTTAAAGGCAGAGTTCTCGATAAAATCGGTTGTTGTGCTATCACCGTAGAATGGTAGATCTGGCCATCACAAAAGTGAAAATGAGTGAAAAATTGGAGAAAAAACGCTCAGGAGAAAGTTATGGCTCGGTGTTCTCCCGCCCCCAATTACCGAGATTCGGGTAAAAGCCTGTTTTGTCAACTTTTATTTTGCTTCTAAAGTAATTGCTGAACATTCCTGGAGACTACTGATTACTTTAACAGCAAAATAAATGTCGTAGAAGCAAGCATTAATGAAAATCGGGTTAATTAGGGGGCCGGCCGACACCGGTAATTAGCCGTTATACTTTGTTTTTGAGCGTTTTTCCCGCGAATTTCCGGGTTTTTTCACTTACTTTTACTTTTGTGGTGGCCAAATCTTCATTCTCATGAGGAGAGCTCAAAAGTCGTTTTTATCGTGAACCCTGCCTTTAAATTGTTTTCAAGCCTAACAAGTCGATTCCGATTGGTCTCTCTCTTTCCCATAGAGGACGTCTCAACAAAATCGATACTAGACTTATAAAATTTTTGGAACAAATTGACTTATAGAGGGAGTGAATAATGGTTTTGAAAATATGGTATCAGTGATTGTGAAAGCCTCCTCGACTGGGCCTGACACCGGGATCATACTTCCAGCGACGAGCGATGCGACGCAATGTTTATCACAAATATCGATCAAAAATCGATATGGCTGATATGCATTGTCGCTGTCGCTGGTCGCGGGAAGTATGATTGCTGCCTAAATGGCTATGTTTTCGGGGTTGCGGTCTGAAATTTCAATACATACAAATTCTCGGTTTTATGCTGGAAATCTCTGCAAGAAATGCGAAAAGTTCAGCATTAGAAATTCAAAAAAATGCGCCGAATAATAGAAATACACCCTCTTTTAGAAGTACACCTCTAATAGAAGTGCATGTAAAAAAGGGGCCTGAGTATTAGAAGTACAGCCTCTATTTGAAGTACACCTCTAATAGAAGTAAGTACATATAAAAAAGGGGCCTGAGTATTAGAAGTACATGTACTTCTAAAAGAGAAAATGCGGTATGCGCAAACAGGGCCCGTAGTTGCGCATGTTCGTCTTAATCTCTTCGACTCCGGAAATTCAGGCGTTTTGATGATTTTTTAATGGTTATTACTGTGCTTCTCTGGGCCAAACTCCGGTCCGCAATTGCGTCTCGGCACGCTTTGCGGCCGCACTTGCTTGAGTCACTCGGGTTTCCAAAGCCGACGCGATGTGGCTTTTTATACAATTTTCTCCAATTTTTCTTAGTTTCCAGTTTCCAAAACCCACCTAGAGTCAGCAAACCGGCGTCTGCGGCGCTGGAAGCTCTTCCGACTCGGGAGCGTGCGGCCGCAAAGCGTGTCGAGACGCGATTGCGGACCGGAATTTGGCCCAGATAAGCACAGTATAGTCACTGAACACAAATACGAGCGCCAGTTCCAATTTTTCGGTCGATTGCAGAGTCTTACGGCAATTATAATAGTACCTTGCTCACCTTGATCGTCTAGAAAGCGGACCTCATTTTAATGTACAGCACCTCAAGGAACCCCCATGAGCAAAGATTTTAGCAAAAAGTTTTTCTACCTCTGGAGCACAAGAATTCTAAATTCTCAGAATTTTCGATTTTCCGAAAAATCCTCGGACTCTTAGTTTTGCCATTTCATTAAGCTGGCCAATGATTTCCCATTGCGAATACCTTCGAAGTTTTCCCGTTTCAGTGGACCTATTTATAGAGTCTTGTTCTGTCTCAGAGTTCTGACTGGTTCTCATATAGTTGTACAATTTCGAAAAGAATGTCGTACGAAAATCGAATTTTTTTGATTCGAAATCGTCTCGAACGAACGAAAAATGAAAAAGTTTCGTTCGAAAAAATTTCGAACGAATGAATTTTGAAAAACATTAGAATTTTCGGAGGTCGAACGAACGAAATTCGAAACTAATCGAAACTTCGATTTTTTGCAAAATCACTTATTTTTTCGTAATTCGTCGAAAATTTCGAACTTTTTTCGAAATTTGTTCGAAAAAAATTCCGAACGAACGAATTTCGAAAAAACTTCGAAAAATCGGAATTCGAACGATCGAAAATTGAAAAATTTTTGCTCGAAACCATTTCGAACGAACGAAATTTGAAAGAATTTCGTTCGACAAAACTTCGAACGAATGAAATTTGAAGAAATTTCTTTCGACGAATTTTCGAACGAACGAAAACGAACGAAAAAGTTTCGAAAAATCTTTGGAAGAATTTTCGAGAATTTCTTTCGTGTACAACTATATTCCCTACACTATTGTGGAGTAGACCCACCCTATAAAACACCTGCCAAGTGCGAGCTCTTAATTCCTACGATTAAAGGCACAGTCCAACCTCAGAGGTAATTTTTGATATTATGGTCCGGTCGCCGCCTATAGCAACCCTGCCAAGCGGGAAATCTCGATTCACTCAAACAAGCGAGAAAAAGCCAGGAAAAAGTCGGCCACGCCCCCTTGAAAGAAAAAATGAGTAACGCCCACTGCCAGGTTTCCGACCTCAATAGGGGAGAGACGCTCGAATGATTTTATTGAAAACCTATGTTCTTCAATTTGTTTTTGGCCTGGCTTTATATTGTGGCATGCTTCAGAACGATGGCTGCAAATAACGAGAAAATACAGGCTCGAGACAACTCGTCCGCGAACTTCTAGCCGTTCAAAATCGAAATTTTTGAGAAGCCGTAACTCCGTTCGTAGTGAGTTCTGAGCGATTCTGGAGACACCATGTGATCAGCGTGAAATTTTCTCCAAGATAGTGAGAGAAACGAAAAATCGATTTTGAGGTTGGACTGTGTCTTTAAAGGCACAGTCCAATCTCAGGATCGTTTTTTTTTGTTTTTCTGCCTGTACTGAGAACGGCCCCACGCTGATTCCAATAATGCCTCTGAAATCGTACAAGACCCTCTAGAAACGAAGGTATGGCCCCTCAAAAATTGAGCTACGAAAGCATGGTGGACGAGTTGTCCGTGGCTTGTAACTTCCGTCATTTGCGACCGATGTATGCGAGCCGACCTGAATGGATAGAGAGGCTAAAAATGAAAGGAAGAACGGGGATATCGATCGGAAATCATCGCTCATCTCGCCACTGTTGAGCTCGAAAGATCTTAAAAGGGGCGTGACAAAGTGGCTTCCGGATGTGGGAGCCCCAGGGTGGCTTCCTCCTATATCTCGCTTATTCGGAGGAATTGTGAGCTCGCACTTGGCAAGTGTTATAAGGGGTGGGTCCACTACACAATTATGTGGTTTTCTCAGATTTCCCCCCTGAGCTTGGACTGTGCCTTTAAGCGAGATAGGAAGCCACCATGGGGCGCCCAAATCGGGAAGCCACTTTGGCACGCCCATTTTGCGAACTTTCAAGCTCAACAGTGGCGAGACGAGCGATGGTTTTCAACCACTAGCCACGTTCTTCCCTTCATTCTTAACTTCTCTATTTGATCAGGTCGGCTCGCATACATCGGTTGCAAATGACCGAAGTTACAAGCCTCGGACAACTCGTCCACAATGCTTCCGCACCTCCATATTTGAGGAGCCCTAACTCCGTTTCCAGGGGTTCCTGTACGATTTCAGAGACATCATTGGAATCAGGGTTGGCCCTTTTTCAAAATAGGCAGAAAAACAATTAAACGATTCCGAGGCTGGAATGAGCCTTCAAAGGGGATTCATAAAAGATTCTAATAGGATCATCTACTAAAGTACGTTCACAGATGTTCGCCTTTATCACAAAAACACTGCATTCCAGTATATCAACGTAATATTCCAGAATATGCTATGGAAAGCTATTTGGTAAACTGGTGCAAGCGTTAACGGCGCGCTCTATGGTGTATGGTATACTTTGTCGCTGTATTGAGCGACAGGCATGCAATATAACACAAATCGCGGCGGGACCCGCATCGAAGCAACCGCAACGGTCGTCGTAGGAACAGGTGTCGCGTGTGGGTCGCAGTGACATGTCGCGGAGGGCTGACATACTGCAAATGTGCCATAGCCTGCCGCTACCACTGTCGCTGTCGCTGTGCAATGCACTGCGACAACGGCAGATTTAAGGGGCGGGAGGCGGTCGCTGTCGATGTGCAGAGCGACGCGACCGTGTGTCGCGAAAGTATACCATACCCCTATGGTGAATTCGCGCAACGCGACTGCGAACGGAGCTGGCAGTTACGGCTGGCCATTAAGTTCTTATCTGCTTCCCTCAATGCATTTGGCTATATTTTGGCTAACGAAGATCCAGTGTTCACGATTGCGGAGGTCTTCTCTCCCAGTACTAGATGACCTACCGGTCCGTCCTACCTCTCAAACCACCGAGCGAGCTCTTTTCACTGAACATCGATAGATTGTCATCAAGAGTGATTTTTATTGGAATTTCTTTACCGTAATCCCCTATTTTGGATGGTTGCCGTTCTTCCCAAGTACGATTTTTGTCGGTGAATAGTCTTCGGAAAATCACGTACAGTTCTTGGACTCGGAAAACATAGCAAAGAATTCGCCAACAGAGGGGATCGAATACGGAAGTGTCCGGCCGGTAATCCGCGCCTTGAACCACTCGGCCAACATGTCTCGACGGGAGGTTAAAGGGACCGGTTATGCATTTTCGCTATTTCGAGTTCATTTCAGAAATCGATAATTACTTTTCCCACGAATACTTCCGCAGCTATTGGGGCGTTTTTACGACCACTAGGAAGGTATCCACTATTTGGAATCCCAATTATCTCTGTTATTATGCGTGCGTGTGCTAAGCTAGGGGAGAAACAGCGAGAAGGCGCGGTAGAATAGGAGACGTAGCACAATCGACGAAAATAATTTATACTTCGAAATAGATGCTAGCTCAGTCTCAATTTTGGGGGTCCGAAGGTCGAAATTTTTTCATTGCTCATATTGCGCCCAGAGGAGTGATTTGAGGCGTCGAATACGAATGTGAGGTCCGTATCTAGTGTTTCGGACTTTTGTGCTAGATTTGATTGGGCAGAGATCGGATTTGGCTGGAGTCCTCCACAGTTTTAACTACTCGTAGCATGGACATTCTCGTTTCACTTTGCTCTCGTCGCTTATCGCTAAAATGGTTTCCCTAGTAACCACAGTGAGGGTGTATCCTCTGGTTCTGAGCATGATTTACTCCGTTCCCTCGCGAGCTTGTGCGGAGCGAGGGTAGAGACAGCGAGAAATTGTGGGGAGAAGGAGACGCAGACGCACGCGACGAACGGAAATAAATCACACCCGGGAACAGAGGTTACACAAGCGACAGTTGTCTTTTAATTTACGCAGCGTCCCGCCGGTGTATAACTAGGGCCTATAGGCGGATCATGGGTCTGATCCCTACCTTGTTAGTAATCACGGCTTTCAGATTTACGACTTCTCGTATTTTTGAATTTTCCGAAAAATTTTAAACTCATTTTTTGCCATTTCATTTAGCTCGCCAATAATTTTTTCATTGCAGAAACCTCCAAAATTTTCCCGTTTCAGTGAACCTATTTATGGGACATTGTTGAGCCTTAGTGTTTACTTCAAGCAAGAATATTATATTCGTCGGGTTCAGATATGAGTTTTCCAAAGTCTGATGACTCGTCTGGAAGCTTACACCGGCTTATATATGTTATGTTACAAGTGACTTGTTTCCGACCTTCAATGTTAGGAATAACTTGTTTTCATTTTTCTTAGCGCTCGACTCTGAGAGAATTCGCCGCGTCAGTGCCGGGAAAGTACCGCGACCCTCGACTGTGCCGCGATGGTACCGCAGCGGCTCCGCGTTAGAACCGCGCCGGCTGCACGAGAATGCAGCAGCGAACCCGCGTGGAGTGCGATGTACTGTCCTACGTGGTGAAACGAAGTTTAGTTCTCTGACCCAAGTTTGAGGTGTATTTCGTATTTCCTTGGGCGCAAAATCGGCGGTAACCTCTGTCCCTATCAGACAGAGGACGCTACTACCGCATGTGCGTATTTGCCGCTTCGGTGCCTGTAGGCGCCGAAGCGGCCCTATCGCGGAGCCACAGCTGCAATTTCTCTCAGAGGATCTTGAATGGGCACGCCTAACGACCCAGTTGCGAGTGAAAATTCATCTAAATTACGTTCACAGCTGTTCTCAGGTGGTTGTTCTCAAGATCCAAATCATCATTATCACAAGGACGTTGCATTCTAGGATATCAACGCAATATTCCAGAATATGCTGTGGGAAGCTACGTATTTGGCAAACTGGTGATCAGCTATTTCGCAAGCGTTAACAGCGTGCTCTATGGCAAACTCAGGTGACCACAACGCTACCGCGAACGGAGCTAGCTGTTAGGGCGGTCGGCCATTAAGTTCTTATCTGCTTCCCCCGATGCGTTTTACTATGTTTTGCCCAACGACGCGTCAGTGTTCGCAGGAACGCAGCGGTCGAGTGGTCTTCTCTTCCCAGTACTAGATGATTGACCGGTCTGTCCTCTCCTTCGAACTACCCAGCCGTTTTCACTGGACTTTAGTATCCTGGGGCGTCGTGTTGGGCAACAGACGTCGCGAATTGTTTTGATTAGGTCCAAGCATAGGAATGAGCAACGAAGAATGGAACGTGATATCTTGCGGGTACGCAGCCTTCGATCATTAGAATGGTGTGGTTAGTTGGTTTCTCTTATGCATCCGGCATAAGTTGTTTGACTTTTTATAGGGATGGAAATTAGAATATAGTGATCTGTTACTTACATATCGTCGTATGCGTGAGTAGATGCCTCAGTACAGACCGCTTGCAGCACGATCGCTCTTGATTTCACCCATTAGTATTGTCTGTATTGATTGATAGCGCGGTCGCAACGGTGTTAAAATATCTTAATGTCATCGTGGTGGCTACTTTTTTAACACCTAGATGCCATAATTTCGTATTGTGGCCAAAACGGCTCTCGGACTAATGATTTCAAATAAATGCTGTTGCTTCTCGTTGACTTGTTTTTACGCAGGGGGTTGTGCTTCGTTGTCTGCTGTGTAGTCTAACCAAGTTTTTGCAAAACATCGAGCTGTCACAACGAGAGTAAGGTCGTAAACTTCCCCATAGCGTGTTGGGCAATCCCTACTTCTGGGCTGGGTTTCATGAACGCATTGGGTCCCGGCAGGGCTTGGTTTGGTTAGGCCCTACTCAGAACATTTTCGTTTACTTGATTTCGACTTTGAGAACAACTTTCTGCTTGTCGCCGTAACGAACCACGGTATAGTTGTTCTTACGTGGATAACTACTTGAGACTCACCAACTTGTCATCAACAATTGCTCTTACTGTGAGAATAACTCTATAACAAGTTAGCAGCCTAATGCTGTTATCTAGTTGTTGATACCGTATATCAGAATGTAGCTGACAAGTATAGTCTATAAACTTGTAAAAAACACTTTGCCATCCACCCAAACACTACTCTGTCGCTGCATTGATTTCTAACAGTGAGAAATACTAGGAATCAATAAAGGGATAAATTAGTTTTTCCCAATTGCCTCAAACCTTATCTCATGTGTAAAACACTAACTAGGGCTTACCTTACATTTCTGGTGGGCTTTTATAAAACCATGTGTTGATAGTTGTAGGTATGGGACACAGCATTGATAATCCATTTTCTAAATCCCCTAAATGCCTCAGAGATTCAATTTACAGGAGATTTCCAAAAGTGGGCATTTTTTAGCTTTGCGTAGATAAAAGGGGTACACGAATGGCAATTTTCAGGATGTTCAAAAAATTGTCTGAGATTGGGCTGAAAACTTGTTTCTAGAGGGTGAGCAACGGCAGTTAAAAGGCTTGATGCCTACCGTAACCTACAGCAACCCTGGGTCTGGCGAGGACTAGACCCTTTTCAGCTCTCTAAATCACTCCATATGAAAGTTTTGAGCCGAATCCGAAACTTTTTTCTTAACACCCCAAATACCTTACCTTACCCTTACCTTTTTGTGAAGCAATGAAAAGGCCATTTTTCGGAAACCCCGCAGCCATTCAGGGAATTTCAAGCACGGATTGTCTTTGTACTGTCACAGACCTATAGCAACGACAACATGGTTCTTCAAATCTCCACGGGAAGTTTGAAGCAGTCCCTAGTAAGATACGGATCCCAACTCCTAGAAAACATAGTTCTGTTGACTCGCAGGTAATCCTCACGGCGGCGGGGGGTGTAACTCGTCCAAACGCACGCACGTGTTATCCGTGGATTATGAACAGGAATTGAAACCTCCGGGTGCGCGGAACTCTTGTATGAAAGGACACACCTTCACAGCCTTCACCGCTACAGAAGTCTGCTCCTTAATAATCTCCATTATTGCGGCGCGACTTTTCCCGCCGGACTATGCGTAGCCCTATAGTCCGACGCATGGTGCAGACGGCTGGCCGCGAGGGGCCGGCAGCCTCACCGGAGAATGGGGTTTCGATTCGCACGGGGTGATCTACCGTCGCAGCTCCGTCCATTCATGAGATAAAATGATTGCGCGGTCGCTTCTATTCCAATTTGAAATTGATACCTTAACCTTGAAGCGTACCTCAGAATCGCGGGTTTACACACTAAATTAGCCGTGGAGCGCGAAAACTGCTTGGGCAAGATCTTCGCAGCTGCCTAGAACCACCCTGAGAAAAGTCGTACCCGTTTTTCAAAGCCTGGCGGCAAGGTAACGGTACTCCCATGAAATTTTTGGTTTACGGAGAATTCGCCCCATGCGTAGCGCGTGGAGAATATGCCCGCGAGGCCACTCATTGCAATATGACCACTCATTGCTAGCATGGTGTTTTCTAGCGCAAGCGAAATCTCGCCCTCGCGACGGAAATTTTCTGCCCTCCTTGCGGATATTTTCTCCCCTCCATGCGGGTATTTTCTCTCCCCCTCGCGGGCAAATTCTTCCCTCCAGGCGGGCATTTTCTCCTCTCTCGCGGGCAAAATCTCCTGCTGAAATGTACGCGTGCGGCTCGGGAAAACCTCACGTAATCCCGTTAGAGGATTTACCTCTCGAAAGCGGAAATCGCGGAGCAAATTTCACGCCAGAAAGGGAACCTTCGGAAAATGTGAAATTCCTGAAAATTTAGCTTCCTGGCAAGAATAGCGATTTGGCGATACCATATAGAAGTGAAAACAAGTTTAAAAAATATCTTGGAATATCTTTAAAAATGTCACAAGGTAGCTGAGTTGAATACAAAACTTAGGTGTCAGGCAGGAATCAAAACATTCTAAAAACATCAGAACAACATCTTAAAAATGTTTTGGCGTTAAATAGCTTTGAGTATCAAAAAGGCTAGGAAATGAAGTGAAATAACTAAAAATACGATTAGGCGGTCAATTATAGACCAGCTATCGAGAAGTAGGGACAGACGAGGGATCGGATCTTACAAGCTTCTCCGTTTAACTTATCGAAGCAAAATCAAGCGGGCAACAAAAACATTAAGCCGTTTTTTTAAAGCTGTAATAAGGGAATCAGCGTAGGTCAAGGTAGGTAAACGCAAGCTCCAATCCATATCGCGCTTGTAAAATCCGATCCCTCCTCTGTTGCAACATCTAAATGGTTTGTCTATGGTTGACCGCCAAACTACTACTTTTAAATAGTTTGTCTATGATTTTTGGCTGAGACTTCGAAAAAAAGGGCGAATAGAAAAGGATTAGCACTGCCAAACTGTAACAGAAGAATCAGTAGAAGAAACCAAACAGGGCAATATGAAAAAAGAGGAAACAGAAGATCAGGAGCAATGTGAGAGTGTAAAAAAATGGCAATCGAGAATCTTCCATGTTTCGAATCCGGTGCTCGCCGTCATTCGAATTGTACTTTAAGTGAATTAAAGCTTGTTTCTACCGTTATATCATCTCTAATCGGCCGGCAAAGTGGATTTCAAGTTGCTTTACCCTGTGGATGAGCGCTATGTGGGGATACAGTTGTTTTGAAGCCAATTCATAATTGATAGCCTCTGGCAGAAGTCGATCCTTAGTTGAAATGAAGTGGTTTCAAGCTAAATTAGTCGAATTAAAGTTGATTTTGCTGGTGATTGCTGGAAATCAAGTAATCCAAAAAGTTCTGAGTAGTTATACACCAGCGGAATGAAAACGTAGCTCGATGAGATTGCCGCCGCTTGCTGCGTGAATTAGGGACTCGTCTGCAATGTTGCGTCTTTGGCGCCTTTGACGCAATACTGCGGACAAAAAATTTCCAGGCGTTTTTAATGACATTTTATCGGTTTTTTTCGCTTCTGACACTTTTTAATTGCAGAATATCACTAATAATCAATTCCTCTCGTCATTACAGTGCTCGTTATGTCGTTTTGGTTATGTTTTAACAATTTAAAATCTTAAAAATATTCAGCTGGTGGAAATTGGCAAATTTCCAACAGGGCAGGTCCCGCAATGGTACAGTATACGGTGCCGCGGCGTGTATAACTGCTCGGAGCGGTCTTCCGGCGCGTTTTTCTAGAACAACACTTCCTTTGGACATGCCTCAGCACAGCTGGGACGCACAGAAGTGGTAGTTGTCTTGCTATTTCCGCAGCGTCCCGCCGGTGTATAACTAGGGCCTTAGCTGCCCCACTCTGGCAAATCGGGGGACACTCCTCGTTCGACTCCCGGCTGGCGTTAGAGAACTCAGGGAACGCGGAGTTCAGCGTAATGGTAGGCGGGAGGCTGGAGACCCGAACTGGCATAGCGGGAGACCCGCATCGAGCGTCATGGTGATGACGTCACCAATCCACCGGAGACCCCAATGGGCATAGCGGGAGACCCGCAGCGGGTGACCGGGAGACCCCTGATATTACCCACGCGGGTCATCCTTCCTCACATGTTCCATTAATGGGGTCATTCACGCCCCATTCGGGCGAGTTTCAACGGAGGGTCTCGTCCTATGTCGTAATTGATATCTGGGACCAAACCGAACCAAACCACCACCTCGGAGGTGCGGTTACATGGAACCCAGGCAAAGCCCAGTCCTGACCAGACCTAGCGATGATGATTCGCTCGTTGGTTTGCGAATGTTTCCTACCGAACCGTGCTGCGACCCCCGGTTTAGCGTTCAAGAATCCCAGCCCTGGAGAGACTGCTATCTCGGCAACCGTCGTCATCAGAGTCTGTCCGATTTAGACTGCCCGCCCACGCGGTCGGCGTGCGCATCGGCAGCTGTCGCGATGGCATTTTTCTGACAAGCCTCTGCACTGCTGCAGATAGATGACAGGGATATCACTCAAAAATCGTCCAATATTACTTCCATCCAGTTTACGGGTCTAAAACATGATTATGCCACAGTCGCTCAACACGCTCGCCAGTCGCGAGAGCGGACAGCCTCAATCGGACAGATTTTAATTCTCTAAAGATCTAGGCTTGTAAACTCTAAGGTTATGTTGCCTCCAGAGCCAGTATTTGGAACAGTTTACCAGTGGGCTGAGTGTGACTTTCACTCATATTCTCTGTTTTTTTACCAGCGCCCTTCCGGTCTCTCATAAATCGCGGATTTATCGTTTATTAGTACGACCTCATGTCTTCTTGTAGAATTCCGAGGGTTTTTGTAGGAGCGTAGTGGTTTTAGTGTAGGTTGGACAAGCCTGCAGGGTTCTACGATTTTCAGTTTCCAGCAAGTTTTTAGACAATTGTGGTCAGTAAGAGACAGTTGTTGGAATGCCATTCCTCTGGAATAGTAAGACACCTCAAATTTGTGTGAATACTGTCTTCGCCTGCATTCCTCGCTCCAAGACAAATTGAACAGCGGAATTCAGCGCTAAGGGCAGACCAAAGCACCAGCTGCTTCACAACTCCTGAAAATAGGGACTGCAGAAAGTTAAAGGCATCGTTAACGAGAAGTCTCGTTTTGGAGTTTTCAGTGTGATACACTACGCTGGCAGATGCTGTAGGGGATAGAGTCGAAGAAAGCAGCGAAAATGGGCCAGATGTCGATAAAAACGTCCGCGAAGAGTAGATTTCGTTAGGCCGGCACGCCTGCCTAGCCCTCCCCCAACCCCCGTTCTGACGAGCTCGCGGACGTTTTCGATGGCACATTGCCAAGCAACTTCGCCACGTCTATCCATGGGACAGGGACTCTCTACACACCGAGGGAGGAGTTGTCCCGTTTTTTTTGCGGTTATAATTCCACTCGGGACCACTTCGCTCGCGTGGACTAGGGCGGCGTTTCGAACTGCAGAAACGGGGCAACTCCTCCCTTGGTGTGTAGACAGCCTCTGTCCTTCTATTCATATCGATTCGCGCACATTTCGTCATCTGCGCGCGCTTACGGAAACTAGCATGGAGCGTAAGCTCGTCTGCGCCCAGAACCTGTACATACGGTGGAAACCGCTATTTCAGCTTATACTGAGCTCGTTTCTTCGCTGTTTCTTCACTATTCGTTAGCTCACGAGCAAACAACCCCATTTTTGATTCGAACTTAAATATGATATTCATCGTGAACACTGCCTTTAATGAGAAAAACCGCTTTTAAGTTAGGTTGCCCAGTTAGCACCATCGGGAAATTTGTGATAGTGGAGCTCCTTTATAGTATTACAAAGTGTGTGAAGCTCCATACCATTCATGTGCTTTTTTGATCCGCATGCAAGAGGAGGGCTGTTTCGCCTATATATGTATTCGTGCCCGCAGACCGAAGACTCAGAACATTTTCGTTTACTTGATTTCGACTTTGAGAACAACTTTCTGCTTGTCGCCGTAACGAACCACGGTATAGTTGTTCTTACGTGGATAACAACTTGAGACTCACCAACTTGTCATCAACAATTGCTCTTACTGTAAGAACAGCTCTATAACAAGTTAGTAGCCTAATGCTGTTATCTAGTTGTTGATACCGTATAGCAGAATGTAGCTGACAAGTATAGTCTATAAACTTGTATACTCTGTCGCTGCATTGATTTCTAGCAGTGAGAAATACTAGGAATCAATGAAGGGATAAAGTAGTTTTTCCCAGTTGGCTCAAACCTTATCTCATGTGTAGAACACTAACTAGGGCTTACCTTACATTTCCGGTGGGCTTTTATAAAACCATGTGTTGATAGTTGTAGGTATGGGACACAGCATTGATAATCCATTTTCTAAATCCCCTAAATGCCTCAAAGATTTAATTTACAGAAGATTTCCAAAAGTGGGCATTTTTTTAGCTTTGCGTAGATAAAAGGGGTACACGAATGGCAATTTTCAGGATGTTCAAAAAATTAACTGAGATTGGGCTGAACACTTGTTTCTAGAGGGTGAGCAACGGCAGTTAAAAGGCTTTATGCCTACCGTAACCTACAGTAACCCTGAGTCTGGCGAGGACTAGACCCTTTTCAGCGCTCTAAATCACCCCCATATGAAAGTTTTTAGCCGAATCCGAAACCTTTTTCTTAACACCCCAAATATTCCCTGATGGCTGTACCTGACCTTTTTGTGAAACAATGAAAAGGCCATTTTTCGGAAACCCCGCGGCCATTCAGGGGATTTCAAGCACGGATCGTCTTTGTACTGTCACAGACCTACAGCAACGACAACATGGTTTTTCAAATCTCCACGGGAAGTTTGAAGCAGTCCCTAGTGAGATACGGATAGCAACTCCTAGAAAACATAGTTCTGTTGACTCGCAGGTAACCCTCACGGCGGCGGCGGGGTGTAACTCGTCCAAACGCACGCACGTGTTATCCGTGGATTATGAACAGGAATTGAAAGCTCCGGGTGCGCGGAACTCTTGTATGAAAGTGCACACCTTCACAGCCTTCACAGCTACAGAAGTCTGCTCTTTAATAATCCCCATTATTGGGGCGCGACTTTTCCCGCCGGACTATGCGTAGCCCTATAGTCCGACGCATGGTGCAGGCGGCTGGCCGCGAGGGGCACTAAAATGACTGCGCGGTCGCTCCTATTCCGATTTGAAATTGATACCTTAACCTTGAAGCGTACCTCAGAATCGTGGGTTTACACACTAAATTAGCCGTGGAGCACGAAAACTGCTTGGGCAAGATCTTCGCAGCTGCCTAGAACCACCCTGAGAAAAGTCGTACCCATTTTTCAAAGCCTGGCGGCAAGGTAATGGTACTCCTATGAAATTTTTGGTTTACGGACAATTTGCCCGATGCGTAGCGCGTGGAGAATATGCCCGCGAGGCCACTCATTGCAATATGACCACTCATTGCTAGCATGGTGTTTTCTAGCGCAAGCGAAATCTCGCCCTCGCGACGGAAATTTTCTGCCCTCCTTGCGGGTATTTTCTCCCCAGCTTGCGGGTAAATTCTCCCCTCCAGGCGGGCATTTTCTCCTCTCTCGCGGGCGAAATCTTCTGCTGAAATGTACGCGTGCGGCTCGGGCAAAATCTCACGTAATCCCGTTAGAGAATTTACCTCTCAAAAGCGGATATCGCGGAGCAAATTTCACGCCAGAAAGGAAACCTTTGGGAAATGTGAAATCCCTGAAAATTTAGCTCCCTAGCAAGACTAGCGATTTGGCGACACCATCAAGAAGTAAAAAAAAGTTTAAAAAATATCTTGAAATATCTTCAAAAATGTTTTGGCGTAAAATAGCTTTGAGTATTAAAAAGGCTAGGAAATGAAGTGAAATAACTAAAAATACGATCAGGCGGTCAATTACAGACCAGCTATCGAGAAGTAGGGACAGACGAGGGATCGGATTTTACAAGCTTCTCCGTTAAACTTATCGAAGCAAAATCAAGCGGGCAACAAAAACATTAAGCCGTTTTTTTAAAGCTGTAATAAGGGAATCAGCGTAGGGCAAGGTAGGTAAACGCAAGCTCCAATCCATATCGCGCTTGTAAAATCCGATCCCTCCTCTGTTGCAACATCTAAATGATTTGTCTATGGTTGACCGCCAAACTACTACTTTTAAATAGTTTGTCTATGATTTTTGGCTGAGACTTCTAAAAAAAAAAGGTCAAATAGAGAAGGATTCGCACTGCCAAACTGTAATAGAAGAATCAGTAGAAGAAGCCAAACAAGGCAATATGAAAAAAAAGAGGAAACAGAAGATAGGGAGCAATGTGAGAGTGTAAAAAAATGGCAATCGAGAATCTTCCATGTTTCGAAACCGGCGCTCGCCGTCATTCGAATTGTACTCTAAGTGAATTAGAGCTTGTTTCTAGCGTTATATCATCTCTAATCGGCCGGCAAAGTGAATTTCAAGTCTCTTTCCCCTGTGGATGAGCGCTATGTGGGGACACAGTTGTTTTGAAGCCAATTCATAGTTGATAGTCTCTGGCAGAAGTCGATCCTTAGTTGAAATGAAGTGGTTTCAAGCTAAATTAGTCGAAATAAAGTTGATTTTGCTGGTGATTGCTGGAAATCAAGTAATCCAAAAAGTTCTGAGGAGAGCGAAGCCGCCGAAACGTTAGTCTGCCAATAGAGCAATCCTACTATGTACCTACATAGTGCCTGCTACAGTGAAAGTATCAACTATAATTCTGATGCCAAATTTCATTGAAACCTGAACATTGAGATTACCCTGTATAGCCGAATCAGCTGGAATTATGAAGAAACTTTGTGTTTTTTTGTTTCTGACAGTGCTTAATCCACAATTTTTTTGCAGAAGAAGGTAATTTTTTCCTAGTTCGTCAAAGTCGTGAGAACACAGATGGAGTACTGCAATGTTTATATAGACCAGTTGAAGCGGGGATTTCAGTAAAATTTTCGGTCAGATGGGAAATTCCGAGCTTCCAAAAACAATAAGTTCACAATGGTTTCACGATTTTTGCAGTATCATTCTAAAAAAATTCAGACTCATTTGAGGAAGTGTGTCTTCAAGTGAAGTGTTCGAATCCATGTACGTTAGTCTGCCAATAGAGCAATCCTACTATGTACCTACATAGTGCCTGCTACAGTGAAAGTATCAACTATAATTCTGGGGCGGCATGCATGAACGCAGCGAACGTTGCCAGGGAGCCGCTCCGCGTGCCATGCGCGCAGCGTCGAGCAACGGGGCGGCCCCGAATTTCGTGGCGTGTATTGATGTGCCTGATTTTCGGGACCGCCCCGTTGCTCGACGCTGCGCGCATGGCACGCGGAGCGGCTCCCTGACACCGTTCGCTGCGTTCATGCATGCCGTCCCTGATGCCAAAGTTCATTGAAACCTGAACGTTGAGATTACCCTGTATAGCCGAATCAGCTGGAATTATGAAGAAACTTTGTGTTTTTTTGTTTCTGACAGTGCTTAATCCACAATTTTTTTTGCAGAAGAAGGTAATTTTTCCCTAGTTCGCGAAATCGAAGAGCAACACAGATGGAGTACTGCAATGTTTATATAGACCAGTTGAAGCGGGGATTTCAGTAAAATTTCCCGTCAGGTGGAAAATTCCGAGCTTCCAAAAACAATAAATTCACAATGGTTTCTACGATTTTTTGTAGTTCTGTTTCAGAAGAAAATCATTCTAAAAAATTCAGACTCATTTGAGGAAGTGTGTCTTCAAATGAAGTTTTTGAATCCATGCAGCTTTTTCTGTGTATAACGAATTTTTGTCTGTTTTAAGAAGAAATAATCTCATTTGTGCCCATCTAATTTGCGAGTTCTCCTAAGTTAACTGAGAAGTCAGATTTCTGTAGCTTTCCGGAATCTTGCAACGGCATCACCACACCAGGCTGCCATAACTACCCGTGAAGCTACTGTCAATCTCAGAGCCAAATTCCGGTCTGCATTCGGGGACTACTCAGAAAAATCAAAACAAGTTACTTGTAATATAAATGTGACTTACTTGAACGTCTTAAGTAACTTACATTTATATTACATGTACATAACATACATTTATACTACATGTAACTTAAAGTTATATCACTTTATATTGTAAGTTACACCATTTGAATTTTCACTATGGGTGGCCATCACGTGACGCAGACGACACGCGACGCAGAGGGCGTGTCCCAAACCACACACTACGCAAAAATATGCTGTGCAGGGCCTTCCCTGATGTGGGATCAAGTACCTCAAACTTGTGTAACTGAACCAACAGCTACGCCAGTCGTAAAGCTGACCCCGCGAGTGCGTCGTACATCAGCCTTGAAAATATCTTCTTGGTCGATGTAAGTTACTTGCGACTTATATTGTGCCATTTAAAATACATGTAACATATCGGAGGCGCACTGCACGCAGTACATTCTCAGAAAATGGAAACAAGTTACTTGTAACATATCTAACCTGATGTAAGTTACTTGCGACTTAACTCAAGTCATTTAAGTTGCATGTAACATACCGAAGGCGCAGCGCGTGCAGTATCCCACCGATATGTTACAGGTAACTTAAATGACCTGAGATAAGTCGCAAGTAACTTACATCGGCTCGGATATGTTGCAAGTAACTTGTTTTCGGCTTTTTATGTTACAAGTAACTTGTTTTCATTTTTCTGAAAACGGCTGTCTCTTCATGCAACGCGTGATAATCGTGCTGGGACCACTTGGTCCCGGCACGATTAAATCTTCTCCCAGCACGATTATCGCGTGTCACATGATGAAACAGCCGTAGTACGCAGTTGCGAACCGTAATTTGGCTCTCACAAGGGAACCACTGTGAGTCATAGTAAGGCCATAGCTATACACCAGCGTTTCGCCGCCGCTGGCTTCCGCGGCATGTCTGCTATTGGTCAATTTCAAAATCTGACCAATCGTAGACGCCCCGCAGAAACCAGCGGCACCGAATCGCCTATTCATACCTAGGGCCTAACCATTTCAAATGAAATGTATTTTTCTAGAACCATTTTCGGACGAAAAGTTCGAATATGCCCATCGCAGCTGCCTAGACCAACTCTGAAAGAAGTTATAGGCGTTTTCTCTCTGATTTTCGTACCTATTATAACCTCCAAAAAGCGCGCTATTTTTAAGAAAATCCTGGAACGGACCTGATAATCGTGTTCAGCGTTGAAAACTACCCCCCTAGGCAATCCTGAAAAAAATTAAAAACGCCCTGAAAATTCCATGGGGGGTAGGTACCCTTACCTTGCCGCGGAGCTTTAAAAACGCTCATCACTTATTTCAGAGTGAATCTAGGCAGCTACGATGGGCATATTCGGACTTTTAGCCCGAAAATGATTACAGAAAAGTACATCTCATTTGGAATAGTTACTATGACTTATAGTGGTTTCCTTGTGAGAACGATAGTATGTTTTTCTGATCGGCTATGTACGTCCCGAGTTGTCATAAAAACCCCATCCTAGCTGCCAGAGTAGTACTGAAAAAAGTTATGTTTATGTTGTTATTTATGTTTATTACGCTTGCATAAGGCAATCGTTTAATAACAATGGTCGAAACAGTATAATACCATGAGCAGAAGCGAACAAAGAGACATGAGTATGTACTCTATGAACTGTGTTAAGAAAACGTATAGAAAAGTAAATGAAGGAGAAGATATGGGAACCGTTCTGAACTATTTGGACGTTTCACTCGTGAGTAATAATTTTCCAACATGCCGTTATAACTGGCTTCGTCTCTGAGAGTTTTGGCCGCGAAATGGCCGGGAACTAGCCCACCAGGCTCCGCAGCGGCTCCTGGTGGGCTATTTCTCGGCTTCACACGGAACGGACAGGAAGTAGCCGCGAAATAGTCGAGATATAAGTAAACAAAATGAACCAAGACGCAACCGTCGCCGGCTCGCCGAGCCACCATCTGGGGCAGCCAGCGGTCGGGCTGGGCCTAGAGAGGCTGAACGAGGTCCAAGTACCTCAAACTTGGGTAATTCAACCGACGGAGGTGCTGACATCTGAATCATGCCTTTGGAATGCTCCGTATATCTACCTGGAGATCATTATTTCTCGGCTACTTCGCGGCTATTTCTCGGCCAGAACTCTCAGAGGTGTCATTGGCTCGTTGTAAGCTTCAGATAAGCACTTCCTGTACGAGAAGTGCAAAATCTCGCACGCAAACTAGTGTTTGGGCGACCAAGTGGGCTAAGTCCGTGGCTGGCGCGGCGGTCGTGTGCGCCGGTTCAGGCTGAGAGAAGAGCGCAGCTGATAAGCTTACCATACCGCTAGCCACCGGTGAGATTCAAACAGCCCGCACCAGCTGCGAGTGGGACCTAAATGTTTTTTCTTGAGGAGGCAAGCAACGGGCCTAACTATATATACTCTCCATTCCAACGATAAGTTTGTATACATTGCGTCATGCAAAACGTGCAGGTTGACAGATCGTCTCCGCTTACGGAAAAACTTCATTGCAAGAACAAAGAGTTTACATTTTGAGTTTAGTAGTAGATAAAAATACTAACAAGGGAACTACCATAAGTCAGCCTGGTCATTCCGGATAAAATATACTTCTCTAGAACCGTTTTGGACGTAGAATCCGATTTTAATCTTCGCAGCTGCCTAAACCCACTCCGAAAAAAGTTATAGGCGTTTTTCGCCAGCTTTTCGTACCTACAATACCGCCCGTATCTTTTGGTCATTGGGCGCGCTAGAGCGCCGGAGCGCGCCGTTTGGCGTCGTTTTTGAATAACTCGCTTCAAAGTGGTCCAATCGGAAAGTGGGAGCCAAATTCGGAATCAGCATCAAAAATGCGATCTACTGAATGTATAAAAATTTAAAATGGAACTCAGTGGAAGATTTTGGGTTACGGTAGCCATCCAATGTCCCTCGTGTCCAAATGGAGCTGGCGTTTAAGTGTTGTTATAAGTGGATTTCCTGACGTTTTCTCGTATTTAGCACATTCATATGCCGTTTGGTTTCCTCTGTGTTTCTTCTGAAACATTTTGACAGCAAAAAAATTAATAAAAGTTCATAAAAAAGTCATTTTTCCTAACAATTTATGGATTTTAATGTGGTAAAATCACGAAGTTCTTCTATAATAGTGAATTTCGGAAAGAAATTCAAAATTTGTGGTCTCAGTGAAAATTCAATTTCGATAATTTTTTTTTGAAAAATAATTGGAAAAGGTTAGGAATTCTATATTTTTGAAACAATTTCGGAACAAACTCATGCGCTATACACGAAGAATATAGAACTCGAGGAGTATTTCAGCATGAAAATTGAAATTGGTCACTTTATAAAAATTGTAATTTTTGAATGAAATTTTTTGAACTGTTCGTTTTTGGCGCATTTCCGTACACTGGCTGATTCTGGACATGATTTCTTCGTGTGAGGAGAAAAAACAAAGATTGCAAAGCGAATTCCTTACATGGTTGTTGAAATGCGCTCTGATACCTACCTTTTTTGAATGTGAAATCAAATAATTAACCTGATTTTAAGGCGCGATTTCCGTTTAACTTCTAATGTCTGATTTCTTCTCAAAGTTTTGCAATTTATCACAGAATAAGTCACTATTATAGAAGAACTTCGTGATTTTACCACATTAAAATCCATAAATTGTTAGGAAAAATGACTTTTTTATGAACTTTTATTAATTTTTTTGCTGTCAAAGTGTTTCAGAAGAAACACAGAGGAAACCAAACGGCATATGAATGTGCTAAATACGAGAAAACGTCAGGAAATCCACTTATAACAACACTTAAACGCCAGCTCCATTTGGACACGAGGGACATTGGATGGCTACCGTAACCCAAAATCTTCCACTGAGTTCCATTTTCAATTTTTATACATTCAGTAGATCGCATTTTTGATGCTGATTCCGAATTTGGCTCCCACTTTCCGATTGGACCACTTTGAAGCGAGTTATTCAAAAACGACGCCAAACGGCGCGCTCCGGCGCTCTAGCGCGCCCAATGACCAAAAGATACGGGCGGTATTGTATTGTACCTTCCAAAAAGGGCATTAGTCTTTTGAAAATCCGGAAACGGACCTCATAATTGTGTTCAGCGCCCAAAACAACCCTGCTGAGCAAGGTTAGGGTGGAGCTCTGCAAGCATTTTAGAAAAAGTGTTCCAGGTTTGACTTCAAATCCTCCCAAGTGCGTTATTTGGGGCGGTGATCAAAATCTGGGGATTATTCGCCGATTTTCCGAAATTTTTGACTTGATTCGTTCGAAGCTTCCCTTCGGGGGAAAATTCGACGGCAAATCGCGACTTTTGACGATTTTTGAAGCGCTGGGATAGATATTGCTCAAATTGTTCATCTGAGGATAACTGGAGTGCTGAACACAAATCTGAGGTCCGCTCGTCGATTTTCGACATACCACGGTAGATTACGGTGAGTATACGATAGTTCGGTCGAAGTCCTGCGTTTGACTCAAATTTTGGATGCGTGGGCTCTTCGGGGATGGTGAATAGGAATTTAATTTCCATTTGTCGATTTTCGAAATACTAAGGTTGGTTAAGCTCCCTAAATGGTTTGGTACCCACCGTAACCTACAGTAAACTTCAGAATTCCGACAAAAGGACCTCAGATTCGTGTTCAGCATCCTAGATTCATGTTCACCCCCTGTCTTCCATGCAAGTTTTGAGCAGAGTTCAAAAAAAGTCAAAACACCTTCCAAATTTTATTGGGTGGGGGACAAAAAAAACCACTCGGAAAAAAGTTACACGCGGAATAGCCTGACTGACTAATGGAGGTTCTTTTGTAAGTATTTTGATCTACTACTAAAGTCAAAATGTAAACTCTTGGTTCTTGCAATGAAGTTTTTCCGTAAGCGGAGACGATCTGTCCACCTGCACGTTTTGCACGACGCAATGTATACAAACTTATCATTGGAATGGATAGTATATTTAGTTAGGTCCGTGGCTTGCCGCCTCAAGAAAAAACATTTAAGTTTCACCCGCGGCTGGTGCTGGCTGTTTGAATCTCACCGGCGGCTGACGGTATGGTAAGCTTATCAGCTGCGCTCTTCTCTCGGCCTGAATCGATTAGCGGTCCGGCGCACGCGACCGCCGTGCCAGCCACGGTTGAGATTCCAAAGTTTTTCCTTGAGGAGGCAAGCCACGGACTTAGCTATACAGTATCAGTGATTTCAAAAAGAAAACTTCTAATTTAATATTTTTCTTATAGTATTTCTTGGCAACCCTATGTGATCTGCAGCGAGCCGTGACAGCGACAAGGTTTGGACTACGATACTCGAAGACGAGAGGTCAGCGTATTCTTTCTCTCAACAGACATTATCGATTATTGTCAATCAATCATATCGATTTTCTCGCCTGTTGCCCAAATGCCTGTCGCCGATTTAGAAACTCACCGGAGGCAAAATGTTTTAGAGGTTTCGTTCCTCCAAAATGGAAATCTCTGTGCAAAACTCAAGTCTGAAATTAAACGTTCGGGAGAAATATAAGGAATTTCTAAAAGTTTAGCTTAGAAGTCGAAAAAAAATCGAAGAAACGTATCTTGAAAAATTTTCAGAAAATTATTTGGCGAAGGATAATCTGAGAAAAATGAAAACGCCAGCGCGGTTGGGGTGCGCGTCGAGCGGCCGTCGCAGAGACATTCTTAGACGATCCTTTGCAATAATGCAGACAGCTGACTGGAAATTTATTCATCATGCGTCTTATATTCCTGCTAATCAATTTACAGGTCCTAAAAATGTCTTTGCGGCGACCACGGGACACGCGCGCCGACCGCGTGGGCGGACACTTTCAGTAGGATGGGCTCTAGTTAGTCTATGATTGACCGCCTGATCGTATTTCTAGTCGTTTCACTACATTTTCCAAGTTTTTCATTACTTCAGGTTATTCTGCGCGGAATCATTTTATAAAAAATATTTCAGGATATTATTTGATCTCTCATTTCTCGTAACTATTGCAGTACCAAGTAATCCCTTTGACCGGGAAGCTAAACTTTGAGAAATCACTATCTGATTACAGTCGCTGCTCTTCTATTTAGCTTTGTCTTCCTAGCATACCTGAAGTATGAAATTTCAGAAGTAACCGAACTGCTCTCGAAGATTGAGTGTTGTCGTTTCACGGCTCGTGATCTGATCCAGTCACATCCGAACATTATTCTATCTGTTCTCAAGGGAAGTGCATTTACTAACATGTGTTGCTCTAATAAGGCCCTAGCTATACACCGGCGGAATGAATGCCTGCCGCGAAAACTATATTACAAAATTCGACGCAATAATGCACACTAGAAATTCTTGGGCAGTTCAATTGATTCTGGCCGGTATTTTGATCTTTTACTGCACCATCGATGCAAAAAAAAACTTCTATTTCTCCAATCTTCCCCTCAGTACCCTGATGCTCATGCCATTTCCTGTTGCTTTGACAAATGTGACTCCGAAATCGATCAGCTGGGGGAAGTTGGCGAATTTCCAAAAGGGTAGGTCCCGCAAGGACACATTGTGCGGTGCGGCGGCGTGTATGACTGCTCGTTGTGCCTTCCCGCTGCGTTTTTCTGTGACAACTGTGCCCTTTCGAGTGCATCAGCTCGGTGAGAGTGTCGACTAATCGAATCTTCGTTGAATCTTCGTTTCTTTGAATCTTCGTTTGTTATATATAATTACTCTCATAAGAAATGTTTTTTCTAAAAAATATAGTGACACTTGTCTTGTAATTTACGCAGCGTTCCACCGGTGTATAAGTAGGGCCTAAGATAAGGTACTGATGCATAACCTATTAAGGTATGGAATAGCGTGGAATGACAGCGAGTTATACTATGTCCCGTATGTCCCGAACGAGTCGGCAATCGGAGAGTCCAAAAAAGCAACGCTCCCTCCGCGTCTCTGACGGGCACACAACGTACGGAAATCACGCATCCTCTGGTTCGGAGCCAAATTTACTCTGTTCCTTCGCGCGCTTGTGCGGAGCGAGGCTAGAGACAGCGAGAAAGCGTGGGGAGAAAGAGACGCAGCATACGCGCGCAAACGCACGCGATGAACGGGAACAAATTTCTCTCCGAAACAGGGGACACGAGACGCAGCATCTGTCTTTCCAAGACCCAACAACAGAATTCATCGATTTTTTCACGCGCTCATTTCTTTTCTTTCGCATTTTCCATTATTCTTTTGCCTTATTTTCGTTCAAAATTATCCTGTTACTCTCCGATTGCCGACTCGTTTGGGACAGAGTATGTCTTGCAGTCATATTACCGCGAACGAGATCGTTACATTTATCACCGTTTCGGCCGTTCCCTACTCACTCATGCATCAGTACCTGGAACGCTGACTTTATCGTCTGGATTTAGCCTCTTTCTGCAGAAACTAGGGGCCAGACTATACTTGTTCCGAATCGAATAATCGGACGAATATCCGACTGTTTCAGTCGGATAAAAAAGTCGACTTTTTATTCGACAAGTCGGTTATTCGACAAAGTGCGATATCCGACTACAGTCGAAAAGTCGAATATTCGAAAAAATGCGATATCCGACTACAGTCGAAAAGTCGAATATTCGAAAAAGGGCGATATCCGACTACAGTCGAAAAGTCGAATATTCGAAAAGGTGTGATATCCGACTACAGTCGAAAAGTCGAATATTCGAAAAAGTGTAATATCCGACTATAGTCGAAAAGTCGGATATTCGAAATAAATTCCATCTGGAACAAGTATACTGCATAGTTTACATGTCCCGAATCGAATAAGCGGACGAATATCCGACTGTTTCAGTCGGATAAAAAAGTCGACTTTTTATTCGAAAAGTCGAATATTCGAAAAAGTGCGATATCCGACTACAGTCGAAAAGTCGAATATTCGAAAAAGTGCGATATCCGACTACAGTCGAAAAGTCGAATATTCGAAAAGGTGTGATTTCCGACTACAGTCGAAAAGTCGAATATTCGAAAATGTGTAATATCCGACTATAGTCGAAAAGTCGGATATTCCAAATAAATTCCATCTGGAACAAGTATAGGCCAGACACGTGAGTGTGCTAATAGTATACGCTATTTCATACAGGAGATGTTCATGTCACTACCAGCACTATTCGAGACCGAGGAGTTGCTCAGTCTGTCACTGTCCTCATCTCAGGAGCTCGTGATACGATATTTAGCCAGGTGAGTTATAGAGCCGAATTTTTTGAAAAGTACAAGCTCTCAAAGACCGCAGGCCACCCCTTACTAGTTAAATAGCCTTTGTGCTTTCACAGCTACCTGTTGTCATATCGAATTAATGCCATGTCACACGGGTCTACGCATACGCTTTGGACCGGATCAGTCAGATCAGCGGTAAATGTTTTGGTGGTCATGCCTATACACACGTGGGGATGTAGTCTCAGTTAACAAAAATGGAGGAGTTGACCCGTCTCAAGTATCAGGACATTTCCATTCAAGCAAAGTGGTCTCGGGTGGAATTCTTCCTGTGGAAGACGGGACAAGTCCTCCATTTTTCTGAATTGAGACTACAACCCCTATACATGTACATATGATGTACATGTCACCAAGGGAGTGTGATTTGAAGGAGGGATCGCCGATAGTTACATACATTAGTTAGGTTTCCCAAAAATCAGATTCCATCATGGCTTCTGAAGTAGAGCTCTGACGAGATTCGATTTCAAATTCCATAGTTTTTTTCTCAGTTTATTATTCTATGACTACACAACTATCCTAAAAATCAGGGTTATCCTCTTAGAGACCACAGAAATAATGAGCTCTCAGATCTGGAGATATGGCTTATCCAGTTATATACTGTGCTTCTCTGGGCCAAAATCCGGTCCGCAATTGCGTCTCGACACGCTTTGCGGCCTCCCGAGTCGGAAGAGTTTCCCGCGCCGCAGCCGCCGATCTGTTGACTCTAGGTGGGTTTTCGAAACTGGAAACTGAAAAAAGTTGGGGAAAACTGTGTAAAAAAGCCATATCGAGTCGGCTTCGGCACTGAAAACTCGACCGACTCGAGCGCGTGCTGCCGCGAGGCGTGTCGAGACGCAATTGCGAACCGGAATTTGGCCCGGAGAAGCACAGTACATACGACCAGAATTTCGGAAGCAGTTTGGGACGCGGAATCACTCCCTTGTTCCCACGGCTACCACATGGCTGCGTCACGTTTTTCTCATAGAATGACATGGACGATATAGAGAAATTGGAGATGCTTTCATACAGTGTGAAGTTGATTGTTTATACAAGAGCCGAGGCTCCGATTTTTTCACTTACTCAACATGAAAGACTTTTTCAAATCACATAGTTCAAGAACTTCTATATACGTTCTCGAACTATGAACTGATACAACTAAAGTTACTTAGAATATGTAGCTACTATAGATATACCCAGTAATATCACGAAAAAAATCAAAAAAAAAGAGAAAAAGCTGTAACTGAGTAAAAAAAACCAGCTGTTTCCTTATCGATTAATGCAAACATGGAACCGAGCCAGCCATGTATGCTTAGTGGAAGTACGCAACCGCCTTTTTTTCGTCAACTGTATCCTCTACTTCAGAGCCAAATTTACTCTGTTCCTTCGCGCCTTTGTGCAGAGCGAGAGGAGAGACAACGAGTAAGTGTGGGGAGGACACGCAGCATACGCGCGCAGCCGCACGCGCTCAACGAAAATAAGTTCCACTTCGGAAGAGAGGATACGTATTTGACGTTTTTTTGAACTTCCTTTAGATTATACAAATATTTAGCTCAATCAACAACCTTTCTGTGGCAAAGCGTCAACGAGCGTATCTTCTATGCTGTTCACTACGAAATTTACTTGAATTCACCTCACACAAAGGCCAGTCGCTCACAGGTGAGCCGCAGACGAAATTTCGGCACTGGTTCAGAAGGCCTACCACGACGTCGCTCGACTTTCTGCGATGTCATGATAGGTTCCTGATACCAGAGCCGACTTTTTCAATTATACTGCATTCAGTGATTTTAAATTTGTGAAGTATTAGTTTCGAATTTTTTTTGATTCAGACGTTTTGATGCTGTTCACACCGGTGATGTTCCCACGATGCACTGATACGGCTGAAGGCTTTTTGAGAGCGTCAAGAGCTCTGCTGACAATGATTGAAGAAAGCCATCTGGTATTCGAGAAGGACTTCGTCACTCGAACAGAAGAGGACTTTTTGAGGGGTAAGAAAACTTGCACTGAACTGGAAATCCAGAAAAATCGCATACGCACTTTTATGGCACCAAAATCGATCAGGGAATATCCAACTAACTATATTTGCCTTAGGGCGTGTGTGTGTGTCTGAGTGTCTCTGTATGTGATAATGAACGGAAATTAGTCACGTCGTTAACAATTGACACCCGACTGTCAAATACACTGTCTGCGTATGCAGCAGTGGTGATTGACCTCGCTTTCGTGTCAATGGGCAAACAAGAGAACAATCAGTTCTGAGTACTGTTCCACAGAATATATTTTGCTTCATTCGTGTCTATTGCTTCAACTGTTCATTCTTAATCACGTTCTAGAGAGACAGCTTTCTGGGATGAACTCAAGAACTGAGCAGGACATCAATCGAGCCCGAGCAGTTCATAAATAAATGGAGAATTATTACATAAATTTCTTCACAGATTCTCTTCTTTCCAATCTGTGTCAGACTGTGAAGGGTTATGCATTGCATTGCAAGGGTTCTCTGTGTAAGCTTGATCGAGCACAGTGTAATTGATTTTTGTGAAAACGGAGAGAACCGCGCAAATTTTTTTTGCAAAAAAAAGCGTGTTGTGGCGCTTTTGCGCATACAACTGTGAGGGGAATTGCCGCAATTCCGCCGCAAAGAGTCGCGGAGCAGTCGCGGGTGAGATGTGGGGCAGAACCACGGACGATTATTCATTGACCGAACCGCGGCAAGGTCGCGGAAGAGTCCCGGGGGGAATCGCGGTAGAGTTGTGGAGGTGTGACTCACGGAGAAGTCGCGGAAGAAACCAGGATTGCGGTGGAGTCGCGGAGTAATAGCGGAACAGTCGCGGCAATATATCTCGGGTAAAGCTTCACATCGCCATACCTCGCTTCAAAATTGACGAAGTGAGTTTTTGAGATAGTTTTCGTGTTCCTGTCAGTGAGGCAAATGCAGTGGTACGTTTTGAGAGTCTTTCCGACTCCATTATCTTGTTGACGAATGTGTACAGGCCATATGTAAAACGGCCAATGTCTCACCGTCGACTGCGAACCACGCGCTGCGCGACCGCACGCGCGTCGGAAGCAGACGGGTTTTGGCCGCCGCGCGGCGGCGGAAACTCGTCGCGCGGCGGCCAAAACTCGTCTGCTTCCGACGCACGTGCGGTCGCGCACCGCGTGGTACGCAGTCGACGGTGAGACATTGGCCGTTTTATGGCCTGTATTTCCTTTTGAAATTCACATCGACCACAAGTGAAAACATGAAAGATTTCCGATGTTATGATCGTCTGACCAGTTCATAATTAGGGATTTTGTGGTGCAAAAATGCATTTTTCGATGCACTTCTGGAGTTGAATCTCTAGAAGTGTCGTATGGTACTCAATGAAAGCAATCCAGAAATCACTTCGAAATTGAAATCGGACCACTTTGAAGCAAATTATGGCGATGCGGCGCCTTATGAGCGCGAAACGCCGCAAAGGCTTTTTCTGCAAAAAAATTGCGCGGTACCTACTTTATGGGGTCAAGGCTGTTTAGCACAGCAAAGCACTGCTCTGAAATTCAAATAATCTAAGAATCTTAAAGCACGGCCACAAGTACGCTGCGAAGCGGCGTGGGGGCGCACCTTGTTTATGAGATCAGAGGATATCATTTTTTGGATTTTTTGAAGACCATCGATTTCTCCCATGTTCATAGAAACATATTGGTCTAGGTAGGTAGCCGGCTCAGTTCAGGTAGGTTGTCCGCTACCCGCAGTAGCAAGTCACGTTTTGAATCCGGTTCCTGGCGTTGGCATGAAAGAATCATGCCATTCTCCTGGAACGATGTCTGAGCATTGTCAGATGGAAGTGCTGGTATAAAGGGAATAATGTGAACTGGTAACGGGTGTATTGACCTTCAAGTTGGGACTTCCGTAAAATGCAAATGGCGGGTTTTACAGCAGCTATCGGTCGTTACATTGGTCGTTACACAATTGCAACTGTAAGGAAAGATTTCTCATGAGGTGCAGTTTTTAGAGAACAGTGGGTGGCTGGTATTCTTTTGTTTGTGGAGGCAGGGAATTCAATTTCTCCTTCTAAATTGGAGCCTAGTTTTTAGCTAACTCACGACCACGAACGATGTTCACTGGCTGCTTTCTAGCAACATGTGCAGTCAAGTAAGAAGATGCAGGGAAAGCGAAATATATCTTTGCTAGAAAGAATGCGTTACACTTTGGAATCATTTGAAGGTTTTTGGTGTCGTCACAGTGCAGAAAACGTTATCAATTGGTATGAGAATAATTGATTCCTTTTTTTTCGCTCACATACGAATGGTATCTTCTCAGGCAATTCGCGGCCCGAGCCGCCTGACGGTTCGGCTCGTGTTACCCCATTTTCCGGGCCACTGCTGTTGTTATCCGAGCTACTGCTGTTGCCGTCCGGGCGAACTGGAGGAGCCTGGACAGCAACAGCTGTGGCCCGTACAGCAACAGCAGTGGCCCGGAAATTGAGGGAACACGAGCCGAACCGTCAGGCGGCTCGGGGCTCAGAATCGCCTGAGTTTACTAAGTTCATAGTCAATCTCTGGATGTAGGGAGCCGCGTCGCAACTGGGAGCGCGCGTGTCGAGCGTGTGGGATTCCCCCGCCACGGATCGATATCGCTCAGCAGGAAAGCGCGTTAATGGAAAATATTTTTTCGTTGAGCGTTAATTGTTAATTAAAAAAAAACGCCGCGTCAACCCATCAATGCGTTAAACACGTTAATATTGCATTCCGTTGAAAATTTAGAAAACATTACCAGACCACAGCAAGAATCAATAAATTATCAGAAGTCCCATATCAATCAGTGCCATAATTCAACTACATTTAAGGAACTGCGTTGACGTCATTCCAAGACTTTTTCTTTTTTCGTGAGGGTTAAAAGTTAAATGTCGAAAAAAAACCGCGTGAACTCGTTAATGCGTTAGAACATCAACGTTGTTACGCACACGCTTTACTCACCACTGATTTGTCCATGATCAACATTCTCCCATTCCTTCTTCTTCAGTTTCTTTCTTTCTTGCCTCCCCTTTTTTCTTCGTATGTTCATCTGGTAACTTTTCTTTTTTTTTGTGTGTGAGACTTGGAAATATAAAACAATTAGGACCGTTGATAATGCCATTAAAGGCAGTGTTCACGAAGAGAAAGTTCCCCTTTTCTTTGGCTTAAACGTAAGCTTTGGGTCCCTATTAGAAGATTTAGAACGAAAGTGCGACGAAAAACGGCCGGTAAGTGGGTGAAAATCCCGTAGGCTAGCCGACCCATTGGGTCACTCCGCCCACGTCCTATAGTTTCCCTGAATTCGTGGTTAAATGAGTGATGGTTTCCGATCAAAAGCCCCGTTCATCCCTTCATTCTCAACGTCTCTCTTTACTCAGGTCGACTCGCACACATCGGCTGCAAAAAACGGGAGTTACAAGCCTCGGACAACTCGTCCACAATTTTCCCTTGCTAAATTTCGAGGGGCCATAACTCCGTTTCCAGGGGGGTCTTGTACTATTCCAGGGACATCATTGGAATCAGCATGGGACCGTTTTCAAGACAGGCCGAAAAACAGAAAAACGACTTTTATCGTGAACACTGCCTTTAAGCGAAAAAATGTGAAACAACACCCAGTGTGTAAATATAGAATTACTATACTAATATCTATTATTTAGTTTGATGCAAAAGTTTCCGGTTTTTTCACGACTTTGAATAAAAAACATTCGTTTCAAAAACAAACGAGGCTCACCCAACAAAATAATTTTCATCACATTCAAGGGTCGTTCGCCACCAATTGGGCAGATCATGAATTCCTGGCGCGTAGAACTCTGGCTGTTTGGAGTCGAAGTATTCTTCTGAGGCCATTTTGACTTCGTCATCGTTAGTCAACTGTTTTCCGTCTAGGAAGTGCTGCATCGAACGGAACAGATGGTAGTCGGAAGAAGCAAGATCTGGGCTATATGGAGGGTGAGGAACAACTTCCCAGCCCAGGTCCACCAGTTTCTGTTCGCCTTCTACACGACAATGTTCGGCCACACGTATTCCGAATAACCCGACAGAAACTGCTGGACCTGGGCTGGGAAGTTCTCCCTCACCTTCCATATAGCCCAGATCTTGCCCCTTCCGACTACCATCTGTTCCGCTCGATGCAGATGACGAAGTCGAAATGGCCTTAGAAGACTACTTTGACTCCAAACAGCCAGAGTTCTACGCGCCAGGAATTCATGATCTGCCCAATTGGTGGGGAAGGACCCTTGAATGCGATGGAAATTATTTTGCTGGGTGAGCTTTGCTTGTTTTCGAAATAAATGTTGTTTATTCAAAGTCGTGAAAAGTCCGGAAAAGAAAAGCCACGCTCGACACGCGCTTTCCTACTCAGACGAGCACCGCATTCAATGCGTGTCGAATTGCACTCAAATCGAAGACAAGGTGGTTTCGAGCACAGTCAGGGAACGTGCTGCTAGGGAAGCACGTGCTCTCATTGTGTTTCAAATTACGGCACGTGCCCCAACAAATAAGCCGTCCAATGCGCGCATGATACAAATTCAACTCGATGACAAAGCGATTATCTAAAAAAGGAAAGTATACGATGCACTCCTGAGAAAGAGCCAAGAGGTTGGCAGCTTCGCCGGTTTAATTACCCAAGTTTGTGGTACTTTACCCGCCCGAGCGCTGGAGGCCTCGTCCAACCGCTGACGGCCCCAGATGGTGCTCGGCGAGCTGGCCGCGTCGCGCGTTGGTGTGCGCGACTACGATAACGCTGGACTACCTTGCAGCACGTACTCCTGCGATTGAATTTTACGGCAGATGCTCCTGCTATGGAATTTTGCAGCACGTGCTGCTGTTTGAAGCACGTGCCCCTGTTATAGAGCCTTTCGATGGATGTGGTCACTCGAGTTGAATGCGTATTCGACACGCATTGAATGCGGCGGTTTTCTGAGTAGTTGCGACGCGGCTTCCCTCATCGAGAGATGGGCACTATTTATTTAGATACGAGAAATATACTAAGGGCGTCATCAAAGAAAGATGGTAATCACGCAAAAGCGCGTCCTTACGCTCCTTGTGGTCGAATTCTACGAGCGACATAGATATTTGGCCGCCCAGAAAGATCAAGCTTAAATGGCAGTCGAACTTAAAGCTAGAGGTTTACGAAATCGCACTATTCCGCTCGACAAAGGTCATCTGATCTTGCAAATTTCCGGCTTAAATGTGGCGAAAAAACTCGTTCGCTGAGACAAAAAGGAGAATCATTGACGTCGCAACAAAAAGGTGAATAAAATCCAAGATTTCCCTGTTGTATATCATCCAGCCGACCGTTCGTTTTGGATTTCGGACCCGTTCTAGGTTTGCATCATCGCAAAACTCGTGCACTCGGGAACATGGAGCTGACCTATTCATCATTGTCAGATGTCGGCACCTTTGAACACACCAACCTAAGGAACCATCGTTCACCATTTTCTGGTCACAGCCACATATACAATCAGGGACTTGACCAAAAGCACGAGAGGTTGAAAATTTCAGTTGTTAGAAAATAGCCACTACCGTGAAATTCACGTGTTTGATCAAGTTCATAACAGATTGTGGGTGTCTTAACAGGTATGGACCAAAGATTACTGTTTTGAAGTGTGTTGTCAACACGTCAACGCATGTAATCTGTGGCTAACATGATCAAATACCTTAATTCTATTGTGGTGGCTATTTTATAACAACTGGATGGGTGTTTTTTTTTGAACCTATGCCAGAAGTTTTTTTCACGAAAGCAAGTTGCCTCCGATCTCAATGACTTAAAGAAAGGGGTCCGTAGTCGTGGGTCCGTAGCTTGCTTCCTCAAGAAAAAACATTCAAATCTCACCCGCGGCTGGCGAGGGCGGCCGCGTGCGTCGGCCCGCTAATCGATTCAGGCCGAGAAAAGGGCGCAGCTAATCAGCAACCATACCGTCAGCCGTCGGGGAGATTTAAATCGCCTGAGCCAGCCGCGGGTGAAATTTAATTTTTTTTCTTGAGGAAGCAAGTCACGGACCTAACTGTATGTATAAGTGATGTGAATACATCCTATACATGGAAACATTCCAGACCTGCTAACATCCATGGATGGTCTGCCTATCCCAAATACTGAAGACGAAGACCAGCAACTGGAGGCGGACGATGACAGCATTGACGACGAAATTCCATGCCATTCACTGAAGCTCTCAGACTCACAGTTCTATTATACACTGGCATATTTCGACTTTGAATAGATCGCTGTGTTGAACTCGGTGTTTCTACTGTACATGTATTTTCTAAAAATAATTATAATCTAGCGATTCCATTATGCTGTGAATATTGTAAATCTGTAAAGAAAATTGTTCCGTAAACAGAAATAAAGTCAAGTCTTTCTTTTGTGAACTGACGAAGATGAAGGCTTATTTCGATATATTATTCGCCATTCGTCAAGTATTCCCGCTGATCGGTTTCCAAGTTCGAAAATCCCTTCGCGACAGCCGCTCTGCATGCACGCCAATCGCGTGAGCGGACAGTCTCTTTCGGACGGACTCTATGTTCTGTCAAACATCTACAACTCTCGAAACACGTGTTTTTTAAACCCGCGAGGAGATTAAAGCATTACCTAGTAAGAGCGAAATCTTCCTCAAAGAAAAATATTGGAACCAATGACTCTCTGGTTACCCCAAGCGGCAGCGCATATAAGTCCATACATATCTACAGACAGTGAGCTGCGCCCATGCGCAGCGCTATTCTTCTTCGAAGCACGAGTCGAGCGGTTTCTCATACTCGAAGTAGGGCAGCGGCAGGTCCGCGGTAGTTTCCTGTAATGCACAGCCCATCTTGGACGACCCGCGGCGCCCAGAGTTTCACCCAAGGAATAGGCGAAAGCCGACCGTTGAGGGGAGTGATAGGTCATTTCTCGCCAAAAGTTGATAGTGAACCACGCTTTCCGAGGGCAGCTTTTGGTGATTTCTTTGCAGAAGCTCTCAGACTTCCTTGATAATCGGCTCTGCGGTGCGTACCCATGGCAGATCAACGGCCATCCTCGGTTCTCATATGTATGAGCTTTCTATCGCACTGACTAGGCATGGATCAGATGGGTTATGAATTTATCAGAATCTGAGAAATAACCGACTTCAGATTCAGCTTGTAAGAGAAAAGATCGCCGGCTTTGACCGGCCTACATATGCCGCTGAAGTTCTAGTGCCGGATTCATCAACGCGGCGGTGGGGGTTAGGGGAAAAGGCAACGGCACGTTTGACGGTTACCCTGCAAAAGCGGAAGATCGCTAACCGATAGCGCCCTTGATCTACCAAGATAATAGGCTTGGGCAGCAGCAACACTGCTCTTTTGGGAGACCTTTCGTCTTCACGGGGTAATCAACAAACGCGCCGACGCCTTTGCCCCTATCCATCGACACGCGCTGATGAATCTGGCCCCTGCTACACCGGTCCACATACGGTCTTTGACTGCCTATTGACCCTTTTTAGCCAATCTTAGCACCTGCTATGGTGTCACTAACAATCCCATTGATAGGGTTGAAGTCTCGGATAACAGGATGCCTTATCAAGGCGGGTAATTCTCATTTATAGAATCCACATCGATGATGTCTGACGTCGACGGTGATCACATAGACAATGGGCGGAAACAAGGATTTGCAGAAATCACTACGTGAGTCGCAGTCGGACTCCCCATCTATTGTTGGTTGCTCAGGGTAATGAGCTGTCCACCGGGAGCTTAGCCGGGCATGGCCTATCGAGTTGCCACAGTGGTGAACTACTCAGTAGAGTGTTGGAACGAATAATTTTTTTTTAATATTCGAATAAACGAATAATTCGAATATTTCACTTCTTCGAATATTCGATTATTCGAATAAACGAATATTTCACTTCTTTGAATATTCGATTATTCGAATAACCCGAATAATCCACTTCTTTGAATATTCGAATTATTCGAATATTCGAATATTATTCGAATAAACGAATATTTGGGGAACACTATTGCGTACTATCCCATCCAATCCACTCGGGCAAACTGGGGCATCGACAACAGGTTGAGAAGTTGTCATCTCATCAACTGCACCCTCTTGACAAGTCAAATCGCTCGCATTGTAAGCCTGACAACTGCCCGTTGCCCAGCAACGTCCGCCTGATGTCGGTCTGTTGACATTTTGACGTGTCACGTTTAGCGGCCTATCTAGCAGCGGTTCACATCCAGCAAGACTTTTATGTGGCTTAGGAACTACTTTGCACCGACCCGCGTCGCGGTCGGCAAACCGACACGCGTCGCGGTCGACACACCGACAAGCAGCGTAGTCGGTAGACCCACGCGTCGCGGCTGGGTCGCCCAACCTCCACTGAGGCCGCCACCGGATGGGCAGGGCTTCCAGATGCTGGGCGTGGCCAATGTACTGCATTCTTGGGTAATTGAACCGGCTGCACTCTTATCACCTAAAGGCAGTGTTCACGATAAAAAATGTGTTTCAGTTCCCACTAGGAATGGGTAGTGGAGGGGCACACGGTAACGTTTACGTCGAAAGAACGTATGAAAACGAGCCAGAAAAAGCTCCACAAGAGCCCGAATTTGCCACTTCGAGCGCATTGCAAACCTCAAAAGCGCAACACACGCCCACCGACGTGAACAAATGAATGCTCGAGATCGAGAGATGAGCGATGGTTTCCGATCAAAAGCCCCGTTCTTCCCTTCATTCTCAACTTCTCTCTTTATTCAGGTTGGCTCGCATACATCGGCTGCAAAAGACGGAAGTTACAAGCTTCGGACAACTCGTCCATCATGTTTCCTTAGCTCAATCTTTGAGGGACCATAACTCTGTTCCCAGAAGGTCTTGTACGATTTCAGAGTTATCATTGGAATCAGCATGGGGCCGTTTTCAAGATAGGCGGGAAAACAGAAAAACGATTTTTATCGTGAACACTGCCTTTAAGTCAGCATACACGCTCGTAAACGTGGTTGAGATACTAACTACGGAAGTTGAATGGCATGGCTCAGAATACAACGCCTACGCATTCTGAAGCGTCGAAAACGACCACAAATGACGCTACACGACTGAGGAGTCGGCCCCGCACCTGTATTTGCGTCCTTCCCCGAACAGGAGTGCTGGGCCATTCCCACCATTGTCGATGTGTATGGCTCACTTATTGTACTCATTGTACCACCCACAAGCGTCGCCGATGGTGGGAATGGCCCAGAACCCCTTATTTGGAGGAGGACGCAAATGCAAGGGCGGGCAGATACGGGGCGGGGCCAACTTCTGACACGTGTAGCGTCATTGTGGGTCGTTTTCGACGCTTCAAAATGCGTAGGCGTTGTGTTCTGAGCCATACCATTATATTTCCGTGGTTATCTCAACCACGTTTACGAGCGTGTGCTCTGAGTTTTGGCCAAGAAATAGCCGCGAAACAGATGCAAAATGCCTTTTTCCCGAGTAATAGTCGCGAAATAGCCGCCAAATAATGCTGGCTGCGAAATAGTCGCCAAATAATGCTCGCCGTGAAATAGCCGCAAAATACCCGCTAAATTGCCTCCAAATTTGTGGTCTGCTTCGGTCTAGTTTGGTTTAGCTTAGTTGAGTTCAGTTGAGTTATGCGCGGTTTATGCGGTGGCGAACTTCGTAGTGCTGCTTAGCCGTGCCCTACTCCGGAATCTCAGCGACAATTCGAAAAAACTCAGCGACAATTCGTAGTTAGTCGTTGAGACCGACACCATGTCACTGGGAACTCGCCGTGTAATATCTCGCTTCCCAGTTCCCTCAGACGTCTGGGCGACAACAGACGTTGAGTGGTTCAAGATCTGGCACGAACCTGAGACTACATCCAGCTAGTCGTCCTAGGTGGCTGGAAACCATCGAAATCCACGTTCGCATTATGGAAGGAGAGAACTTGGGCTTTTGCGTCAGAATTCAGGTGAAGTTTACCGGGAAAGTAGACAAATAGCATCACCTCGAACCAGTTTCATGAAAATACACATGAAAATGGCTCATTCTGGCCATCATCGTAAGAAATTTCCATGTTGCTCAAGTGTTGCTATACTTATGAGCCGCTCGAGATTTAGACTTTTCTCTATAACCAAAGGTGAAATGGGCATTTCTAGCGTTTTGACAAAATCCTACGAGCGATTTATTGGAAATACCTGCTATACTGTGCTTATCTGGGCCAAACTCCGGTCCGGCATTGCGTCTCGACACGCTTTGCGGCCGCGCGCTTTCGAGTCGGAAGAGTTTCCAGCGCCGCAGCTGCGGATCTGTTGACTCTAGGTGGGTTTTAGAAACTGGAAACTAAACAAAATTGAAGAATACTGCATAAAAAAAGCCATATCGTGTCGGCTTTGGAGCTGGAAACTCGATTGACTCGAGCGCGTGCGGCCGCAAAGCGTGTCGAGACGCAATTTCGGAATGGAATTTAACCCAGATGAGCACAGTAACTTCATATTTATCAGGTACCGAAGAATTGTGAGAAATTAGTAGTCACTACGCTAATATGTTTGAAATGTAAAATCAGGGCGAAATGAAGTGCGATCTTGTCGACTGTTCAAATTATTCGTGCTGAATATTCGAATAAACCGAATATTTCAATTCTTTGAATATTCGAATGTTCGAATAAACGAATATTCCACTCCTTTGAATATTCGATTATTCGAGTAACCCGAATAATCCACTTCTTTGAATATTCGAATATTCGAATTATTCGAATATTCGAATATTATTCGAATAAACGAATATTCGGGCAACACTCTACTACTCAGACCTAGAGAGTAGCAGACAGCTGGCGAAAACGCTCCGGGGCGGTATGCGAGAATGCACCGGCTGCGGCAGGGGCAGTGCAGGGCACTATCCTAGACGGGGGGGGGCACTCTAGATTCATAAGTAGATTCATAAGAACGTAAAGGCCAACCGAACATTGCTCGACACGACTCGGTTGCGTCGCGGCTCTATAATTTTCTGAGTTTGTACTCCTGCTTTGTTATATCTTCACCACCGGTGGCGCTGTTTTCATACTACATATCTACTCTAGGGAGATCCTGAACTGTTGACCCCTGAAGAAGGACGGTTTGTGATTCCACTCTCCACTTCTTTTATACCCTACCCTTTATCAAATTTCTATCATAAGTTTTGTTTACGAGAGCCGTGACGCTACCGCGTCGTGTTGAGCAATGTTCGGTTGGCCTATATGTTCTTATTCTGGATTCACGTCAGAAATTAATTAAGTGATCCATCGATCAGTAACGCTACCGGTACTCTTTCGAAATACTCAGAACATTTTCGTTTACTTGATTTCAACTTTAGAAACAACTTTCTGCTTGTCGCCGTAACTAACCACGCTATGGTTGTTTGTATGTTGAAAACAACTTGAAGCTCACCAACTTGCCAACAACAATTGCCCATACTGTAAGAGCAACCGTATAACAAGCTACTGAGGTACTGGGAGTGATGGCCTGCGGACCTCTGCCAGCTGGCCGCGATCTTCGCCGCGGTCAGCGGTGAGGGACCACCCTCATCGCGGACCACGGACAAAACCGCCCCCTCCAGCCGTGGGATCCCCTATCCCTCAGCGGTCAAAAATGTGCTGGCCTCCGGAGAAGGACTCCAAGTCACCTTCCAGGGCCGGCATCAGAATGCCGAATGAGGACTCGAGTAAGGCCCCGGTCATAGTTGGATGAGCCGACGCCTCCAGCCCGGTCGATACACACAGAATGCATTGGAAATGGGATGCAAAAATCACTCGGTGTATCCCCCGCACCCCCAACACCCCCAACACCCACCCGGTCGATACGTATGAACAACATGGTGAGGTGAAGCTGAGAAAATCACTCGGTGTATGCGCCCCGCGCCCCCCCCGCACCCCCGGTCGATACGTATGTTTAAAATGATGGAGTGAGGTTGAAGAAAATCACTCAATGTATCCGACGCGCTCGATATCCATGCAATACGTGGATGAGAAAATCACCGGGTGGGCGGGTCGAAGATAAAACATTGCGTATCACTAGAAAGCTAACCTTACTGCTACCTCCTTTACTTCACCATACTCTCCTTCACTATTTCTCTGAACAGGTGCAATCCTGTTGGCCACGTAATCATCGTCATATCTAGTTGGATGCACCGAGTGATCTTCTCAACCTCACTCCATCATTTTAAACATACGTATCGACCGGGGTGGTGTTGGGGGGTGTTGGGGGGGTGCGGGGGGGGGGGGGTGTTGGGGGATGCGGGGGGATACAGATGCAAATAGCACCAACTATGACCGGGGCCTAAGATGAGGCACCTTTTATACCGGCCGTGCACGTGATAAGCACATTGATCACAATCAAATGATAAAGCAACCGACCTGTTTGAAGGTAGTTACCCGATTCTCGAGTCTTATGCTGATATCTAGTTGTTGATACCGTATCGCTGAATTTCTCTGAATCAAAGCTTGTTTCCACCGTTAAGCATCCCTAATCAGCTGCAGAAAGTGAGCTTCGACTTGTTTTCCCCGGTGATTGAGCGCAAAGTAGGGCTACAGTTGTTTTGAAGTCAATTTATAGTTGGCGGTCTCCGACATAACTGAATCCTCAGTTGAATTAAAGTGGTTTCAAGCTAAATTAGTTGAATTAAAGTTGATTTTGCTGGTTATTGGTGGGAATCAAGTTATTTTAAAAGTTCTGAGTAGACGACCCACTCAAAGGTGTTTCATATATGTTCTTTGCACACATTTTACATGTTGTGCTATGCTTGTACATAGTTTTTGTTTAGAAGCGAAAACGTGACAAAATGATCATGGAGCTGCTTGCAAAAACCTTTTTTACCCAAGTGGGTCGTCTATTCCGAAAAAGTGCTGCGCTACCAATCGAAGTATTTCTATGGAATTTCAAGAGCAACAATGCTTGAGAGCAATATCAAGCATTTTTTTATAAGTTTTTTGCTCATTTCTATGAGAAAATCTTGGGTGCCCCCCCCCGTCTAGGATAGAGCCCAGTGCAGTCGGCGCCTTTGAAGATCGCCCTTGCTCACAAGACAGGACACGTCTATCGTGGTTGGTCACAAGTCAAGACACGTATGTCGTGCCCCATCGCTGTGCCCCAGCTGCCCCAGCTAGGAGATTGGAGCGGCCGGGGCAGCGAGAAGGGAATAGATTCATGAACGCACATTCGCTGGTTTGGTTAGGGTTTGTTCCGGGTTGGTTGCAAACCAGCAATTCATCAAGCTCCGGCTTGGCTATCTCTGGGTCACGGGTGGGCTAGAATCCAACACACCTCGGAAAGGCTGGTTAGGGTGGGTTAAGTGCGGTTAGCCAGCTAGACGTTCAATTCCGTGCAGATTGTGCAATTTCACTGAATTTTTAATGTGACGTTATGTTTTCTTTTTCAATCCCAGGCAGTCTTAGGGCACGACGGCTCGGCAAATATTCGGAGCGGACCACCCCCGGAGCCGTTGACAACCATTTGCCTAGGCGTCGCCGAAAACGATTGTCAGTGGAGCGTGTTAACTACACCCACCCCAATTTCGTCTAGCGCGTCATGGCGACAGCGGCGTTCGCATTGGAGCGCACTAGACGATTTTTCACCGCTTTCACTGCGATCCTTCCCTTTGTTCTTAATATTGTCGTTCAGAAACTAACATAAAGCTGCAAATTTGGTCTGAGTATTCCATACATGTTCTTGTCTCGCCCTAAGTCACCACAACAGAGACATCGCACGTATTTTTTTCTTTTTAAAACAGCAATTTCACTCTGAACAACGGTAAATACGTGAAAAAAGCGAGCAGTTTGCGAGTAACTCTGACCTTGAAATCAATTGAATTTCTATAATCTATATTATTAAACTTTTCACAGTGAATAATCAGTAAAAATAGCAAGAATAAAAAAGACGAACACTGACGCGGACAGAATTGATTAGCTGGCACCGATTTACCAGCTTCAAACACGTTTTGACACCCGGTTTGCAAACCAAGCCGGCGAAAACATTCATGAATCGCTGGTTAGCGCGGGGAAGTGGTTTGGTTACGCGTGGGCTTGCAAACCAAACCAAACCTTAACCAAACCAGACCAACGAATGTGCGTTCATGAATCGCACCCAAGGACTGCTGGGGCACGACATACGTGTCTTGACTTGTGACGTACCACGATAGACGTGTCCTGTTTTCTGAGCAACGGCGATCCTCAAAGGCGCCGACTGCACTGCCCCTGCCCCAACCGTCGCCTTCTTGTATACGGCCCCAATTGTCTAACATCTGGGTGATAACTGGCATTCAGCTGGCCAACTCGAGTACCGTATGCTAGACTGGGGGGAGGGGGCCAACCAAGATTTATTCATAGACTTCATATAAACGAAGAAAAACTCTGATAAAAATGCTTGATACTTTTATCAATCATTGTTGTCTTGGAAACTCAATAGAAATACTTCCATTGACAGCTCTTCCAATCGGTGGTTCATCTCAGTTCTGTCCTGAATTATGGGTGGGCCCCCCCCCATCTATAATAGCACCCATTTTTCAGCCAAGCGATGCTAAAAATTCCGGCGGTCGTGAGCGAAGCCAAGGAAGGCGAGGGGTGAGCGTGGAGAGCGCTTTTTCTACTAAATCTTCAACTCATCTTCCCTCCGACTTCCGAAGGGTTGATGGCGAATGCGACCCCTAATTTTCGCTGCAATGGCTTTTCTCCAGAATGTAATATTTATAATCCTGACCTAACAAGGGGCGACCCCCCGGGGGAGGCGGCGTTCTGAAAAAAAGTTCTTCTGAGAGTTTTGGGTGATGGATAGAGTAACAATAATCTATGTTCCGCTTTTCCTAAGGGCCTCCTGATATCCCAGAAAAAAAAAGAAAAAATCGTCTGAAACTACCTCTAACCCCCTACTCGGAGCAACTGGAGTGAGTTCGTGTGCTCGGCACACATTAACTTACAATAAAATTGCTTTCTACAAGGTTTGGCCGTATCACTTGATTGAAGTTGATATAGCGGGTGTGCAGGGGTATCCAAGAGGATAACGATTGGGAATGCTAAACTACAAAGGGATGCTGGGTTGCGGGTTCGATTCCTGCAATGCATCTTCTGGAAAATCTGTTTTGCATTGATTCGATTGTTTATCCACAAGGTTTCTCATTCACATTTTAACTTGCTTTTTTTTATCTTACTAGATTTACAATATTTATGGCGTGAATCCATGTAGTATATGAGCATTTCCTCACCTGATTCAAAAAATATTATTCTCACCTTCTTGTGCTAGCATTGCGGGTTCATTGAGAATTATTGCAATGTGAACATCTTGTAACTTTGTTTTACTTTTCTCGAGTAAAGAAAAACACCTTTTTTGAACACATAAAAGTCGTTGGCGAATAATCGTAGAAAAAAGCTTTACCATTGCAAGAAGCAATGCGTAGAACCCTTTCTTAAAAATTATCATCATGGCCCCAGCTTTCCTTTTCAGAAATCGACAATCGGTTGCCCAATACATCTGCTGACCCTTCATCGAAAACTACATAATAAACTTGGCTCGATCACGCAGAATTTTTTTTGATTATCTGGAGTTCGAGGGTGAATGGTGAGTGAGCATAAGGCGAAAAAAAGTCGAAAAAAAAATCTCTCCATATTGATCCAAATGAAGCAGATTGAGGTAGATGGGTGCTAGATATAGTAGCCAGCCAATTTTCCCTTCTGAAAAATCGAAAGCACAGCCATGGTGGTCGGTTGAATAGAATGCGCCCGCTAATTTTTCGTGTTTTGCCAATTTTTTGCTCTACCGGAGGGTGCTTAGGTTAAACCCAACATACGGTAATGTTACCCTATCCAACCTCCACAACTTCTAGGAGAACTTTTTTCTTGACGTCTCCTACCTCGGGGGGGGGGCCTTGTAAGAGCTAGAGGTCAAATGTATTTCTTTCTCATTCAGGGTGAATGAAAATTATCCAGAAGCCAACGCAGACGCCGAAGATGAAGCGAATGTTTCGGAAATCAGGACAATGTCAACACAACAGGGAGGATCAACGCTATCCATAGTCAGCTTTCCAGAGTCGGAGGCTATAACTCGCACAAATAGTCTGTTCCCAACTGTGACCGATGAAAGGATCGTGGAAGAAAACTCGAAAAACGTAGACTCTGCGGATCACATCATCTCTGAGGCAAAATGCGGAGAAGTCACACACGAAATCATTGACAGTGTGAGCACGGAAGTGCGTTCGGCAGCCGGATCGGATAAGCCTGTGGTGAGTGGGTGGCTGGTTGAGATGAGGATCCATGAGCTATTTCGGAAAACCAACCACTGTCCAGACCCGGCACTAAAAATCATGAAGAAAAATCAGAATATTAGGTTGGGAAATGAGTCCTTGCGCTCTTTTTAAGTACTCAGGTACTCAGGGCGACGGCCGGCGAACCTCTATGCCGAAAACGACGGCCGGCGCCCCACATTTGGAGGGTGCCGGCCAGCGGCGAACCATGCTGCATGCGACGCACACGCTGCGCGGATATTGGCTCGCCTGCGAACCACAAAACACGCCACGCCATCTTCAGTTCGGCCGGTTGGAAAGACAATTGATAATGATCACGACTGATCTCGTCGTAACGTGGTTAGCACGTGCACACTCTGAAGTTTTCGATAATGTTACGGGCAGGTTAAAATGCTAAAATCATGTTTCGATGAGCTGTTATGAGCTTATAGAAACTTGCAGTATAGTTATCGTTAGTTACGAATAGCGCTATTCGGCAGGTAACCTAGTAGACGTCGGAAGCGTGACAAATATTTGCAGGAGCAACTAACTGAAAGGCTTTTGCAACCTCTTCCTTTATTGATCAGTTTCATCGTTTTCCACCCTTCACTTTGCTCGTGCGTTACATATCCTTTCTCAATTTTTTTCCTTCACTGCTTATCAAATTTATTTTTAGAAACCTGTTATTGTTTGCGTTAATTTCGAGACGAGGTAGCAAGCACGAGTAGAAAAAAATAAAACAGCGTGTTCAGAAGTCAGATTTTAACGGCTTTATAGCATTTGATTAACAGAAATCTCAAATGTACAAAACTATACTGTCAAAATCCCCTTTGGGAAGAAGATGATAGAGCAGTCGTAGAATATACGAGGAACAGAGAGCCGTGCTCACAGCTACAGCCAAGGTTTATTACCAAAGTAGCCGGGGTACACTTCAGCGTATGGAGAAGATGTGAATTGCATGTTCTACAAAATACTGCGTAATACCGTAGAAATCACACTTCTAAGCAAGCTTCAACTCTCCCGTGACTATGTTAATTCAAATGGGCGCAAATGGTTAGCATCTGAATGAAGAATATATGTACGAAGAAGCAATAATGTTCCAAGTCACAGTTTATAACAGCTTTTGATGACTAAATGAGATGGGTTAATTTTTACAAAGTTGATGATAGATTAACTGAGGTTTCTTGGAAAAAAATTTTCCTATGTTTTTAGTTATTTTACAAGGCGTGATATAGAACTCGATTTCTCTCTTCAAACAAAACTCCTTGTCACTGCCTGTAAAACTTGTTCTTTTTAGAAATTTGCATTCGAATAAAGAGTGTGGTAGCAGTAGAGAATGATTACACTATGTAAGACGATTTTTCTTCCTGGCTTCTAAGTGTTATATTTCAATTGCTTTTGTCCAAAGTATGTAAAAAATGACTTCATTGAGAACATACTTCGCTTACACTACAACAGCACGAAGAAAACACGTTTTTTTGTGAAAATAGAAGGATTTCTATTTTTTTCGGCATTATGCACGGGTAGAAACAAAAAAATGCACAATTCATTAACAAGTATTTATTACTTTATAAAGCAACCGATTCTAAGTTTTTTTAGTTTTTGAAAACAAAATCAATACTTTGCAGAACAAATATTTCTGATTAGTGGTTTGTTTTAACTTTTCAACTAGCAAAACTGGCTTCTCAAATTTATCGCACAAAGAAAAAATTTTAAGAATCGCAGTTTGTGAAAAAAATTGCTATATTTGCTCTATTGAAGGAATCCCGTGAGTCCTTGTGGGTGACATCATCTAGTGCTAATAGAAGCCGAATGTTCTTTCATTAGAGGTAGATTAGGGATTCTAAAGGATACGAGTGTCAACAGATATAATTATTCACTACTGCTAATGCACTATTTATTCAAATGCAAACCTCTAAAAATAAAAAGTTTCACGGGAAGCCATACAGAGTCTGGGTTAGTAGGAGAAACCGAATATTATATTACGCCTCGCCAAAACAGCCTGAACAGAGAAGAAAAAACTTTTTTTAAACCGCAATTATTTCTGTATTAAAGGCACAGGACACCCAAAAAATTAATTTTCAAATTTCATGCTTTTCTTGGAGAGAGGCACACGCTGATCACAGTGGTACCTCTAAAATCGTCCAGAACCCCCTTTGAACAGAGTTATGGCTCTTCAAAGATGCCTCGATTATGATGGTGAAAATTTGGTGGACGAGTTGTCTCAGGCCTGTATTTCTCATCATTCGCAATCGTTGCGTGAAAGAAAGCCAGGATAAGGAGACAGTCCGTTATTGGACTGAAGAACGACGACTTGTTGGAATTCATCCATCCATCGAGCCGCTATCGAGTTCGAAAATCTGTTAGGGGGTCGGGCCTGTGGTGGTGAGCGAAGGGGGTCGGGCCTGTGGTGGCCGCTTATATCTCGCTTATTTGGAGGAAATGAGATCTGGCATTTGGCACGTGTTATAGAGGAGGGGTCTTCTACAAAATTACATGAAAATCTCAAATTTCATATCTGAGGGTGTATTGTGCCTTTAAGTGCTCACTGTGCTCACCTTGGGTGGTGATCAGGGATGTGCGGCAGTTGCCGTTTGCCGGCCGTTTTCGAACGAATTTTATCGATTGTCGTTTGCCGTTTTTCCTCTTATTTTTCGACAAAATTCGGCAAAAAGTGCGCAGTAGATAACAATGCCACGACTGGGAGGCGCTTGGTAAGCGCGATAAGCCTTGCTGCGGCTCGAAAGGGTAGGGACAGGCTATACATACTTTCAAAACGTCGAGCTAGTTGGTGTAATCTACCATTTGAAGGGTTCATATGGAAGTAATTGCTAGTTTCGTAGTGTCATGCTCGTGTGGGTTCTCTCGTCTTGAAAGAAACCGAGCTTCCCGCTTCCTCCTTATTGAAGCTTCGGGCATTTGACGTAAGGCTCTTTGGGACAAGAACTAACACCGTGAAAAATTTGAGGAGAGGGCAAAGGGGGTTAAAAAAAAACACTGAATGGTTCAATTTGCTTCAGACATTTTGTAACAATACATTTCTATTGAGACCGTCTTACATCATAATAAACGGCTGAGAGTTTGTCGGCGACCGATGACCACAGGGTGCGGCACTCCACTGGGAGCGCGCAGTGCGACAGGAAAGCGTTTGGTGTCCAACTGGGAAGCGCCAATTGTCGGGAAAAGAGAGAGGGACTAAACTGGGAAAGCATTATGCGCAAAGAAAACGTATAGGACCCGACGGAAGCAATCCAAGCGCTGAGAGCTCGGTAGGAGTGCGCAGAGCGCCGGTGAGTGAGTGCAAAAGTTTGCTGAGAATGCGTCACTGTTTTGAAAAGTAAGCGAGACTTGACTGGGAGTGTATAACACGTCGTGTAGAGGATGCTGAACTTCAGTGGCAGTTCGTGAGTTTATGCACTTCGCCGTCTTCTGTCATGCTCGCGATTGCGCTGAAAAACATGCTACTGCGTTGGAAGTCGGAGTTCTGAGAAAGGGTCGGAGAGGGTGTGCATGGCCTGGAGAAACAGTCCTTTTGATTAAATTCGTTGTTTGACTATAAACTGGATGCACGTAGTCGGGTGTGACCAGTTGCGAGGTAAGTGTGGCGTATGGTTGGTGAGGGAGGTGATTCTAGATAGCCGCGGTTTTCCAGGAGTCGTATCTTCCGAAAAGCTCAAAAAACTTCCCAACTGCATGTACTTGAGTTGTTAGCGAGTTTTTCAGGAGAAATCTAAAGGTTCGGAGGGGGGGACGGTTGTCAAATATGGAGCAGTTTCTCAAAAATGCTCCCAAGGCCCTCCGACATGTGCGCTTTTGTTGCATCTGTCATTAACTTTTAATTACGGTCAAATAGTGAACGCGCCGTGAGGCACGTCAACAAGTAGGCCACGGAGCGGGGCCGTAAGAAAATTATTTCTCAAAGTACTCTCAATTTCTTTGAATGGGGCTCGAGTGCTCATCCTCCTATCTTGGATTGCACCATACGTGCGATGAATTTGAAACACGAAACAAATGAACGGCTACTAATCCGAACAAGTTGACATTAGAGAACCTCGAAAAGTTACTGTTCTTTTACAACGACATTCCTATCAACATTGTTCAATAGAAAACTGATTCCGATTCCGTTTTTTATATCAGGTACATACTGTACCAACTTAAGAGAGTCAACACCTTGTAGTATTAACGAAAATCCTCTTCATATCTAGCTGTTGAAATACGAACGTGCATGAGAAATAAGTAATTTTTTAAATTATTACTTTTGGAACATTCTTATCGCTTTTTGTACTAGGTTTTTTATTTTGCCGTTTGTCGATTGCCGTTTGCCGGCCGTTCTTGAACAAAATTTGTCGATTTCCGTTTGCCGATTTTTCAAAATCGTTTGCCGCACATCCCTGGTGGTGATTCACTCAGGTTACAACACTTTTATGCTCCTATGATCGGTTTTAACTGCTACCAATACATAGATGCACAAGCAAGTAACTAACACGCGGGTGTAGCCCCGCGCCCCGATCGCCCGTCGTCGCAACGCGAACTCCGCGGCGCCGCGACCTAATGGCCGCGGCGGAGGGTTCGCGTCGCGATCAGTCGATCGCGGTGAGACACTATTAGTTGGAATCAACATTTTAGAGAGTTACAGAACAGTTCCGAAAATGTTGCGAACACATTAGGGCATGAGGCTGCGCAACTTACGATCACGATTTCAACAACTTACGGAAGACTTCGGTAAGTTGTTGAAATTAGTGTTCGCAACGTTTCTGAAATCTTCAGAGCAGCCGGTATAAAAGGCGCCTCATCTCACTAGAGTCCTCAGTCGGCATTCTACTGCCAGCCCTGCAAGGTGACTTCGAGTCACTCTCCGGAGGCCAGCATGTTTTTGACCGCTGAGGGGATAGGGGTATCTCCACGGCTGGGGGGTTTCGCCGTGATCCGCGGGGAGGGTGGTTCCTCACCGCAGACTGAAACGGACCGAGGCGGGGCGTTTCTCCGCCGTGGGGCCGGGGTGACAAGCTTGAGGTGAGCAATAATACAAATAGTGATCGCGGGCCATCTGGTAAAGGTCGGCGGGCCGGCGAACCAAAAGCGGGCGGCCGGAGGACGGAGACCGCGGGCCAGCTGGGAAAGGTTCGCCGGCCGTCGTCCTGAGTACCTGAGTACTCAGGGCGACGACCGGCGAACCTTTCCCAGCTGGCTCGCAGTCTCCGTCCTCCGGCCGCCCGCTTTTGGTTTGCCGGCCAGCCGTATGTCGACGGCCCGCCGACCTTTACCAGACGGCCCGCTCTCATTATTTGTATTACTGTTTACCACAAGCATGTCACCCCGACCCCACGGCGGAGAAACGCCCCGCCTCGGTCCGACGCAATCTGCGGTGAGGAACCACCCTCCCCACGGATCACGGCAGAACCCCCCCCCCCAGCCGTGGAGATGCCCCTATCCCCTCAGCGGTCAAAAATATGCTGGTCTCCGGAGAGTGACTCGAAGTCACCCTCCAGGGCCGGCAGTAGAATGCCGATTGAGGACTCGAGTGAGATGAGGCGCCTTTTATACCGGCAGTGCACGTGATAAGCTTGTTACGACGTGATCATTCGTGACCATTATCAATTGTCTTTCCAACCGGCCGAACTGAAGATGGCGTGGCGTGTTTTGTGGTTCGCGGGCGAGCCAATATCCGCGCTGCTTGTGCGTCGCATGCAGCATGGGTCGCCGCTGGCCGGCAACTTCAGATTAAGGGGCACCGGCCGTCATTTTCGGCATAGAGGTTCGCCGGCCGTCATCCTGAGTACCTAAGTAGAAAATGGGCATCAAATTTCGCTAAATTTTTATCAGCATGTTATAGATCATTCAGAAAAATATCATTCACCCAATAATAGGCACAGTTTGCAGGAACGGAAAGGGAGCTGCAACTCAAGCACTTCTGGGGTCGTATTCGCCAACAACCCGCCGAGGGTAGTTGAAGGGAAGCGGAAGGGATGATACCGCGCGCGGCAGAGGAGCAGATCAACCCATCTTACACCATGTAGGATGGAAATGCAAACTGTGCTATGTATCGATATCACTGCGAAAAGATAAAGATTTCATCGCGAAGCGGCCATTCTTCAGCTATGCTATTCAAAAAATTCCGGCGGTCGCGAGGGAAGCCAAGGGAGGCGAGAGGTGGCCGTGGAGCGCGCACTTTGTGCTGAAATTTCACCTCATCTACCCTTCGACTCCCCGGCGGGTTGATGGCGAATACGACCCCTGGTGTCTATGTTTTTACGACCCCTTGCTTGCGACAGAATAAGTGATGTTGAACTCTGGCCTAGCTACCTACTGAAGCGTAATGGTAGGCTCGCTAAAGCGTTGCAGTTCCTATATGATACAACCTCTCTGAGGCAACCGTACTGGGCTGGTAGAGAGGCGCGCCGTCAGTCGCGTACGGCCTCGTCGCGTGCTAAATGGCGCTAAATGGAGTGCAACGGGAAAAGGTGATTTCGGAAATAGTCTATAAGGTCAGAAAATCACCGCATTCAATGCTTGTCGGACATGCATTCAACTCGAGTGATCACGCCCATCGAAAGGCCCCATCGCAGGAGCACGTGCTCCAAACAGCAGCACGTGGTGCAAAATTTCATCGCAGGAGCACGTGCTGCAACGTAGTCCAGCGCTATCGTAGCAGCGCGCCTATACGCGACCAGGCCGACACATCGACATGTGACTCGACCAGCCCGCCGAGCACCATCTGGGGCCGCCTACGGTTGAACGGTTATTGAACCGGCAACGCTCCCAACATCTGAGTCCAGCCTTAAGAGTGCGTCGTCTGCTCTCCTTTTTTGGAGAAGAGTTTCGTCATCAAGTTAGATGTGTAAGGTGCACGCATTGAACATTTTATTTGTTGGCGCACGTGCTGTATTTCGAAGCACAATAGCAGCACGTGCTACGGTTGCAGCACGTTCCTTGACTGTGTTCGGAATCGCATTGTCTTCAAGTTGAATGCCTATTCGACACACATTTAATGCGGCGATCGTCTGAGTAGATATTCTGATGTTATTGCAGAGGGGGGGGGGCTCTAAGGTACCGCACTAGGACACGCGGATTCCAAACGCCTCAACCACTCTTCTGATTCAGGAAGGGAAACAGAACCCCGGGTTTGTTCAAATTGCGCAACTTATAGGCGCAACCATCGAAAACCACAATGCCCCCCCCCCTCTGCGACAACACCAGAATAATTACTGAAATACCCTCTATAAAACGGCGTAATTCACATCACTCGCGGCGCGAGCGGCGCGCGCGACGCCTGGGCCTCCGTCTGCCCTCCGCTCTCTCACTGTCTCTAACCTCCGCTCCACACCAGCACGCGTAGGATCCATGTGAATTTCGCCGTTTTATAGCCTGTACCTCCAAAATCAGCTTTACCCGCCGCACCCCCAGCACCATTCAGCTCGCGGCGCGACTGCAAGCGACTGACGGCATGCGTCTCTTTCAAAGCAGTATGGTCGCCATAGAGATTAGTTCTGCTCCAGGAGGGCATTTACAAGTGCGGAGACGTAGAGGTTAAAGCGATACCTGCGGAAAAGACATCTTCATCGAAGAAGACGGTTGGATGATATTTTGAAAAAGTGAGCTATCGTTTTCTTATCAAGGAATTTCATTCTAGGCAAGCTCCGACAAGCGCAAAGACGTGGAGGCGGGAGGGACACCTACAGCACCAACAGAGAAATCGGTGACTGTGAAGGTTGGCTATGATACATAAAGTCTCTCCGAATGAGACTGTCCGTTCTAGCGGTCGGCGTACTTGTCGAGTGGCTGCCAATAAGTCTTTTTTTCGAACGAACCTTCCTACCACTAAGAAACAGCTGACTTGGATATTATTCACTATTCGTCTGATATTCCTGCTAATTGATTCACAGATTCGAGAAGAACATTTGGGGTGGCCAATCATTACGCTCGCCGACCGCTTGGGCAGACAGTCCTATTCGGTCAAATTTTACTCTCTATCACGCAGGACGCATTGAGCTGATTTGCGTTAGGGGCGCGCGGCTGCGCTGCGTATCTTTTGATTCAGCTGATCAGTCAGCTGAGTCAGAGTCTATGCTGATTGGTCAGCCGAATCAAACGATACGCAACGCGTCCGCACTCGATAACGCGCCACTCGTCGATACGCATATAAATCAGAAAATCGCACCGCGATGAAACTCTAAAGTGACCGAATAGACTCCCGCCGCTGAAAGGCGCGGCAGCATGCAATGGAGGAGTATTGATCATGTGGCGCCGCACGATCGATTTCCCTCCATTGCATGCTGCGTCTTCTTTCAGCGGCAGAAGTCTTTTCGGCCCCAAAAACCCACTAACACGATTCAGCTCAACGCGTTGCGCGAAAACGCGAATGAAGGGTACGTCACGGTTTTATCCAGCACTTTTTCCCTAATAGGTCTTTTTTTCATTCAGAGCGTGTACTACAAATGTGGAAATCCATATGTGAGTTATTTGTTTTTGCCGAGAATGTCGCTCTTAAATCACTGGCGATCACGTGCTCCGCTTTTGAATGAGCGGAATTCTGCGCCCCGCTTTAGAGAGGCCGCAGTATGTGCTGCGTAAGGGGTCATTTAAACTCGCGCCGCGGCAAAATGTAGTCCTATAATATCGATCGTGATCAATATTACAGAAAACGTGCGTGATCAATCCTACAGAAATGCACCGCACCGTTCGGCGGTGGGAGCATAAACGACGCCTAATGCGGGCATTTATGGTTCATTGAGTCATAAATAGCACAAGAATATAAACTCTAGTTGTTAGAAAACAGCCACCACAGTAAAATTGAGAACTTTTATTATGTTGGTGACAGATTGCATGCGTTGACGAGCTGACACCACGTTTCGAAGCATTAGTCTGTTGTTCAAATATGTCAACACACACACACACACACACACACACACAATCTGCCGTGAACGTGTATATTAAATTAGCCAAATTTTAGGATGGTGTCTATTTGCTATCAACTAGAATTTATAGTTTTGTAGCCGAGTGAAGCCTCTGAATAAGCAACTTGCACTCAACTTTCAGTTATCTAGTTCGAAAGTTGTATATTGTACAGAACTGATTAAACGAATTTCAGACCGATTTTTTAGTCGCACTTGGAGCTCTTCTCTGCACTATTTTTATAACATTGCTAATGCTAATGCAACAAACCTTTTCATGGATCCTGCTCTGTTATTTTTTCGTTAAGGTAATACTTCCAGAAAAAAATTTGGCAGTGTCCTTTCCGGTAAAACGTGAACGAAGCCTTAGGGTGATGGTGCCTCCGGCGGGGCTGCCTCGCTCGGCGATAATCCCTCCTTATGACCCAGAAAATGCAGATTATAGTTGTAAAAATTCGACAAATTACCAAAACAAACGAAGATTCAGGAACTTCCGTTTGAAAAAATTGTATGGGCGAATTGTGAAAAGTTTTGTTCGAAAAAAAATGTTATCACCGAGAAGTGAAGAAAATTCACTTGAGAAAATTCGAACGAAGAAAACTAGAAAAAGAATTCCGCACGAAAAAAAAAAACAAGGGAAACACAAAATTTCTTCTTCCGAAAAAAGTTGAACGGAAATGTAAAACTATTCGTGCTACAAGTTTTCGAGCGAACGAATTTCAAGAATTTCCCGTTCGAGCAAATTGGTCTCCGGAGCATTGACAACTCGGCACGCGGGGTGTGCGAGTCAGTATGATGAGCGCAGAGGACGAAAAGAAAGGCGCTGCCAGCCGGTCCGGCACTCTCTCGGCCCGGCCAAAGTGCAAGCTGTCTATCTCTGCGTCTCCGCTATTTACAGCTGTGGCTGTACAGTACAGGGATAAGTGCAAACCTAGTTTGAGGGGAGAGCACTCTTGATTCGACTGAAGAACGAAAGCTAGAGCTTTCAGGGATCAGAGCGTTCCCATGGAGTCTCCAGGAAAACACTGGCCGATAGCGATATCATATATCTGGTATTGAAAGAATTCCTCATTTCCATGGATGTCCCATGGAAATGTCCCCTCAACAAGGGTTGTAACCAGGAAGGGATCACTGAAGTAGTCGATATTTTTTTTTGATCGAATCGGCGAAAAACGTTCTAGGCTATACTTTCTTTAATGAGGTGGTACAGAGGAACTGGTCTACAAATAGGCTACTTACTGTTATAAAGTCAATCGATACAAATCGAAAAATCTTGGAGATTTCTGGTGGGTCCCCACGTATTTGCAAAAAAGTGAGCAATTCTATCAGAAAGGAGTTGTTTCAGGAAAAGGTGGTTTTGAGCAGACAGAAACGTTCCAACAAAAAAGGAGCAACAATAAATAAAACGGAATGAGCGAGTTTTCAAGAAATTAACAAAATTTCTTGAGAACCAATTCACTTGGCAAAAACTCTCAACTCCCAATAGAAAACCGTTGCTCTATTTCGCAAGGAAGAGCTTCATGCCTCTCGATAAAAGACTCACTTGTTTGGAAAGGTTCAGTTCATGTGATAGCAATTGCAGCTCCTTCTGTACTTTCACCAATTCACTTTTCTGATCAGCGAAAGGAAACCGTTTATGTGGGTCAGACTTTATGTCTTCTTTTCGATAATAGGTATAAAATATTTACACCGGTACTAGAATAACGAGCAAGCTCCTTTCCAGAACCAAGAAGCTACCCTCTGAAGAATAGCACGAGTTGATTTCTTGAATTCAAAATTTCAGCTACAGGACTCGGTTCTCAAAAAAGCATTGTTAATTTTTGTAGACTCGCCCACTCTACTTTCCTATTGATTCTTTTTGTAGGAAAGTTTCTGTCAGCATCAAGCCACTTTTGCTTGAAAGTACTATTTTTATAGAGTTTGCTTTGCTTTTTTTTCTTTATCATATGTTTAATCAGCAGGTTAGTATTGCATCCAGTAATTTTCTTACACGAACTGCAGTGTCATAATGATAATGAGCGCTAGAATTCTTTCCGATTTTTAGGGAATAGAAAGGTACTGCAGGAAATGCATTCTCAGTTTGTGATTTCAATTTCAGCATCCCTAAAGACGAAGCGGTCTAGGCAGATGTTAGCCATATTATGCAGCAAAATCTCCCTCATCTGACAGATGCCAGTCGAGAACACAATAGTAGCGTCTTTTTCTTTGTGTCTCCGTGGCGAGAGCCAGGGTAGGAGGGCGCAGCAAGCGCGAGGGAAAGTGGGCGAGGCATGCCTGGTTGTCAGTGGTACCGCAACCGAGCAAATTTCGAACGAGCAAATTCCGCAAACCTTCCAAAATTTCGAAAGTCGCACGAACAAATTCTGAAACTAGTCGAAAACAAGTTATGAAAAAACCAAAATCAGAGAACTTCCCTTTGAGGAAATTTGAACGAATGAAAATCAAAGAAAGTTTCTGCGACGAATTTCTTAACAAACGAAACTTAAAAAAAAAACGTTTCGTTTATTGAATTTTTGATTTCCGCATCCGAGAATTTTTGTTTTTAAAAAATGCGTATATTGAACGCGAGTCGAAAAACTCGGAATTCTTGAGGCCGAGCGAACAAATTTCGAAATTAAAGGCATCGTTCGCGCTGAGAACCAATTTCCATTTTTCAGGCTCAATTCCATGAATGGGCCCGGTAGACCACACTGGTAAACTTTGGCGAGTCAAAAACGTAGGGTTACGAGGTTGGAAGGGGTTAAAGATGAGGATCTGCCACCAGTTCTCACCAGTCATCTAGCACTTTTTCATAGAATGTTGATGCAACCGTCAAACAACATGAGAAACAATTACGGCCTAAACTCCACATGCAAAAAAACGTCGAAAATGATAGTGACGAGGCCTCCAGAAGCAGATAAAATTCAAACACGATTTTGGCGCGAAATTCAAATTCGTATTTACAATCCGTTCCAATTGACTTTTCTTTACAAATAAAGGTTTTTCATGGGACCCTTCGACATTTTCGTTCACTAGAGATGCCAAGCTACACAAAAACATGAAAAAATAATATGCGGTTTTCTGCGCGTACGATGCCTTTAATCGAGAAAAACTCCGAACGTGAATCGTAAATTTGTTTCCCAAAAAGGGAGGAACGAGCGGGAGTTGAAAAAACGTTAGGCGTATATTGGAACGATCCCAAATTGAAAAAAATTTCGTTCCACAAATTTTCGAACGAACGGGAAAGACCCAGAAATTTCCCAGAAATTTTTTTTTTAAACACGCTCCCTAAAATCGCTTTGTTTTTGAAGGAAATAGTTTTTGCAATAGTTTTTCGACGTCGCGCGCGGCCAAGTGCGGCGAAACCTCGAGCAGTATTTGTACAAGTAATGGAAGAGCGATCGGTATGCTTTCTTCAAGAATTAGGTGCAGGTGGGTGAATCCCAAAGTTTTTTTTCAGGTTGACTCTTCGAAATCCTTCATTTATGAGTCCGGGGATTTCGCAACAAAACTCCGACTTTTCAGGTAGTTCTCAAGCGTGTTTAATAGAGGATTTCGAAAATTCAACCTGAGCGAACCTTGAGATTCCCTCACTTGCACCTTATTTTCAAAGAAAGCATACTGATTGCTCTTTCATTACTTGTACAAATACTGCTCAAAGTCGCGCCGCACTTCGCCGCGCGCAACGTTTTTGAAAAACGATAGCAAAAACTATTTCCTCAGAAAAACAACGCGATTTTAGGGAACTAAGGCACAAAAGTCACATAATTAGGTAGCAAGTTGATCTTTGAATATGATAGCGTTTTCAATATCCAAAAAACTCTTCATTCAACAAAGTTACATGCATCGGACGCTTTTTTTGCCACGTTTGCCAGATGCTCCTCGTTTTTACAAAACTTAGCGCGGGTATTGTATGTACCATGCAGATTCTGAAGATTTTTGCATGTTTGCTTTCAGATAATTGATTTCGGTGTTGGATATCTGACAGCAAAGCAGAACTCCAAGGCTTTCTATGTGATCACCATAATCTTAGTAGTAAGCATTTGAACACTGAACCATATTAATAGCAATACAAATTGATAGGAGAGCATCATTAGGACCATGTCAAAAAACGCTCAATTTTTGCATAACCTTGAATATTTTAGGGTGTAACTCTTGTTGGCTCCATCTATTTTTTTGGTCTAGCGATTGTGGCACTCTTCAATAGCGCAAGTATATATTACGATTCCTCTCCACAAACAGACAAAGTATTAGCACTCTTAAGTGCCAATTATACTACCGCTTCGAAGTAATGCGGCGAAGGGCAATCCTATAATATCGATCGAGCCGCGTGATCAATACGTCATATTCAGAAAATCTAAAGCATGTTACTTGTAACATAAAAGCCCGAAAACAAATTACTTGTAACATATTTAAGCCGATGTAAGTTACTTGCGACTTTTATTGAGCCGTTTAAGTTACATGTAACATATCGAATGCGCATTGCACGCGATTTCCTGTCGATATGTTGCATGTAACTTAAGTGGCACAATATAGGTCGCAAGTAACTTAAATAGGCCAAAAAGATATTTCCAAGGGAGATGTACGACGCACTCTCTGGGTCAGGCTTACGACTGGCGTTGCTGTTGGTTCAATTACCCAGGTTTGAGGTACTTGACCCCACAACCGCAGGGAAGGTCCTGCACAGCATTTTTTTGCGTAGTGTGTGGTGTGGGACGCGCCCTCTGCGTCACGTGTCGTCTGCGTCGCGCGATGGCCACCCGTAGTGAAAATTCAAATGCAAGTTACATGCAACATAAGTGTAACTTACATGTAATATGAATTTGAGTTACATGTAATATAAATGTACGTTACATGTTATATAAATGAATGTAAGTTACTTGAGACATTCATTTATATTGAAAGCCATTTGTTTTGATTTTTCTGAGTAGTCGGCGGAAGGTCGGAATGAGCCTTCCTCTCTCGTCACTATGTAGTGCTGCTGCGCGGCACATATTGTGTCGGCTGCATGCCAATTGAGTATTCAGGCGCACTCAAGCGCGCTGCGGCCGGCTTAAGCCGGCCACATCGGAGAATTTTTCGATCTGAGTGGGCAATGCACATGCGTATCGACCGGGACGGCCACAACTGGATCAGCGCGGACAAACTCCGGCCACGTCAAGGGATTTTGGAACTTGCAACATCAATGACGCGGCGCGATCGATATGGGACTTCGCCACGCCGCGGAAGTATGAGTGCGAGTATGGAGCTTTGAGTGACCGCTCCGCTCCTAAACAAATCATACGTATCGATCAAACGTGTTCAGACGTGTAATTGCAGGTATGCTCTGGTTCCGAGTCAAATTTACACTGTTCCCTCGCGCGCTTGTGCGGAGAGAGGGTAGAGACAGCAAGGAAGTCAGGGGAGAAGCAGACGCAGCGTACGCGAGCAAACGCACGCGATGAACGGAAATGAATTTCACTCGGAAACAGAGCATAAACATGTTGTATCACTTCGATAGGCATGTTTTACCTTTAGGAGCTGATAGGTCCCCCGAAGCCCTCTACCGCTGTTCCGAAAGGATGAACAAAGCGTTAGGCCACTTTCGAGTGACGTGACGCAGCGGTTTTGACGCGTGTGGTCTAAGGTCTGACTACTAAATATGCGAGTTCTCGAATACCCCATTGATTCGAAATTCAAACTCTTCGGTTTTTCGAATATTCGAATCGAGCGCAATTTTTAAGAATATCCTATACTGATTTTTCGCAGGTGGGACAACGGCATCATATCTCATCATGTATATTTTTGAAATCGTAGGTATGTAAAGCCCGTCCATATGAGACTGTCCGCCCACGCAGTCGGTGTGCGTGCCGAACTGCCATTTTTTGAGGGCACTTTTTCGGACTTGTGACTTGATCAGCAGGAATATAAGACGAATATTGAATAATAATCCACTTAGCCGCTCTTAGCCGTGGAAAGGCTTGTCGCTCTACACGCACGCCGACCGCGTGGGCGGGCAGTCTCACTCGGACAGACTCAAAGTCAAGCAGCACAGTTTTTATAGAATCTTTCTTTTCAGTCTTATGCCACATAATATATTTCTGTGTGAGACTGTACCAGTCACGCTAAGAGAACAGTTACTATGTATGTGTTCAATGGGAAAAGGACAAGTTACCGTTATTTCCAACTTAATAAACGATTTTTAATGTTTCCAAGGATCTACTTGCATCGGTCTCAAAATAGATTTTCCGAACTCCATAGTCTTTTGTAACGAATCCTTATACTTAAATCAGTTATGTCCCGATGTTTGTATGTATAGTGGAGTCCATCAAGAGTGTCTCATTTACTTGTCAATGAGAAGCGGTCGATTGGAGATCAATGAACATGAAACTCGTTGCAGCACGACCGCTCTCGCCCAATCGGTATTGAGCGTGCTGGTGTGGGATTCATACACATTGATCCCCAGCCGACCGCTTCTTATTGATAAGTAAATGAGTCACTCTTGGTGGACTCCACTTTATGTATGTATGTATGTGTGTGTGTGTGTGTAATTGCGTTTTCCGGCGGATCTCCGGAATGGCCAATCAACACAGGGATGAAATGGTACCAACATTCGGGTAGGTGTGACACTCATCGATTACCAAAAAATCAGCCTGAATCTCCTATTCCGCGCCTCGGGGCAACCGAGTTTGTCCGCGGGGCGCACTTTTGGCCTTGGGTCATGAAAACTTCTGTGAGTCGTCTAGCGCTAGGAAGGCTAAGCTCTAATCAAGGCGACAGGTATTTAGTAATGGCGCCGTTCAGAACCGCCAGGGTTTGAGGAGTGTGCAGGACGTTATCGATAGTGCGCAGGACCTCAGTGGGAGTGTGCAGTGCAGGACCCATATAGGAGTGTACAGGACGTCATAGAAAGTGTGCAGGACCCCAGTGGGAGTGTGTAGGACTTCATAGAAAGTGTGCAGGACCCAAATAGGAGTGTACAGGACGTCATAAAAAGTGTGCAGGATACCGGTGGGGGTGTGCAGGACGCCATAGAAAGTGTGCAGGACCCCAGTGGGAGTGTGCAGGACCCAAATGGGAGTGTGCAGGACGCCATAGAAAGTGTGCAGGACCCCAGTGGAAGTGTGCAGGACCCCAGTGGGAGTGTGCAGGACCCAAATGGGAGTGTGCAGGACCGAAATGGGAGTGTGCAGGACGTCATAGAAAGTGTGCAGGACCCCTGTGGGAGTGTGCGGGACCCCAGTGGGAGTTTGTTGGACTTCATAGAAAGTGTGCAGGACCCAAATAGGAGTGTACAGGACGTCATAAAAAGTGTGCAGGATCCCGGTGAGAGTGTGCAGGACGCCGTAAAAAGTGTGCAGGACCACAGTGGGAGTGTGCAGAACGTCGTACAAAGTGTGCAGGACCCCTGTGGGAGTGTGCAGGACCGAAATGGCAGTGTACAGGACGTCATAGAAAGTGTGCAGGACCCCTGTGGGAGTGTGCAGGACCCAAATAGGAGTGTGCAGGACGTCATAGAAAATGTGCGGGACTCCAGTGGGAGTGTGCAGGACCCAAATGGGAGTGTGCAGGACGTCATAGAAAGTGTGCAGGACCCCAGTGGAAGTGTGCAGGACCCCAGTGGAAGTGTGCAGGACCCCAGTGGGAGTGTGCAGGACCCAAATGGGAGTGTGCAGGACGCCATAGAAAGTGTGCAGGACCCCAGTGGAAGTGTGCAGGACCCCAGTGGGAGTGTGCAGGACCCAAATGGGAGTGTGTAGGACGTATTAGAAAGTGTGCAGGACCCCAGTGGGAGTGTGCAGAACCCAAATCGGAGTGTGCAGTACGTATTAGAAAGCGTGCAGGACCCCAGTGGAAGTGTGCAGGACCCAAATGGGAGTGTGCCAGATGTCGTAGACAGTGTGCAGAACTCCAGTGGGAGTGTGCAGGACCCAAATGGGAGTGTGCAGGACGTATTAGAAAGCGTGCAGGACCCCAGTGGAAGTGTGCAGGACCCAAATGGGAGTGTGCCAGATGTCGTAGAAAGTGTGCAAAATCCCAGTGGGAGTGTGCAGGACCCGAATGGAAGTGTGCAGGACATCATAAAAAATGCGCAGGTCCCCAGTAAGAATGTGCAGGATGTCATGGAATGGGTGCAGTACCCCAGTAGGGGTGTGCAGTTTGTCGTGAAATGTGTTCAGGACCCAGGTGGGAATGTGCAGGACGTCATAGAAAGTTAGCAGGGCCGCAGTAGAAGTGTGCAGGACGTCATGAAGAAAGTAGAATTGAAACAGCGAGATTTTGTAATTGTTCATGCGAAATCTTAGCCTTTGTGTAGCGAAGAAAACAGATATGAAATCATGTATCTTGAGAAGCGTGCAACGCGTTTTGAGGAGTACGCGAAACTCTGGAGACACTTCCTCACCAGTCTGAAGAAACAGGCAGCAGCTCCACTTCCGCATCATCTCTGTTCGTCACTCAATACAACCGCTCAGTCATTTTGATTCACTAACTTCCATAAACCAGTTTTATATTTGTTGAAAGTCTGAGCTTATCAAAATCCGATTCACAAAAACATAAACATCCACGGACAAATTTCATTTATTGAGAACAAAGGCATGGCGTTGGTCAACAAGGGAAACCACATCTAGAATGCGAGCGCTTTTTTCTTAACATGAAAGGAATTGTAGAGCGAGAATAATAGCTTAGGTACATTACAGACGGAAGGGGTCGTAAATAAGATGCCGGTAGCCAACGACGATCTACCGCTGGCTTCTTATGTTTTGCTTTTTAATCCCACATTTTCATACCCGATGCCCTGCTGTAAATGTGCGGCAGCCTGCTCTGCTCAGGAGAGTTCATACGCACGGCAACTTCCGGATAGACGGAAGGCAGTCAACACCGTTTTGTCAGAATAATCTGCCTCAGGAAAATAGCGCACGTGAAAGTTTTCTTGAGCGAAACCTTCGCTAGGTCTCGCTAGTATCGTCTAATTTGCGAAAGTGCATTGTGGTATAAATCGGATTGTGGACTGGGTAGAAATTCGGATATCAGATGGAATCCGAGATGGGATTTGTCCTCATCGGTACCGGTCTTAAATATTTAATCGGACCGTTCAGGTCAAATCAGATAAAGTATTGGGCATTGCAAACGATCCGGTTGTGTATTCTTATGAGCTTAGAGAGGTTGACGGGTCATCCGCGATCAATAATCGGAAGATTCGTTATCAGAGTCGGTCATGAGCTCCAGGTCAACATCGTCGTTGGCGTGAGCCGCTCTTAAACAAGCACCGCAGACCGTCGTGTCCAAGAATTTACCGCCAAGGAATGGCCGTAGATTCTTTTAGGTGCGAAGAAATCAAATTTTCATTTTCGGCCGACGACTGAATGGTCTCTCATCTTAGCGGCAGTAATGCTTCGCGGATTAGCCTGGAAAACGCCGCGAACCAGCCGCTGACATGCCCCGCCCTAGAGAAAGCCCCGCGAAGTGTCGTATTGTCTCTAACAGGGGAAGTGTCTAGAGTGGTTCACGCGTCTGCCAATTCGACTAGTATCGTTAGTATCCCTTCTGGCTCAATAGTAAAACTGCGCAGTATCCCGCCCCGAGCTGCAGGTTTTGTTACAAGGTTAAGGCCGTAGTTATTCACCAGCGGGACGCTGCGGAAATACCAAGACAACTACCACTTATGTGCGTCCTAAGTGTGCTGAGCAGGGGTGTGCGTAATTACGGATTACGATTTTACGATTTACGGTGTTTTTTGGTCTCGTAATTACGGTTTACGATTTACGACATTTTGGACCGTAAATCGTAATTTTTCGTAAATAAAAATACATGCATAGGAAGTAAATCACAAGACATCTCCAACTAACCTGCTCTCATCCCAATTTGCGTATACTAATGTTTTTGGTCAGAAGATGGGACCAACCCAGGCGTGTGATTACACAGCCCCATCCCGTTAACATGCTTTGACTGGATTCTATCATTATAACGCGGGACACACGGTCGAAGTTGGAGGCGCTGGATTACAGACCCGCGTTGTCCGCCGCGCACGTCTGACTAGCTACGACCCAATGCAATCTAAAATCACTCTCCAAGAGGAACTTCGTTTCCGAGTTTTTCATTAAGATCAACTTTCCTGATTCCTATAACTAGATTAGCGTCAAAACATCGAGCGAAGCAGTCTAATCAATCAAAAACTTGCTTCAAATAGTGCTCCTGGCCCGCCTTTTGAGTAGATCACGGCTACTCAGCGTCCACAAAAATCACCACTCGGAGCGTTCGTTTTTTATCCCAGGAGTTTGAAGCTAAAAATCTTTTCCTCTAGTTAATTTTTCTTCGTCCGCAGCAAAGGACACCCAGGAAAGGGGTGTGTGCTAGTTTAAACGCTCAGCTTCGCCCTTTTGCTGAAACCGTTATCTTTCTGAATTGCGAGCGTTCGTTGGGAAGGCGTTGGCCACATTCTTTAACTATGCGGACTAAACTACGCAAAACGGCGAGAATTAGAAACTGTTTTTCCGCGCTTACGTGTCCTTTGATAGTCTACAGTATCGTCACCATAAAGCTACGATTCTGCAGGTGATTCAGTGGACATAGGAAAAAATAGGCTGTGCTGTGCGACCGATACTGTGTTCTAGATAATATAGAGTTGGCAAGGATCGGACTGATACTTTGCGATCTCTATTGAAGGTTGGCGCAAGGTTGATGCCATGCTTTTTGACGTACGTGTACCGAGTTTGAGCCAACCTTCAGTAGGGAGCTCGAAATACATAATGCATATGAGTGCGATCCCTACCGACTGTATAATCGGCGTTGCGGTTCCGCTAGCAAATGGGAGGAGTTCTCAAACTCGGCTGAAGAGAATCGCTCAAATACGGTGATTTGGCCTAACGCTTACAACAGCGTTGGCATTTCGGGAGAGGCATTACAAGAATGATTGTGTCCCTGTTGCCCAGCAGATTCGCGGAAAGCTGAATCGGACTTGCGTATTCCTCAAGATCAGGAAGGAGTTGAGGAATGAGTGGTAAGGAAAAGCAGAGAAGTACGGGTAAGACGGTCCCATTAAGGGTATGGTATTCTTTTACGAGACACGATCGCGTCGCTCTTCACAGCGACAGCGACCGGCTGTCGCGGAACTCACGCCCTTTAAAGGCAGTGTCCACGATTAAAACCATTTATGATTTTCTGGTGGAAATCGACAGCTTCGGGGCCTAGCGCAACCCTAACGTTGAAAAAACTAAGAAAAATGAGCTCGGAACGGTTCCCTACGGCCCCAAAGTTGGACACCCGTCAGCTCGTCACCCCCAGATGCACTTTCCACGCCCACTGATGTGAATAAATGAATGCTCGAGATTGTGAGATGAGCGATGGTTTCCGATTAATAGCCCCGTTCTTCCCTCCATTCTCAACTTCTCTCTATACTCCGTTAAGCTCGCATACATCGGCTGCAAAAGGCGGAAGTTACAAGCCTCGGACAACTCGTCCACCATGCTTTCCTAGCTCAATTTTTGACGGACCATAACTCCGTTCCTAGGTCTTGTACGATTTCAAAAACATCATTGAAATCAACATGGGACCGTCTTCAAGATAGGCGGAAAAGCAGAAAAACGATTCTTATCGTGAACACTGCCTTTAAACCTGTCGCATTCACAGTGCGCTGCACAGTGGCAGGCTTCGGCACATTTGCAGTATGTCAGCCCTCCGCGACACGTCGCTGCGGCTGACGCGCCATAATTGTTCCTACGGCAACCGATGCCGCTGCTCCGATGAAGGTCCCGCGCGATTTGTGCTAGATTTCATGCCTGTCGCTCATGACAGTGACAAAGTGTATCCTTAAAGACACAGAACACCCTCAGATATGAATTTTGAGATTTTCATGTAATTGTGTAGTAGACCCCTCCTGTATAACACGTGCCAAATGCAAGATCTCAATCCTTACAAATAAGCGAAATATAGGCGACCACCACAGGCCCGAACTCTTACAGTTGACCGCAATGTAAAAGGACATGGTGCGGTTGCGGACTCGCACTAAAACTACGGTAGAATCTGGCACTTTGCCAGATTTCGTCATCGATCGACGCCACAGCTGATATTCTCGTGAGCAGAGAGACGACGGCTGGGGCCGGTCGATGACGAAATCTGGCAAAGTGCCAGATTCTACCGTAATTTAGTGCGAGTCCGCAACCGCACTATGTCCTTTTAACATTGCGGTCAACTGTACCAGACTCGAACTCCATAGTGATGCATGTATGAATTCCAACAAGTCGTCGTTCTTCAGTCCACTGCTGGGCTGTCTCCTTATACTCGCTGGCTCTCGCGAATGAAGAGAAATACAGGCCTGGGACAGCTCGTCCACCAAATTTTCACCCTTAAAATCTAGGCATCTTCGAGGAGCCATAACTCTATTCAAAGGGGGTCTTGGACGATTCCAGAGATATCACTGTGATCAGCGTGTGACTCTCTCCAAGATAAACATAAAATCTGAAAATTAATTTTTTCGGGTGACTTGTGCCTTTAGAGGCAGCATACACGCTTGCAAACATGGTCGATATATCAGCATAAATAGGCCTGCACGGCCCCTACCATATCGTGAACGACGTTTGAAGCGCTGAAAATCAACCAGGATGACAGTATTCGACCATCCCTGTCAGGCACGCCCGTATTTTCACATCCCTTCGAGTAACAGAATGAAAAGTTAAACTTGAGAAAACATGTGATACTTTAGAGTGATAGCACTATCAAAAGGGAGTGCACGAGAGAAACAGCTCGATTGACTTGAGTAAAACATGTCTACATACCGATTAACTCTCGTCCACGTTTGAGAATGCCGCTCTACTCCGGCTGGCTTTTGAAAATGGAGGATTTCATCGGCGCACAAACATGTAATATCCAGATAAATCAAGCTGTTTCTCTCGTGCACTCCCTTTTGATAGTGCTATCACTCTCAATTATCACATGTTTTCTCAAGTTTAACTTTTCACTCTGTTACTCGAAGGGGTGTGAAAATACGGGCGCGCGAGACATGATTGCTCGAATTATGTCATTCTGGATGATTTTCAGCGCTTCAAACATCGTTGACGACATGGTAGGGGCCGTGCGGGCCTATTTATGCTGATATCTCGACCATGTTTGCGAGCGTGTATGCTGCCTTTAAACGAGGTTAGCTGTCAAATACTGAACGCAAACTATTATGTACTTGATACACGAACCAGTGGACAGTATGTAGTTTTTCTTGTTTCACCACAGTAACAATATACATATTTAGTGGTTACTGTTATTGATTGGTGGTTACGATTTACGATTTACGGTTTACGATTTGAGGTGGTTTTGTAGTAATTAAGTTTTACGATTTACGAAATTTAAAATTTCATTGACGCACACCCCTGGTGCTGAGGCATGCCAAAAGAACGAGTTGTCCCAAGAAAACGCACCGGAAGCCCGCGAAAAGCAGTTATACACGCTGCGGCACTGCATACTGTATCCTTGCGGGACCTACTCCTTTGGAAATTTGCCAATTTCCATCAGCTGATTATTTTTCAGATCTAAACTTGTTACAATACCACCAAAACGTCATAACGAGCACTGTAATGACAGGAGCAGTAGATTTCTAGTGACTTTTTGCAATAAACAAGTGATAGAAGCGTGAAATATCGATAAAATACAATTTAAACGCCCGGGAATTGTGGCGTCAAAGACACAGCATTGCAGACGAGTCCCTGATCCAAGCGGCGGCAATGTCATCGCGGGACGTTTTCATACCGCTGGTGTATACCTACGGCCTAAAAAGGTAGTTTTTTGTGCTTTTTGTACCTTCCAATAAGCGCATTAGTCTTCGGAAAATCCGGAAACGGACCTCATAAATACGTTCAACGCGGTTGAAGGCACATATTCCATACTTTGTCCAGACTGACAGCGTTTCGGACTTTGGATACGAAATTTCGGTTCGGCGTTTATTTATAGCAATTGAGGGCGCTGGAAGCGTTCTAGAAAAATGTTCTAGATTTGACTTAAATTTCTCCTAGGAAGGTTTTTTGGGGCGCTGATCCCGAATCTGTGGTTTATTAGTCGATTTTCCAAAGTTCTCGGCTAATTTCGTTCGAAGCTTCCCAACCGGGAAAAAATATCGAGGAAAAAACGCCACTTTCGAGATTTTTGGAGTACTACAGTAGACAGTGCTCAGATTGTTCCTCTGAGGGTAATTTGGAGTGCTGAACACGAATCTAAGTCCGTTTATCTTTTTTTTTTTTGCAAATTACGGTAGATTACGGTGGGTAGTTTGGTCAAAATCTCAGATTTCACTCAAAATTTGTACACGGGGGTTATTCGTGGTCGAGAATACGAGTTCAACGTCCGTTTGTCGATTTCCAAAATACTAAGGTGGGTTTCGCCCCCTAAATGACATGTTACTTACCGTAACCAACAGTAAACCTCAAAATTTTGACAAATGGACTCCAGATTCGTTTTCAGCACCCTAGATTACCCCTACATACAAGTGCTGAGCTAAATCCGAGAAAAAAATTTTTATCTGTATGATCTACAGGACACTGTAATTGATAAAACCGGAATCAATCTGAAATTGCGAAAATTTTCTCCTAGTATGGTAGGGTTCATTTTGCGATAGGTTTTCTTCCTGGTTGGCCAATACATATCCTTCGCAATGAGTGAGTTTGAGAGAAAGCGTCACTGAAGCAGAGTCTAGTACAGGACTGCAAATTGGTCGTCGGACCTCTACACTGCCCAATGACCTGAGGGGCGGACATGACTCACCCGTGCGTGCTGCGTCGCGATCGTCGAGTGCCCCCTGCGGCGAAACAAGCGCCGACGCAGAAGTCCTGCATTTAGATGAAATTAAGTGCTTTAACACCTTTGTCACTTTCCTGCGTTCATTTAATTTCACTGATGAAAATCGTTTCCTCGTAGAAGTTCAAAACACGATGGTGAGTTTTCCGCATCCGTCGTAGGTTTGAACGTCGGAGCTTTTTTTAACAGGTAGGTTTAGGCTCCATGACATTGCTCACCCGCGTGCGTACGCGTCACGATCCGGATCGTGACGCGTACGCACGCGGGTGAGCAATATCATGGAGCCCGAATTCCACTTTCCCGAATGTAGCCTCCAGTGGCATATCAATGACCGGGCCACATTTACAGCCCAGTCTTGGAGTCCTGACAAATTCAAATGGTTGGTGCTATCGCTGCATGGGCACTTGGCCATCGCAGTTGGCCACGCCCATTTTTGCGCGCCGCCGAGCAATAGGAACACCAAGCCGGGGTCCCCCCATCCTGGGATGTTGATCGAATCCACAGCGCAGGAGTACTACGGCTGGCACACGTGTCGCGCGCAGCGGAAAACCGCTGCGCGCACGTTGCCGTTGGAGCGCGTTCGCCCAACGCTAATTATTTTCTTGTTAGAGGCCCCACGGTTGACGCGCCCCAACGACGGCGTGCACGCAGCGGTTTCCGTCGCGCGCGTCACGTGTGCCAGCCGAACTGCTAACGCGCTGTGGATTCGATCAAAATACCCCTTTCTAACGTTTTAAAAATTTGCTAATCTGGTGGCGTCATAAATCGAAAATGTAACACAATCTCTTTAGAGACCTTCAACGACGTACTCGGCTCAGCAAGCAGATCGACCAGTGAAACAAACAATGTGAAGACTAGGCTCAGGCATAGGTGAATAACCCCTTACAATCTTTAGCGTTAACACGGAACCCGTTTTTGAAAACTATCAGAAAATATTTGCAAATCAATAATTAAACACGCCTTAGTTCGGAACTCCTGCATTGAATTAGATTCCGTCGCTTCGCTGCGTTTCTAAGGTTGGCCGCGACTCTACTAAAGATTGGCCGGGATTTCTCCGCGATTGATTGAGGAAATTGATGAAACCTCCGTGATTCTTCTGAGACTCTACGTTATCGTTCCGCAACTTTGAATTGACCTTGCCGCGTTTTCCCCAAATTTTGCCGCGATTTCTCCTCGATTGTCCCTGAGCCGCCGCATTCACTCCGCAGTTGTTTCGAGGCAGTGCCGCGATCGCCCATCCGGTAGTTGCACCTCCTATTTGGGAAGATCATACGTTTTAGTTGTTTCTAAATAGACACCAGAGTAAAATTAGGATACTGCTCCGAAATTTGGTATAAACGTATCAACGCCTGCAATGTCGCGAGCAGCTTGTGGAGTCAGTACACGAAAAAAAGGAGTCGCGGACAAGTTAGCCTGAGTTCACGTGATCATTAAAATACGTCCACATGAGTGTGAGTATGGAGCCTCGGGCGTCCGCTCTGCTCCTGAGCAGATAATTGGTATTGTATGGAAGGACAGTCGTATTCTAATGGGCTTTGACAGGATTTTTTGACTTAGCACTCTAATAAAGGTGAGATTTCACGTTCTCATACACTCGTAGTTGTTCTCCGCTGAAGAGCGACGTCTCGGGATAAACGGCCGACGTTTCGGGTCATTATAGTCGACCTTTTTACGGCAGCGGTCCGCCGGAACGCTACGAGTGTCTGACAAGGGAACTGTAACCATTCCAGATGAAATGCACTTTTCTAGAACCATTTGGAAAGTCCAAATATGCCCATCGCAGCTGCCTAGACCCACTCTGAACTAAGTTATTAGCGTTTTTAAAGCTTCGCAGCAAGGTAAGGGTACCTACCCTCGAGGAATTTTTAGGGCGTTTTTAATTTTTTTCTCCGGATTTTGCTAAAAACATGTATGTAGAGGGTCTATATCTGGAGGGCTGAACACGAATCTGAGGTTCGCCTGTCGAAATTTAAAGGTTCGGTGTAGGTTAAGGTGGGTAACATGCCATTTAGGAGGCAAAACCTACCTTCATAATTCGAGAAACGACAAATGGTTATCGAATTCGTATTCAACACCTCAAATAACAACCACATAGCAATTTTGAGACAATTCTGAGACTTTGACGAAACTACCGTATACTCATCGTAATCTACCGTAAGCTGTCGAAAATCGATAAACTGACATCAAATTCGTGTTGAGCACTCTAAATAACTGCCAGAAGAACGATGTGAGCCAAATCGTCAAAAGTCGATTTTGCCGTCAATTTTTCTGCCGGTGGCAAGCTTTGAACAAATTTAGTTGAAAACTTTGGGAAAAAAAGAGAAATAAACCTCAGATTCGTGATCAGCACCCCAAACAACCCCCCAGGGCGAATTTCGAGTCAAATCTGGAATATTTTTCTAAAATCCTTCGAGAGCCCTCTAATTGGTATAAAAACGTGCCTTCACCCGAACTTTGTCAAGGGGGGTAGTTGTGGGTGCTGAACATTATTTTAAGGTCCGTTTGAAAATTTTCTTGAAAGTAATGCGTTTTTGGAGGGTACCATAGGTACGAAAATCACAGAAAAAAACGTCTGTGACTTCTTCAGAGTGGGTCTAGGCAGCTGCGATGGGCACATTAGGGCTTTTCGTCTGAAAATGGTTCTAGAAAAGTAAATTTCATTTGGAGTGGTTAGCATGACTTATACATAGTAGTTCCCTTGTGAGTTGGGGGCCGATCGGGCCCTCGAAGCTCCATACCGCTATTGCGTCATTTCTAGACAGCAGAGGTTGGCAGCGGTTCATCTTTTTTTCGTGCACTGGGTCCACAAGCCTAGCTTGTGAGTTCAAATCACCTGAATTTTATAGTGTTAGCTATTTTCCAAAAACCAGATTCTAGGCTAATGGTATACTTTTGCGACACACGGTCGTGTCCCTGCAGTGCACAGCGACACAAGCACGCTCATACCGATCATTTTTTCCGCAGGGCTACCGTAACCCTCCTTTAAAAATTTTCCAAATGCCAGCTTGGATATGAGCACATCTTAATAGCCAAAAAACACGTTTCCACAATTTCGACCTCCTCAGCTACTTCCCAGCGGCTTCTCGAAGAGAGCGGTGTGTGAATGAATGCATACCGCTCCTCTCCCTTTTTATACCCCCATGTTATCAGCGTGTGTTATCGTTCGTTGTCATGTTTTGTTCAAGAATGGTTACGGTAGCTCTGCGGAAAAATGATCGGCATGGGCGTGCTTGTCACAGCGACCCCCTGTCGCGTAATTCCCAGCCCTTTGAACATGTTGCTGTCGCATTGCGCTGCACAGCGACGAGCGACAGTGATAGCAACAGTCTCTATTTGCAGTATGTCAGCCCTTTGCGACATATCGCTGCGACGGACGAGCGGTTACTGCTCCTACGATGGCCTACGCGTTGCTCCAATGCTGGTTCCGCCGCGATTCCTGCTGAATGGCATGCCTGTCGCTCATGACAGCGACAAAGTATACCACCTTACAGTCTTGTATCATGCTGTGTGTGGCGCGAACTGGATCTTGATGAAGTGAATGTGGCTCTGCCGCGATTTTTTTCCGAAATCGATACATTTTATTGAGTTTCCATGAAAACAATTATTGATAACGCTATCAGGCATCTGATTTTAACGCAAACTTTCATTTCCGAGGATGAATCATTTAAATTTCACGAGTGCCCCCCCCCAGTAACTTTGCACCTGAATGTGGTTCTGCCTCGGGTTTTCCGCGAATCAATCTCATTTGCCCTACACTCAGACGCGATTGTCCTGCCGCTGCGCCGCGAATTTTCCTATATTCTGCCGCAATCCCCCCGCCATTGTCCCTTGACTGTTGCCGTTGTGCCTGAACTCTGCCGCGATCGCCAACGACTTCTCCAGGGGGGTGTGGATCGATTCCACGCCGCGGGAGCAATTCGACTAGCACTCGTGACGCGCGCGCGGCTTCAAACCGCTGCGCGCGCGTCACCTTCGGAGCGCGTTAACAGGGCGCTAACCATTTTCCTTGGCAGACCCCACAATTAACGCGCCCCAACGGCAACGTGCGCGCAGCAGTTCTCCGCCGTGCGCATCACATGTGCAAGCCGAACTGCTCCCGCGCTGTGGATTCGATCGACATCTCTTTCCTCACACTACGTTGGAGAAGTCGCCGGGTCGTGAAGACAGAAAAGGAGCAAAAACTTTTGGAAAGACATCTTTCCGAGGGTATTTTCGGGTTGATGAGAAATGGTCTTCTTTCAGTTGTTGTGTTCACGGACAACCATGTCGGAAGGCGCGCAGTAAACCACAAGCGAAACAAGAAATGCTCCCCGAGGTAACCATACATTTGATTTTTTTTTCGAAGAAAAACTACGGTCTTTGGCGCAACGCGGAAACACGCACGCGTCGCGAGGCTTCAAACAAGCGAAGAGGCATCGCGTCTCGAGTGCGACAGAGTATTTCGGCACTGCACAGTGTAGCCTTTGCTCCGACAGGGTTGAAGGCAGTGTCCACGATGAATTTCGTGCTAGTTTTTTTTTCGCCGGAAATTGAAAGATCGGGGTTTTATTGGAGCGATAGAGTCGAAAGAACGAAAAGAATCGAGCCCGAAAGAGCCCTTGTTGGCTCCGAAATCCGCTCGTGCTAGTCCTTTCCTTGCGTGTATCAAATACATATCGATTAATCAGAAAGGTCTAGCGCGAGCGGATTTCGGAGCCGATAAGAGCTTTTTCGGGCCCGTTTTCGTTCGTTCTTTCGACCCTATGACTCCATTGGGACCCAGTCCTTTCGATTTTCGGCAAAAAAAAACAAACACAACATTTATTGTGGACACTGTCTTTGAACCATTTTGTGTTGTACAAGGAACAGTCAGGTATTACAGGCATTACAAAGTTCGAAAGGCACTTGCTCGGCCCCAGACAGAGAGGTATCCAAAAATAAAGAGGGTAAGCTCATGAATTACACAAATTTTAACGAGAACTGCACCGTTCGGCGAACTTTCTTCTTCAAGATTCCAATGTATCAAAATTGCCTGAGGATCGAGTTATTGCGTGGCCAGCACGAGCCATCGCATCGTCAAATCCGCTGAATCACTACATTGGCATAATGACGTCAGCCGAAGCAGAAATGGTTCGACTATTCAATACGCCCTTGGTTATACTACTCTCCAGGTTTCTGTGATTTCAGCAAGTCACCCGTCCTACCTCATTTCGTCTATATCACTGCATACCATTCACAACAGAAGAAATGCGAAAAGCGCTTCGAGTAGGCGGGCCGGATACTATTGTGCCCACGATTCCGTTATGTGTAGCCTATCGCTCCAGACGAGGAGATACTTAGTGAGTGGCCACTATATCGTTTAGGCCCTGAGGGCATGGCAAGAGCGAGTATTCAGCGCAACTCGCTTGCAGCCATTTTCGGATTGTGGAACTCGAGACAATACCGATTCCAACATACACGGTGGATATACCCAACTGCGGTCAGCCTCGTTTCTTCACCATCAGTGGACTCGTACGATTTTACAGGTGATTTTGTGCTACAACTGGCTATACGCAAATTCGAATTGTTCTCGAATGATCGACTTTTCGGATAAGTCCAAAATTTGACTTTTTCGAATGATCGACTTTTCGATTTAGTCGGAATTTCCACTTTTCGAATGAATGACTTCTCGACTAATTAGGAAATCGCTCTTTTTCGAATGGTCGACTTTTCGATTTAGTCGTAATTTCCATTTTTCAAATAGTCGACTATGTCGATACAATCGAAGTCGACTTTTTTCAATCGGATGATGATTCGGCCATTCGATTCGGCTCACGAATACTACCGACTAAGCCTTTCGACTTATGCGGTTTGTTTTCACTTTGACGAGAGCTGTCAAAAAAATCCATCCCCTTGAAGGCACAGGACACCCAAAAATTTGATTTTTGAGATTTCATGCCTATCTTGGAGAGAGACACTTTCTGATCACTATGGTATCTTTGAAATCGCCCATGACCCCCTACGAACGGAGATATGGCTCCTTGAAAATGCCTACATTTTTAGAGCAAAAATTTGGTGGACGAGTTGTCTCAGGCCTGTAATTCTCTTCATTCGCGATCGCTGCACGAGATTAGAACAGGATGAGGACATAGAACGGTAATGGACTAAAGAACGTAGGCTCGGTTGAAATTCATTCATCCATCCCGCCGATATCCAGGTCGAAAATCCGGAAGGGGTTCGGGCCTGTAGTGGTCGCTTATATCTCGCTTATTTGGAGGAATTGAGATCTCACATTTGGCACGTGTTATACAGGAGGGGTCTTCTCCACAAATACATGAAAATCTCAAAATTCATATCTGAGAGTGTACTGTGCTTTAAGTCACGGTATTCAGCTACAATTTCAACATCCGTCCAAGCCACTAGAATCAGCCGATCATAAATTCAAAAGGGTTATCCAGTTGCCACCGCGGTAAACTACTGGTGGTCTGACACGTTCGCACAAGACTGCGTGTTTTGACAAGTTGATACAGTTTTTCAAATAATAAGTTTTCTACCGCGACAACTTCACGCTTATGTGAAAAACATGCCAGAAAGTGAACGTGTTGAAATCTCACTCGTTCACACGGTGGCGATTCGATAACCCTTTTGAACTTGGAATTGAGTACTAGATTCTATCACCAGTACTGAGGTCTCCTCGAGGTGTGTTGAACAAGGCGATTCGGCGCTCCTCTCGATACCCGGTCAATATTCCTTACGTTAAGCCAAAGTTCGGATTAAAGGCAAGATCCGGTTAAATTTCAGCACAACCGAAACACAGGTCAGATAAATTGGGCTGGCCTGACTGAACACCTTATGGACGTTTCACCAACTACAAGTCCTTACTTCTGGAGATAACAGCCTCGAAATCGCGGATTATTGTATCCACAGCATGATTATCACGGCCAGAATGACCGATATTCACTGAGTTTTGAAGATTACACGTCAGCTTTGAAGAATGCGCTGACGGTGGCTGAATGGACGATGGACCTACTTTCCTGACACGGTTGTTGACTGAAACGGCTAGAAGTTTTCCCATAGTTCTCGCACGTTCCTAGCTTTTCGCACGACTACCTGTAGCACACGCTCCGATTCAACGGGGAATCTCGAAAGCGAAAATCTGTCCGTACCCTGCTTTCAGAGGCACAGTATTGTGCTTATCTGGGCCAAATTCCGGTCCGCATTTGCGTCTCGACACGCTTTGCAGCCGCACGCGCTCTAGTCAGTCGGGTTTCCAACGCCAAATCCGACTCGATATGGCTTTTTTACACAATTTTCTCCAATTTTTCTTAGTTTTTAATTTCCAAAACCCACCAAGAGTCAGCAGATCGGCGGCTGCGGCGCTGAAAGCTTTCCTGACTCGGGAACGTGCGGCCGCAAAACGTGTCGAGACGCAATTGCGGACCGGAATTTGGCCCAGATAAGCACAGTACGCCCTCAGATATAAATTTTGTGATTTTCATTGAATTGTGTACTAGACCCCTTCTGCATAACACCTGCCAATTACGGAATCTCAGACAATCCGAATAAGCGAGATATTAGCAACCACCACGGGACCCACCCATTCAGTCACCACCATGGGCCACGCCCCTTGTATTGATTTTCGAACTGAAATAGCGGCTGGTTGGTTGAATTTCAACGACGTCTTTGATTTTCACACTCTCGTCCGTCTATCTCTTCATCCTGGTTCGCTCTCGCGCAATGACTGCAAATGAAGAGAAATGCAGGTCTGAGACAACTCGTCCACCAAGATTTCTCCCTCAATACATGGGCATTTTTGAACAGAGTTTTTCAAAATATTTCCGGGTGTCCTGTTCTTTCAAGGGGATGTCATTGATTTCACTCGCGCAGTAGCGTAATGAAATACTTAGTAATGGAGCGAAACCCGATGTCACCTCCGCTAAGCCGCCGTCACAAAAAAAGATCGCAGACCAATGGAAATGAAGGCTAAACGCGTCGTAGCCGCGTACCTGAGCCTAACGGTATTTAGAAAAACCATTTGATTACCTCTCAAACCTTCAGATGCGCAGGTTATTGTCCGTTTTAAAACCTGATCCTTCGACGATATTTTAGTAACCGAGCGGTGATTGATCTACAATTTCGTATGGCCCCGTCATAAGGCCTATTCATACTTCCAACCTCTCGCTCTGCCAGAGCGGCCCGCGCGGAAAAAGTGGTGAGTATGAATAGAAGCACGACCTCCCGCGCCTCCCGCCTCTACCGCGCCTCCTGCCCCGCCACAGTGGTGTCTCTGGAGCATTCATACTCCCCTCTCGCACCGCCAAGACATTTGTTGATAGCATTACTTGTTGTACTAAATTACGTCATATAAGTGTTGAGGGGCCTCAGTGAAAGCGGGCGATACGTCATAGAAAGTGCGCGGGATCTCAGTGGGAGTGCGCTGGACGCCGTAGAAAGTGTATAGGACGCAAATGAAAGTGCGCCGGAAGCCGTAGAAAGTGTGCGGGACCCAAGTGGGAGTGCGTAAGACGCCGCAGAAAGTATGTGGGACCCAAGTGGGAGTGCGCAAGACGCCGTCTAAAATATTTGGGACCAAAATGAGAGTGCGCCGAACGCGGAAGGTACGCAAGAAACCGACAAGGCTGGCTTGCAATTATGAATCTTGGCTCAAATTTAGTTGGAGGGGGCCTTCCAAGATTCAATCCTAGAAGTGAAAGCTGCCTCTGATATGGGTTTTCCTATAGCGTTATCAGTCATGGTCTATTTAGAAAATCTGTAGTATCCATTCCTCGATAGCCTTTACATAACTACAACAGAACCAACATATCTTATCAAACCTATCAAAGACCACCCGCATCGCTTCATTTGTAAAAACAAACCCACCTATTTTTCGCCCCTCTTTCTTTGCCATGGCGATGTCTCTGGAGCATTCATACTTCAGGCCCCGGTCATAGTTGGTGCTATTTGCATCTGTATCCCCCCCGCACACCCCCCCCCAACACCCACCCGGTCGATACGTATATTTAAAATGATGGAGTGAGGTTGAGAAAACCACTCGGTGCATCCAACTAGATATGACGATGATTACGTGGCCAACAGGATTGCACCTGTTCAGAGAAATAGTGAAGGAGAGTATGGTGAAGTAACGGAGGTAGCAGTAAGGTTAGCTTTCTAGTGATACGCAATGTTTTATCATAGGCCCGCCCACCCGGTGATTTTCTCATCCGCCGTCATCCACGTATTGCATGGATATCGACCGCGTCGGATACACCGAGTGATTTTCTCAACTTCACTCCATCATTTTAAACATACGTATCGACCGGGGGGTGCGGGGGGGATACACCGAGTGATTTTCTCAGCTTCACCTCACCATGTTGTTCATACGTATCGACCGGGTGGGTGTTAGGGGGTGCGGGGGGGATACACCGAGTGATTTTCTCAGCTTCACCTCACCATGTTGTTCATACGTATCGACCGGGTGGGTGTTGGGGGGTGCGGGGGGGGATACACCGAGTGATTTTTGCATCCCATTTCCAATGCATTCTGTGTGTATCGACCGGGCTGGAGACGTCGGCTCATCCAACTATGACCGGGGCCTCACTGGCAGAGCGTAAGGAGCGGGAGGTCGTGTTTTCATTCATACTCACTTCTTTTGCCGAGCGGGCCGTTCTGGCAGAGCGAGAGGTTGGAAGTATGAATAGGCCCATACCGGCTACCATCAGCAGTAGCCAGTACGGTCGATGAGGCCCCCGTCATGGTCGGCCTAAGGCCGGACTGTGTCGTCCCTAAGGATGGTACGCCATCACAAGTCGTCGGCTGTATGCTAGTTGATTAGGCAGGGCAACTCGAGCGCGGCTGCCGAGATGTCGTACGTTCACGCCGTGGCAGTGTGGAGGAAAGAAGATCACCTCTATGCAAACCGACGTCACCCCCTCCGCGAAGAGGGTTATTGTCATGGGAGAGGTGCTGGCCGGCCGCAGCTCTCCTTCGGATTCTCCTGCAAAGGGCCGGCGTGGAGAGGAATCCTGGACCCGCTCAGAAGTACCTATGCGCCACGTGCGGCAAGGATGTTACCAGGAGACATACCAGCGTCCAGTGCTTCGGATGCCAAAGGTGGGTGCATCTCTCCTGTTCGGGTCTCAGTTCTGTGAGGCATTATAACTCTGCTTTTCGCTGTGTTTTATGCTCTTCACCTACCAACTCTGATTCCTCTTCCTCAAATCGCCCCCTTTCCATTGTACATATCAATCTCAACGGCCTTCGTACTAAACTTTCCGAGCTCTCTCTCTTCGCACGTACTTACCATCCAGACGTGATCATGGTTCAAGAAACCAAGCTCTCTCCATCCCCTACCTATCCTCATCCTAATATCCCGGGCTACACTGCCTTCCATGCTCCAAGGTCAGCTCTTGGCGGAGGAGTTTCAACCTTTGTTTTATCCTCTCTCCTCCCACCTCATACCAAACACCCCACGGATGGTACTCTCGAGTACCTTCCAATCCATCTCCCTCTTAAAACACCCCTTTCTCTTTTCAACATATATATTCCCCCTACCACCTCATGCCCCTCCTCCTACAATCCCATTCCTCTTCTCAAACAACTCAACGATTATTCCCTCTCATCATCAGTTGTTTTCGCGGGTGACTTTAATGCCCACACCTTCTGCTCGTCCCTTGGTTGTGATGCTAGAGGAGAAGAAGTCGAAGAATGGGCTGAGGAGTGCGACCTGGTCATCTTAAACGATGATCAGCCCACTCGTCTCCCTGCCAACGGCCGATCTTCTAGCCCAGACATAACTCTTATCTCGTCCAACCTTTCCAACGCTTGCTCATGGTCTACCTCAACAACATTGTCTAGTGATCATGTTCCCGTCTTTGTGCACATCGATCTGTCAAATTCTCTTGCTGCTTATTCTGGTGTTCGTCAACGTTCTTATCTCAATTTAGGCCAAGCAGACTGGTGCCTGTTCAGTGAGGTTGCGCTACGCCTAGCGGCTGATTACCCGTGGAATGGCAATGTGCACCAGAAGGAGCATCACTTATCTGATGCAATTCGCAGGGCCATGAAGGCGGCTATCCCTGTTGGCCGACTTAAGACGTTCTATCCAAACGTCACCAGATAAAATTCTTCAGAAAATCAGGACTAGAGATGCCAGAAGAGCAGTTGACCATCTAGACCCTGTCGTCGCTCAGCTGGATGGTGAGATCAGAAAAGATCTCGACCAGCACAAGAAAGAACAGTGGGAAAAATTCACAGAACAGTTGAATTTCAAGACGGACAGTGGAGCTACTTGGAAGGTGCTTCGGAAACTATCGGGAAAGAGCTCGCCAGCCACCATCTCCACTATTGAGTTCGGTAATAACGTTTTCAAGTCAGGAAAGGAAGCCGCCTACTCTCTCGGTAAAAGTTTCTTTGTCACGAGTACAAGGCGAGGTCCGCAAAATAGAGTGACAGTAAGGGAGCTGTGCCGCCTCCTGCTCATGAGCACGGCCGATGCGTTCACTGTGGCGCAAGTAGAGAAGATTATAAAGGACATGCGGAACTCCAAAGCTGTCGGTCCGGACGGCATTTGTCCTGCTGTACTGAAGAAACTCCCCACTGAGATCCTTCCGCTCATCGTTGATATGATTGACACTTCGTTTAGCTCTTGCACTATTCCGCAAAACTGGAAGACAGCCAACGTCATCCCGTTGCCCAAGCCTGGCAAACCTCAGTCATCAGTAAAGGGATATCGTCCCATTAGCTTGATGTCACCTTTCGCCAAGGTGGCCGAAAAGCTCATTGTCAAGGATCTAGCGGAGCACAACGAGAAGCAGTTGTTTCAACATGGGTTCAGGAGGCTACATTCCACAACTACGGCGTTGCTAGAAATTACCAGCTATGCTATCGACGGGCTCAACTTTAACAAGCCATTGAGAACTGTAGCTGTTGCGTTGGATCTCACCAAGGCATTTGATACGGTTAACCTTGGATTCCTGTCAAGCAACATTCTGGAGTCGTCAATACCATCTTGGCAGAAGCGCTGGATATCGGCCTTTATTAAAGGTCGGCGGGCAAGAGTCATGTTTCAGAACCATGTCTCCAACAGTATTCCTATGGCAGCTGGAGTCCCTCAGGGCGGAGTTCTATCGCCAGCCTTCTTCAGTCTGTATCTCGAAGATATGCCTGAGCCTCCACAGGACATCAAGGTCGTCGCGTATGCTGATGAGATAACAATCATGTGTCGAGATCGGGACTTACAGGTGGCCGCCAATAAGATCAACGAGTACCTGATCACATTGAAGAGCTTTTTCGACCGCAAGATGCTAAGTATCTCTGCAGCCAAGTCGTCAGTGTCCGTTCTCACGACGGACCCATCCGAGCACAGCGCTCATCCGGATGTCGTGTGGGATGGAGACCGTTTGCCTGCTGCTCGCTTTCCAAAGCTGCTCGGTCTTGTGCTCGATCCGTCACTCAAGTTTCATAAGAATACCGAGCAGAAGCAGGCAGTCGTTAAAGCTAAGCTCAACGTTCTCAGGGCCCTGGGCGGCACTTCGTGGGGTAGCAGCAAGGAGACTACTCACAACGTATAAGGCAGTTCTGCAGCCCGCCCTGGAGTACGCCGCACCGGTTTGGCAGCATCTCGTCTCAGAATCCTCCTGGACAAAGATGCAACGAGTACAAAATGCTGCTCTCCGTATCGCCACCGGATGTGCAAGGAGTTCCCCAATCGAGCACCTGCATGCTGAGACCCGTCTATTACCAGTGAAGGAGCACTGTCAGCTCCAGGCCCAGCAATTCCGCATTAACATTATAAAGCAACCAAATCACCCGTCGTGGAGAGTGCTAAACCCCGTGGGAAAGAGAAATATAGGGAAGCCATTCGCCGATGCTCCAAACAAAGTCAATTTGCAAAGATGGCACGAATCACAGCAAGAACGACTCCGTCTTTTGCGCGAGGAGCACACCAAGTTCGTACGGTGTCATCTTGTGAAGGTGGCCATAAATCCTATACTAGGAGATATACCGCCCCCCGTCTGCACCTCAGAGTCTCAACTCGGAAGAAGGGCGAGATGCACGCTCGCATCATTACGCTGTGGTCACTCTACAATGCTAATGTCTTATGTCAGCAAGATTGACAACAGCAAATCTGATGTAGGCCCGGACTGCGGTATCGTCGGCCATGATACCGCACATTTATTCAACTGTCCGGAGAGACCTACCAGACTGACACCAATGGACCTATGGACGAATCCACTACTGGTCGCCCAGTTCCTCCGCCTATGCTAAACCCTCTATGTGGCTGCAAAGAAGAAGAAGAAGAACTCGAGCGCGCGACGGGCGGTCATAACAAAGGATTTTCTCCCCAGTAAGCAATGCATTGCACACATATCGATCGGAACGGCCACAGCTGGAGCAAACGGGACCAGACGGGCTCAAGCCGGCCACATCGAGAGATTTTCGGCCTGAGTGAGCAATGTATTACATGCGCAACAACTGCGACGACCACGAACGGCTCAGGCGTGCTTCTCCCGGCCACAACGGTTGGGTTCTTTTACACCCGATTTGCATGGTGTAGAAGCTTATCGAGCGGGATGACTACAGCCGATCGACCGACTATGAAGGGGGCTTGTATCTTGCGAATGGGGTGTAAAATAATACCTCCGATGTGGACGGACTGAGCCCGCCTGGTCTGCTTTGACCCAGCTGGGGAGGTCCCGATCGATGTATGCAATGCATTGTCTATTGAGGTGGGAAATACCCCGTCTCGCCCGGGATGAGCCCGCAGCAGTCCGCTCGGGTACGCCTGCATAATCGATTGGCCTGTAGTCGACACACTAGGTAGGGGCGGCGTAGGACGGCTCAGACCGGCTAATGACGCACTGTGGGGAGCACAGGGGCCTATCACCTCGTCGTATTAGCAATCCAGCGCTTCTGCATCTAAATTGTTCGAGGATTTACTGTGTATTTACGGTAACCCCGTCACTAATCAGTCGTTTTCAGCAATTTCTCCCTATCAAACAGCTACAATAAACAAGGCGAACTTGAGGTAGACGTTTTCCCATGCGACGTATGAATGCGTGGAATAGCATTGATTTGATGAAAGCATTACTGTGATAACGAATTTCCTGCCACTTATAAATCTCGAATTTGATATGTGTATGTATCATTTCAGGAATAAACATTCCCCTGTTTGGCGTCAACTCAACACAACAAAACATCCACCTCTTTACAATATTCACCAACCGAATAAGCATTGATTAACAATAGAAGCCATGCACATATATGAGTACTAAATCACATGAAACATACAAATTTGTGTCAAGGTAAGAGTAAGCCGCGCGCAATCGCACATAAGACGATGACGCGATGACGCGCGTGGACGCGTTGAGGCGATGACTATTGATAGAGCGCATTCGCGCCCCGCGGCTTACTTTTTGTTTGGCACAGACGATACATATATAATATAACAACTTATTAAATACAACGCGTTGGATTATTAAGTAGTTGATTAAGTATAAATCTGGAGAATCCGATAAAATGGATAGATCTTCATGAGATATTTCTTGATTGGGTATATAATGCCTTTTTTATTAACGCATTGTAGTGCTGAACTACTGAAAAAAATTAGATAGGCAGGCGATTCTCAGAACTGATTCACCTGACAGTTCGGCTTGTACTCCCAATCTGCAGGTCCACTGCTCTTGCTGTTCGGGCGAACTGGTAGAGCCAGGACAGCAACAGCAGTGGCCCGGACACTGAGACCAGGAGCGTGCGGAATTTTTCCGGTTTTGGCCCTTTTGGCCTTTCTGTTTTCCTCTTTGATGTTTTCTGACAAAACTTGATTTTCTGTTTTCTCTTTGATGTTTTTCTGAAAAACTCGATTTTGTTGGGACAGGGGCTCTCTACACACCCATTTTTGCAGCTCGAAACGTCACGCTGGTCAATGCAAGCGAAGTGGTCCCGAGTGGAATTAGAGAAGCAAAAGATGGGACAACTCCTCCCTCGGTGTGTAGAGAGATCCTGTCCCGATTTTGTTTCCTTGAATTTTTTTGAAAATTTTCGCACTCCCCTGATTGGGAGAGCGAGGCGAACAGCCAGGTGGCTCCGAATCCTAATCGAAGCGGCTCGTATTCAAGAATCGCCTGAGTAACCTAAAGTGCTTTAAAGCAATCTGCAAAACTTTCGCAACTTCGAAACAATATCCACGACAAAGATCTTCCTTGAAGAAAACTACGCTTCAAGTTCCAAAAGCAAACATAGTGCCTTAAAGGCAGTGTTCACGATAAGAATCGTTTTTCTGCTTAACCGCCTATCATGAAGACGGTCCCATGCTGATTCCAGTGATGTTTTTGGAATCCTACAATACCTTCTAGGAACGGAGTTATGGCCCCTCAAAAATTGAGCTAGAGAAGCATGGTGGACGAGTTGTCCGAAGCTTGTAACTTCCGTCTTTTGCAGCCGATGTATGCGAGCTGACCAGAGTAGAGATAGAAGTTGGGAATAAAGGGAAGAACGGGGCTATTGATCGGAAACCATCGCTCATCTCACAATCTCGAGCACTCATTTGTTGACGTCGGTGGGCGTGGAAAGTGCATCTGGGTGTGACAAGCTGACGGGTGTCCAACTTTGGGGCCGTAGGGGACCGCCCGAGCTCATTTTTCTTAGTTTTTTCAACGTCAGGGTTGCGCTAGGCCTCGCAGCTGCCGATCTCCACCAAAACAACAGACATGGTTTTATCGTGGACACTGGCTTTAAACAGAGCAGAAATGGAGCAGTTGAAGTCTAAGTTCAAATACTACGATTGGCGCCGAGAAAATGCAGGCTTCGTCATAGAATAACCTTCTCCTCGTTCGGAGTTATTCCTCTACCTGAATACCGATACGGCGCTCAAAACGAGAAGTTTATTCCATTTGATTTCTTCCGAAATCAGCAGATTTTATATATACTGAAATCAAATTCCTAGTGACAAGGGGTCATTTCCTACGGGTCAAACTACAGGCTGGTTCCTAAATATGGTGACAGAACTTTCAAACCTTACCACGCCTACATAATATGTGCGTCGCTAATGACCCAGTTAATCTGTTCTTTTCATCAACCCTCTCTTGAAATGCACAAAGTTTGGGAGCGCAAAATGGTTTTCTTAACCAACGGTGAGCGAAAGCCGAAAGTATTCCTCATTTCTTGCAGTAAAACCCGTCATTGAGTCGGCTTTGGGATGTGTTGCTCGTTTTCCCATGTAACAGCAAGAACAGCTCCAATGGGACCCCTTTGAAGAAAAGGGTTTAAGCTTGAAAGCATATCAATGCTTAAGTCCTCTTCTAAAGAACGCGCGAAGGCAAATCGCAAAAATCCATCTTTGGGCCAGGTCAGGGTTCAAAATATAGCCTATCTCCCTCATTTTGAGCCGGTCGAAGTAGGGATCTTTGTTGTATTATGCCATGACCGACCGCTCCGCTGCTTGCTCCGCCAGGACTCATCTGAGCAGGCTAGGCTTAATGTATCTGTGTTCGTGCCACTTTTTCGTTTCCCTGACGGCGTACAGACGGCAAACTTGGAGCATAAAGGCCCCGGAAGATTCCCTACCGATCTGTCTACGAATTACCAACTCTTGTTAAGAAAAAACTATCGATTTCAGAATTTTTGAATCAGTAAGAAATACAAAATTCGATGAAGAATCTTCAACCACAAATTTGCCGCCTGTATGTCTTCAGGGATTGCAAAAAATGGGAAAATGTGGGTGCGCTGAAATTAACACAGCCCAGGTATGCAAATCAGCACCTTGCTCTCGCGTTCTTTTAGTAAGAAATCCAAAGACCCCAACTATGATACGCTTTCTAGCAAACACCCTCTACTTCAAAGTGACCCCCTTGGAGCAGTTCTCTACTTTCGCATACGGTAAGTAGGTACGGTCACCGAAGATGACTACGAGGCGATTTATTTCGTACGACTTCTTCTCAGGTTTCCCTTCAAGTTTCTGCCCACCATTCATTTCAAAATCTATTTCACGCTCAGAAATGTTGTACGTTTTGAGAGAGGTTCAGAGAAGAGAACAGACCATAAAAGACGATTGGGCACGCGCACGTGCCGGCGAGGTGAGATTTGAAACCTTGTCACCATATTTGAAAACCACCCTGCGGCGGAACCAGATAAAAGCTCTTTTTCGAACGCTTATCGAAGGAATTTCGGGCAAAAATCCTCAAGGGATCACTAAATGAATCCAACCATTTTCAGACAATTTCACCAGGACCAGACTGCCAATCTGCGGCGACAAGGGTGGTACAACTCATACACTGGAGGAGCGAACGCAGCTCTACAGGCGGCAAGCCTCCAAGCACCGACGACTGCTGTCACTGCCTCGAAGCTCTATCATCACTGCTCTTAAGCACTGCCGTCACTCCCCCCCCCCCTCTCCACACGAGAATCGGCATTCGCACTACTCCAGAAATCTCCCTTTCTGGTAGGGAGTTCAAGGTCTCAATCCAAGGTCGGACCTTATGAGGCAAATGTGGCACTCTATGAAGTGAGGCACCTTCTATACCGGTCGAGCACATGATCCTGAGATCACACGCGTTATTATTCGAAATTTTTGGTCATCAAGGGTAGTGGTGAAGCTACGTCGAAGTTAAAGACAACGGTATACCCGACCCTGCTCGGAAGTTTGTATAAGCTTCAGTATATACTCAGGCGATTCTCGGCCCCGAGCCGCACCGAATAGGAATCGGAGCCGCCTGACAGTTCGGCTCGTTCTCCCAATCTCCGTGCTCCTGCTGTTCGGGCCAACCGGAATAGCCCGAACAGCAACAGCAGTGGCCCGGACAGCAACAGGAGCCGACTCGCAGATTGGAAAAACGAGCCGAACTGTCAGGCAGCTCGGGCCGATAATCGCCTGAGTAATTCGGCAACAAATAGGTCCTGTTGGGAGCGTTAGCAAAAAAAATGTGGAATAGGTTTCCTGCTTTCTGGCGCCGTATGCAATGCCATAGGCTATTTACGACAAAAGCTGATTTTTCTTTCGCCCAAACCGACTCTATGGTGTCAGCTGCTTGCCGGCTCATTCTGAATTCATCTCGTTTTCGCGCTTTCTCCCTGCTTGTTGCAACTGTTAGAGTGGATTCAGCCACACAAGATCTTTGTGCCTAAAGCTAACCATAGAAAAATTTTCATCGTGGACATTGCTAAAACACTTGATTTCAACAGTATGTGACCGTTGCCAAACACGGCAAAGACGTTATCGCTTAAGCGAAAATACTACATAGATTTCACAAGTATTTACAATGAAGGATTTACGAAGATCTAAAGTACAGAAATCACTATACAAAGTATTATAAACTCAAATATTAAGGGCCTTCAACGGGTGCTTGGGAGTTCGTATTGCCGACGAATTCCCAACGCTTCGCGAAGGCGTCTTGAAACCAAACTCGGAAAGGGTGGCAGTGCGTAATTTGGGTCGCGCTTGCTCTTTTGGAGAACTTAATCGTATCTTTTTCGGCGGGGAGAAATGGTCATCCTCATCAGACGAGATGGATATCCGTTTATGAGACGGTGCAGTGAACTTCCCGTCTGCTGAAGCAGTATGAAGCTCCTTCAAAGGCTTGCGACTTGTAGGTGTACTTGTAATTACTCTCTCATCCGGGCGATCGCCTGACAATCGTCGAGCAGACAGGTTGAGCCTGCGATCCGTCCTATGAGTTCTCCAGTCACTCAAAAGTGACTCTGCCACTGATAAATTGGCCGTCTTCTCCTAAAAACATGACATACTTTGCTAGTGACATACCAAAACAACAGCTTTTCTTGTATTAGGTGTTTTCACGTAAAGGCTGACACAACCTGTGACGAAGAAAAATTTCTTTCCTAAACAGCCTCGTTATTGTATAATATTTCTTGGGCTGATCACAATTCTGGAATCGGTCCTCCAATTTGGATGCGAATCTATGTACGAATTGTGATAGCTATACCGCAACAACATGGGAAAAACATAGACCACTCATATCCTATACATAGGCCTTCTTACGAGGGAAACCATTTTAGAGTAGTCCGAAAAGAGCGAAACGAAGTACCTTGCTATGATGCCCTTACTTCCAGTAGTAAATTATGAGTAACTCCGGCCTAACAAAGAAAGTTACTCGCTCGAAACGGCAAAATACCAAGCGCGTCGAAAAAAAAAACAATAACGGACCTCATTACCGTGTTGAGCGTCCCAAAGTATCCCCAAACACGAGGGTCGGCTGAAAGAAAAAATATCTAACTCTGTACTCCCCGAAAATCAGATTGAGACCCCTACGAGGTTCCTAAGTTCCGTTTTTTTTTGCGCCCGAACTTGGCCTGTCAGGGTTTTTTTTTTGGATATACACCAGAATGAGATTCGATTCGTTTACCGCAAAACGTTGTAATCTTTAAAAATACACACAATCGGCGTGGATGTTCTGGAACTTTGCGTTCCATATTGTGCGTTGGCGCTGATTCGGTCAATTATTGTGCGTTGGCGCCGATTCGGTCACGTGAGCAATAAGGCCTCTTTCAGAGTTCGATCGCCGCGCGACGCGATGGCATGTTTTGAATACGGATCGACGTGCGACGTGATCTCGATCGATGTTCATGGTTATCATCCCATCGCGTCGAACGGCGATCCAACTCTGAAAGAGGCCTAACATACGCGCACCGAGTTTGCGCCCACGCACAATAAGGAACGCAGAGTATCAGTGCTATACGTGACAACTGTTCGTGTTTAGCGCCCCTAATACCCCCTATAGTCTGAGCTTGTCAAGAAGTTTCGAACAATTGAGTTTGGATGATGTAGCTAGACGAGCGTGTGCGACTGACCATGTGCCAGGGCCATAGAGTCCACGTAATCGATTATCTAAAGAATGGACGGGGCTGTAACGGTAAACTGCCGCACGCGAGCAAAACACTGTTGGCCGGTGGTGCCGCCAATGCCGCAAAGATAGCCGCGATGTTCGCACTTGGTCCATTCACTAGGCTAAATTTGATACGGAGACCAAATGACGCTTGGCGAGCGGTTGTGCCGAGTCGAACACATCGGCTTTCAAACACATCGACTTTCAATCGATAGTTGCGCGCTGCTGATTGGGGAATGCATATCAGGATATAGACTAATTCGCCAAACATGTCTTACACTTCGATGTGGTACCGGTATCTTCAGCCTCATAATCCTACCTATGTTAATAACCACAAGGTCATACTGCGCTGTAAAACGCTGAACTCACATTCAGGACGTGATTTAAAGTCGAAATTTTGAAGCTTCATAACTTGCAAAAACTTCTTCACCCAGGCGATTCGAACCCTGGCCGGAGTAATCAAGGAGTGCGGTCTCACTGCTCCAAGCGCAGTGAGGCAGATTGCTCAGCTCAAAATGAACTTGGCAAGGTACTAGCCACCATGGTTTACGCCCTTACGACTGATGAAGCCTTCATCCAGAGCACGGTAATTTGGGGCGCTGAAAACGATGATGACGTCCGTTTTTGGTGTTTCGAACATGGCAGGAAGGCTACGTAAGGTACACTTTACTATCATAGCCCATCTAGCTCCCAACATTTTGATATTTAAGTATAGGACAGAGTCACGCACAATTTTTACTACTCTTAGCGAGTGCGTCCTCGCAAGATACTCCATTCTGTTCACTCCACACTACGCTAAGATTGTTTCCCATGTTAGAGGAACAGAACAAAATCTTAAGTTTTCAGGTAGTAGTAACGTCGACCTACGTCCTCTCCCCCCCCCCCACCTTAATGATTGAAAGAACAAGAAATCTCAAATGGCAGAAAACACAATCATATTTCAGTTTAGAATCCGTAGGATACACTTTTTTACCATAAAAATTACCCGTGTTCAGTATTGGGCGTTATTTCGTAAACACATAAGGGGGAACTCCAAAGATGGGTTTGATAACTTTTCATTCGAAAACATTCCTCTATTCTCTCACAAGAGCTGCTCTGTCGAATCTCGACGAAGCTGTCACCCTCCTTCAGTAAGACCAAAATTTCAGACAGTAAGACCAAGATTTAAGAGATTGAAAAAAAAAACCGGAACACAACTACACGGAATTTCGTTTACCATTGCTCCACTTTTCAAACTCCAATGGTCGAACATTTTTTTCGCCCTCGCTTCGTATAGAGGAGCTAATTTGGATGCCGAACACGAATGGCTAAAACTTGGTCAAATGGGTTTCTGGAGGTGCTACTCACGGATGCAACATCAATCTTTTCGATTTTGAAAGGGTTGTGCTTGGTTACGGTAGGTGCATAGACTGTGTCAAAACGAAACTCCCATAGTTCCATCACGTGAGTAAGCCAAGACAAGAGAAAGTGAGAGAGCGGATGGGAGACAAGGAGAAGATTATCGTGCGCACACGCACGCACGAGCGATTATTGATGGGAATTCCATTTGTACACAGAGGTTAGCGCCGTTTGGCTACTGTAAACTAGGACAATTCTTCGAAAACCGGAAAGCGGACAACCGATTCGTGGCAAGAACCCCAGAGAACCCTATTTGGCGGAACGTTCCAATCAAATAGGAAACTTCGATCAAACTAGCGTATGCCTACCATAATACTCCGAAAAACTTAAACAAATTTCATATTCGTGTTCGAATACCCCACCCCATTAACCACGTTTGGATAAAAAAAAGTTCCACCTTCAGTGTTTCAAAAAAAGAGCAGTGCCTGTCGTTTTTAAGCAGAATACCCTCGACAAACCTTCAATTTTAGACAAGATGCCTACCACCCCTACACTCTACCTCCCCTCCGTCTCATGAGACAATGGCCGCTTGGTGCAGTCCACTCACATAGAGCCAGGATTCACCAAGCTTGTGACTGGGCACAACGGGAACGGGGCGTAATTTTTTTGAACCCAAAAAAATTTTTGCAAATTTCACGAAGGAGATCGTAAGAATCCCAGGCAAAATTTCCACCTTGGAAGGGCTGTTTGTAAAGATTGCGCAAATCTTCCATAAACTTCTGCCACCATAGGAGGGATGGGGGGCGGGTCGTAGAACTCTCGAGGTTAGCCATAACGCCTTGCTAGACCCTGCATAGAGCGATGTAGAAGCTCAAAGAGTCAAGTAAAGGCACGGCATAGTGGAAAATCTGCGAGCGAGCGAGCGAGAAATGATAAAGGGTGGGGAGCACTACGCAGTTTGACCGCGCACGCGACCGCACCGCATAGGCTGCGACGGAGGGGGGTGCACAGTGTATTGCCCGTCGCGGAGGTCGCAAACTCGCGGCGAAGCTCGCTGCGAAATGCGCGATACGATTGTGATTTTCAAGCGATTTTGCGAGTTACTAGCGATTTGCAGTTACTTTGCTGATCTTTGCGATCAATTCACGATACTAATCAATCCTCATAGTATTCAACATTTCAACTCTGCCATTTCAACATTATTCAACATTCAACATTTCAACTCTGCCAACTCATTCAACTCAACATCATTCAAAGTTTTGAGAGCTATATATTTTGTTTATTTTGCTTGCAGTTTTCCAACTATTCGTCATTTCCTGCGTCTGTTTTTATACAAGAACACTAGTGTTTAGCCGTGAATGATGCAAACACCATCAGTTGTACGCACTAATTTGATTTTTGCTGTCATTAGGTTAAAATGCACAAATATGCACAACGAAGATGGTTTGTGTCACACCCGGTTACGTCGAGGGAATAGAAAATCACAAAAGCCAACAGACAAAAAATGGAAACAACAGATTCCGAATCAAATCTCACCAAAGTAATCAAACGAAAGTCTCTAAATTGCATCCGCGCTCTAATCGAAATCACACTCTGCGGGGATGTCTGCGACTCCGCCGCAAAATTTTCAAGGCCACGCCCCCATTCGCTCGCTCGCTCGCAGAATTTCCACTACGCCGACGCCTTAAGCCAAAACACGAAAAAAAATTTCAAATGCCGAGAATTTGTCCAAACTCCGTCCAGTTGTGTTACTTGGGGTTTAAGACACGAATATGAAGTCAGTTCTTAATTTTGCGCACGACTGCGGTAGGTATACGGTAGCTTGACGGAGCATCAGACACGACCAGGGTTGAGAAGGGCTGCGACTCGGATCTTAAGAATTTTGAAAAAAAAAATAAAAAAAAAAGAAATTGGCGGGGGTCGTGAAATTTTTGGAGAAACTAAAAATTTTCTCCAAACCACTTGCGAAATAGTAATAGTTGTCTTTCATAAGGAAAAGTTTAAGATTTTTAAGACTTGTCCAAACAAAAAGTAAAGCAATTTTTCACCTCGGGAAGGGGGAATCGTAGAAATTTTTCACATTTGAACAAAATTGGTCAATAGGGGAGTCGTAGCTGCGACGAAAATTGCCGAAACGGCCTGCTCAACCCTGGACACGACTGATATGATACTGAAGCACGCCCAGAAGGAATCTTGAAAGCGCTGATAACGAATTTGACGACGGTTCTACAAATAATGAGGATCTACGGTAGTCTACGACAACCAAATAAAGTCACTCCCACCGTAATCCTTACTCAACAAAAAAAAAGTATTCAGAAATCATGGCCAGCACCTCATCGTGACCAAAATCGTCGAAGAATGTTGCAAATTCTTACGAATCCCTACTCCTAGGCAAAGCCATGGTCTCAAACTTTTACAACACCTCCCCGAATTTGAAATTTTTCTTTTTATGAACCAAAAAGATTACAACACCCCACCACCGTTGTGTCCGGTCACAACCCCGCTGGACTCTGCTTACAACTGTATACGTACCATTGTAAGCAGAGTCCAGCGTAACATACCCGAAAACTGAGAACGCACCTTATATTCGTTACCTTTTGCTAAACAGCGTCAATCGATAACTTTCCCGCGAGACAACGAGAGGTACGTGATTTTTCTTCGAGAAATGATAATTCGACGGGAGGACGTAGAAATCATACATTCCATCCGACGGAGTCGGTTTCGGATATCCGGGTCGGATAATCCGATCGGATAATTATCCGAAATCCGATCCGACGTCAAAATGGCGATTTCGGATTGATTCGAAATCCGATCAGACGAAAAAACACGATATCCGAAATATCCGATATCCGGAAAAGTGAAAATTGAAGGATCCGATCAGAAAACCGGATAATCGGATAGAAAAACGGTTGAAAACGGATAATCGATCGGATCCAAATCGGATGAAAATCGGATAATTTCGGATGAAAATCGGTTAATTTCGAATGAAAATCGGATAATTTCGGATAAAACCAAATAGATTTGCGTTCATTTTACTCAATTCAACAATCGCGCCCTGAAGGTGATTCCTGACCCACTGCCCACTGTTTCTGCCTTGTCCGAAATTCGAAATCAATCTTAATAGACGTGCACGACGCAAATGACGATGATGTGCGCCTGTAATTTACGCGCGCACATGTATTTTGACGCATTGTTGGCGCCAAAATGGAAATTCCGAAATCCAGAAGATTCTTTCGTCTACTATTCTTCTTCTCAGCCATTAGAAAGCATCGCATCAGAGGCGCAGAAACTTGGCAACCTCACACGGCTTGTACCATAAATATAGAGCAGACAGGGTTGTAGGTCTAACCGGACATGAAAATAGATGCAATGAATCATGTCCAACACGTTGACAATCAGGGCATTAATCGGGGACTGACTGGTCAATCCTCTGTGCGTAGGCCTTCGCGTAGGTAGAATGACCGCATCGAAGACCTGCTAGGATGGTTCGAGTACGCCTGAGCAGGTACGCTTCACTATCATCGACTAGAGGAGGCACACCGCCATATACGGGATTGGGCTGAGCAGCAGACAACTATTCTGTCATGAAACGTGTACACTCAGCCATCTGTGGTCCTCTACGCGAGTGCTCGGATGTTTCGAAACATGCAGTACCATGGTTCTATACGTTTTACGCAGAACTTTCTTTGTGCTGCCCCAGGCGGTGCCAGCAATTGCACGCAGAATGTTGTAGCGTGACTTGGCTGCAGCAGCACGTGCTTTACTGCTAAGACTTTCTACATGTACCATTGCATTCGCCTCACTGAGAGGAACACGAAAACTACCAGAAAACTCATTTCGTCGATTTTAAAGTGAGTTACGGCGATGCGGCGCTTTAAGAGCGCATAAAAAGGCCCCAAAACGCTTTTTTTGCCAAAAAAAGTGCGTGGTACTGTAGAGAGGGATCCAGGAAGGATGTTTTACGCCTGTACTTGGATCTGACAAAATTCCAATCTTCCATTCAGTGGCGGAGAACTGAAGCGTATCATCCTTCGTCACGATTCTATGAGCACTCGTACCCGCCGCTATCTTAGGTAACGCCGGAATGGATCCTGAAGAGACTTCGCGTTCACTGTTGAAGGTTGGCGCAAACTCGGTGCCATGTGCTATAACATAGGTGCACCAAGTTTGCGCCAACCTCCAATGGGGAACACAAAGTCTCTTGAGGATCCATGCCGATGTTAGTCGTATATCTGTCAAATAAGCCCACTTAGAAAAACAACTTTGTAAAAAATATCAAACCTCTGGGTCACTAACTATTCGTATTTCGAAAGGGGAGGGAAACTCTGGGTGTTGTGAAGTCAACCGCCTTTTTCCGGACGCTAACATTGAAAAGAGCAGCCGAAATGATTCCAGGAGCTTGTGCTCGAACTTTTCTATGTTTCGTGCTGTGTACGGCCAGAGCATTTTGCTTGCGCCTCATTTTGGTTACCTCGGAAGGTTTCTGGTTTCCACTGTTGAAATTCCTGCGCGAGCAGCGGCGTGCCGCGGCCGACTCCGTTGCGAGGAATGCGGCCCCAAATATTCAATTGCCTAGGATTCGCTGCTCTACATTACTTTCCAATTGTCAGACCTCTAAATGTTCTCTGTACTAACATGTAGTCATCGAAGAGTATGGGCGCAGTGAGGTCAAATCCGATTATGATAAAGCTGACTTGGATAGTGACGATCTACTTTCGGAAGATTTGTCGGAAGACGACACCGAAATAGTCGACTAAACGCGTGTCTTCAAATGCGCTGTATGGTTAAAGCAACCATATCAGTCCAAGATATCCAAATATGTCTTGTTTTATGGTCACCACGATAGTTTGTTGTAATTTTTTTCCAATCTGGGGTGGAATTCACGAAACGCTAACCACGTTTCAACCATGGCTAGCACATCGTGTGCAAATCGATCGGCCTCGAACCATGGCTGAAACATGGTTAACGTTTCGTGAATTCCAGCCCTGAAGGTTTACTAGTACCGCTCGTACTTCTCATGTCAACCATTGCTGTAAAATTTGCCAAAACTGATGTTTTGTTTGTTTCTACGAATAATATATGAAGATTATATTTGGCTTTAGAATTGTATTTGCTTTAATACACGCGGTTGACTTTTCGGTACTACTGAAAATTTTTCTTATCCGTTTTTTCATCCGAATTATCTGGTGGATCCGATTTTATCCGGTCGGATATCCGATATCCGATCCGGTGAAAAATTCTCGTTTCGGATAGGATCCGTTATCCGAAATTCTCGTTCGGGCCAGTATCCGTTTTATCCGATGAGTCGGTTTCGCAAAATCGGGAATATCCGAAAATCCGATCCGACGCGATTTTGGCCATTGGATGGAATGTATAGTAGAAATGTAGGGCCAAAAACAAAAATTTAATACGGGTGTTTCTAATAAAAGTTGGGCTGGTGCTGACAATCACTGGGGCTCGACGGTAATTTATTTCTCTCTCTTGGAAAAGATTTAGCCCTGAAAATCTCGACGAAAAATATCTCCAAAACAACCACCCAGGAGAATGTCTGCGCGAACATTTCTCTCATGAAAGTTACGAATCCGAAGAATGAGCCCACGGAAAACTCACAAAAAGAAAATTCTACATCGAAAAAGAGATAACTGACCGCGTCAGCCTCCCTTCTTGATTCATTCATTCCTTCCTCTATGAACTCTTCAATTTCCTCAGCATCGCTCTTGCTCAGCGGACTGCTCTTTCGCTTGGATTGACGGCTCATCGGTCGGACTACTTCGTCCACTGCAGAGGTATCCACAGTCTGAAATCATGGTAAAGGTTAGCCATATGAACACTTCATCGCAGCAGGAAATAGGCAACACATTAATAATCAATAGATATCATTATACAGATTCTTACAAGGTCCTAATTTGGAAATTCCCCGACGTTGCAAGTAAATAAACACAACTCTCCCTGCTATACAAATTTAATATTGTTTAAAATCATTGGAACGAAACTGTGCTGAAACGGCATTTTGTATCAATTTTCGTCGCCGAAGGGCTAGTGCTTGATCCGTCATTCCTTGAATAAAGGGCGTTCCTCTTAATCCAAGAATGACGGGTCAAGTACACTGTAACCCCATTTTTGATGACCAAAAATTTTGTGAACTATCAGAAATTTTCACGCCTCCTTGCTGGATTTTAATCGACTTGGAGCCCGAAACATTCAGAATTCCTCTTGTGAATATTAGTGCGCCCCTAACATACGGACAAGCCTAGGTTCAAGGTTCAGCGGGATTGCGACCAGGCACGAAGAGGATATCGTAAGTTCTTAGCCCCAAGAATTAGAAATGTTTAAATTTCAGGTGGAGGATCGTAACATTTTTCGACTGTATTCTCACCGAAACGTCACGGGTGCTACGTTACCGAATTTTTTTCTCGAAAACTTTATACACCAAGGGTGGAGGGTCGTAGCTCCTTCAAGGTTGGTTGCAACTCCGAGAATCCTTCGTTCCCCTCACCGCATTTTCGGTTTTGAGAAAATCTTCACGTTTTGATCTCGACTTGCTTGACTCTAGTTTCAGGACAGAGTATCAGGAAGAAGCGAGGTTATGTAGCGGCGAAACCGGTGAAGGGGTTTGGGTCAGAATACTTCTTCTTTGCAACCACATTGAGGGCTTTGTTATAGGTTGAGAAACTGGGCGACCAGTAATGGATTCGTCCGAGTCCATTACGGTCAGCGTGGTGGATCTCTCCAGACAGTTTAAGGCCGGGATCATACTTCCCGCGACAGCGACAGTGCACATCAGGCATATCGATTTTCGGTCGATATGGATGATAAACATTGCGTCGCTCGTCGCTTGAAGTATGATTCCGGCCAGGGTCAAGCGGAGTGTTGTGTAAATTTCCAAAATCGGAGCGACCCCACTCCCAGCCATCAAAATTTTTGCGATACTCCGAAATGTAATTTTTTGGCGCTTTCTTCCAAAAAAAAGTTGAACTTTTTTGGTAGTGGAAAGTATTTCTATCTTTTTTGCTTCCAGAAATTTTCATTTTTGGTCCGAAATTTTTGCGACCCCCCAAACATTCAATTTCGGGCCAAGAAATGCGGCCCCCCGTTGAGAAATTTCACAACCCCGCTTGACCCTGATTCCGGCCTAACAGGTGTGCAGTATCATGGCCGAGGCAGCCGCAGTCCGGGCAAACATCTGATTTTTTTGCTGCTGTCCATCTTGCTGACGTAGGACATAACGTCGGCATGGATCGCGAAGAGACTTCGCGTTCACTGTTGAAAGTTTGCGCAAACTCGGTGCCATGTGCTATAACATAGGTGCACCGAGTTGGCGCCAACCTTCAACAATGCACGCGAAGTCTCTTCCCGATCCATGCCGATGTTAAGCATAGTAGATTGACAACAGCGCAGCGATAAGAGGGTGCACCTGGACCTTCTTTTGAGTTGAGCCTCGGATGTGCAGACTTAAGGCGGCACTACTCCCAGTATGGGATAAATGGCCGCCTTTTCCAATTGGCACCGTACGAACTGAGTATGCTCCTTGTGCAATAGACGGAGACGTGCCCTCTCTGCAGATTGACTTTGCTGGGAGCATCGGTGAATGTCTTTCTAAAGTGTCTCTCTCTCTCTCTGACGGGGTCGGGAAGCGGCCATTGCTCAACCATGCGTTCGGCGTCGCGGTCGGTGAGCGCCGCGCGCGGCGTGAAGGGCGGCGACGCGACATCCCAGCATTTAAGCGAAATCAAGTAACCTAACATGTTTTGTAGCAATATTTGAATTCCTGTGTTCGTTTTATGCCACTAACGATAACCGTTTGCCGTATTTGGTGCAGATGACTCTTTCACACGATGGCGGCTTTTCCGCGTTCGCCGCGCGTGCGACACTCGCCGGACCGTGACGCATACGCACTCATGTGAGCAATGTCATGGAGCCGACGGGGTCAAAATATAAATTCAGAGAGCGGCGCGTTTCGCAGAGAAGCTTCTATAAAAACCCTTAATAAGAGCCTGACGATTTTTCAGGTTCAATCAGAAAAAGCGTTTCAAACAAAACAACAGTCGAAAAAAAAGATAATATTCGCACCTCAAATGTAAGATCGAACCGCTCGGCGCTTTCAATCTCTGCAGCTATCATGCTCATTTCGGCAATGTCGTCCTCGTCCATCTCTGGTTGCGGTCGGATCCTTTCCTCTTCATGAGCCCTGGATTCCTGCTCGAAATTGCAGTCTCCTCGTTCAACGGCCTCGCCGAGCTCCACACTTTCCGTGTCACTGTGCTGATCACTGTCTTCATCCATTCTGATATCTCTGAGAAACAAAGAAATTTTTGGTAAAAAAGGCCGAAGAATTTATTATAACAGTTAAACACAAGGCGTTTAAACTAGGACTTTTATACATGTCACCATCTACCGTTACAGACAATCGCTTCGGGATCACCTCGAAATCCACTGGCACTAAGCCAAGAGACAACGGAGCGCAGTCAATCGCCGCGAAAGCAGAAGCAGGGGTTTCGCAGACGTGTACTATTGATTTAGAAAGACATAGCGCGCCTAAAACTTCACCTTGGCAGGTACCTAACACGAATTTGAGTTTCTTGCACTGTTTTACGGGCGATTATGTAGATGCATAAGCATACTTACGCGTTTGACCCGAAAACAGTTGGAAGTTCAAACAAAAAGGTATTCTTAGACGCTGAGCACAAGTGTGGTATCACTTTTTTCTGCTTATTAAGAGTAGATTCTGTTGAGCAAGTGTACTTTCCGCTCGCTAACCTGCTGTTTTGGACCACATCGCAGCCTTATACGTATGGTCTATTCGATTTATCGAAATCTGAGTAACTAATGAAGGGAGGCGGACATTGCTCACCCGTGCGTGCTGCGTTGCGGTCGGTAAGCGTCGCGCGCGACGAGATGGGCGGTGGCGCGACATCCCCGTTTTTAGATGAAATCAGATAAATTGGCATGTCCTGGAGCGTTATTAACTTTCCTACGTTTACTTCTTGTCATAATCGATAGTTTTTTACCCGTAAGGAGCTCTGAAGACTCTCCCAAACGGTGGTGTGTTTTTAGCGTTCAGCGCGCGCGCGACACTCGCCGGACCGCGACGCGCACGCACGCGGGTGAGCAATGTTATGGAGCCACTAATGAACTGCTCACAAACAGAAAAAAATTAGACCCAAACATCCGTATCCGCTGTTGCTAGTGATTTTCTGGAAAATTGGCTTCGCTTTCTTGGCTTCCTGCCAATGGATGGCGAAGTGGTCCCGCCACGATTGTCTGTAACGGTGGACGGTGACGACTGAAAAAGTCCTAGCTTCAACGTCTTGTCAGTGTCACATTCCTATTAACTAAGACTTGAGCACCAGCAATTGAAAGGAATTCACGTTTCTTGCCCAAGACATCAAACAAAAGAAATACTTAGGCCACCCACTTCCAGAAACACTCAAATGAATGGTTTTTTATTCAAATATGGCTCCTTCAGGACTTCCAAAAAAATTAAATACATACACCTTTCTCAAAAGTTCTGAATGGATTATTCAGTGTTATTCCCAAATCTATGAATGATTTAATATACCCCGGAAACTGCTTTCCATTCGATGTGAAAACATTTTAAAAATTTCTCGATTTAAGCAAGTACAATAACTTTGAAATAGTTTTTGAAAAATGAACAAATAAAATAGATTTTTTTCAGTTTCGGAATACTTGAATGTCACGTCTCAAAAATTCAACAAACTTGATAAGGCGAAGAATTTGAGTTCCTTGAAGAATCAAAATACGCGAAAACCACGAATGCTGGAAAAGGAAATCATAAGGGAAAACTTGGAAATAAATATCCATTCAGCTATATTTTATATAGGATGAATAATAGCACATAAATACATACTATCTAACAGAAGAACTTTGATCTTAAATTGATAAGAACATCGTTAAACAAAGCAATAAACGAAAAGCAAAAAAAATAGCATTCTTCGAAAATCAAAATCACAATCTTCGCGCGTAACTCCCCGCATCCGCCGCGCAGGCAATTCCCTTGTTTGTAGCGCGTTAACCGATCGGCTTCGTACAATCAGCTGTCTGACTACTCGTTCTCTGCAGCGTGTTCTCCTTAAGTCAGTCTACCATAATGAATGGCTCATCAACTTCAGCAGCAACTTTTCTGCGTTACTTTAGCAAACCACTGAAGCAGTTTTGCTAGACATTAGTTACTTTCACTCCTAAAAAACCTAAAAACTCGCAATCGACAAATAAGAGAAGGAAGCTCCGAATCAGGGGTGTGCGGAAATTTCTGTTTTCTGATTTCTGTTTTCTGGCCGTTCTAGGCTTCCGTTTTCTGAAAAATTTGCAAAAAAAAAAGAAAAAAATCAGAAAAAGCAAATGAAACAGCGCAGCTTATTAAGTCCTTTACGAGGTGTTATTTGTTCACAGTGGTGCAATTGCTTTTAGGGTCAGAGTTCGCGATAAAAAAAGTTTATTGTTGTACCTTCGTGAGAGAAACGACTGGTCATCGCAAAAAAGAAAATAAGTGAAAAGTCGGAGAAAAGGCGCTAAGAAACAAGCCATTGCTAGATCTCAGCCCTCCCCAATTAACTAGATTTCTACGAATTCTTGTTTTGTCGTCTTTTGTATTGCATTTAAAGTAGTTGCTGGACACCGAGAGACTACTAACTTCTTTTGCAGCAGAATAGAAGACGGAAAACAGGCATTTATAGTTGGGTGTGGGCGTACGTTAGCCGTTTCGACTTGTTTTTGTGCGTTTTTTATTCAACTTTTCACTTACATCCACTTTTGTGATGACCAGACCTGCATTCTTATAAAGAAAATTGAGCAATCGTTCTCATCGCGAACCTTGCTCGAGCACTCGTAGGGTAGCACTTTGGCATAATAAGGGTAGCATCCCAGGGTAGAGGTAGAATTCTACCGCTTCCCGTCGGCAGCCGCTGCAGTTAGTGGTTAGCAGCAGCTGCTGCTGATAGCGAGGGATTGAACCCGATGTCTACCCTACGTGTGAGTGCTGTGAGAGTTTTGGCCGAGAAGTAGTCGATAAATAGCCACAAAATGCCTGCTTTCCGCGTAATAACCGAGGATTGATCGGAAAATAGCTGGTTGCCGCGAAATATCCGTCAAATAGTGCTCGCCCAGAAACAGTCGCAAATAAATGCTCTCTGATGTAACGCCGGCTTGGATCCCGAAGAGACTTCGCGTTCACTGTTGATGATTGGCGCAAACTTGGTGCACCAATGTTAGGCCCCTTTCAGAGTTCGATCGTCGTGCGACGCGACGGGATGATAACCATGAGCATCGATCGAGATCACGTCGCACGTCGATCCATATTCAAAACATGCCATTGCGTTGCGCGGCGATCGAACTCTGAAAGCGGGCTTATAGCATATGGCACCGAGTTCGCGCCAACCTTCATTAGTGAACGCGAAGTCTCCTCCGTATTCACGCCGAAGTTAAGTGTGCGACGCATTCTCGAGGCAGAATCGCAAGTCAACACCGTGGTCGGTTCAACTACTCATGTTTGCTTGGTTATATCTCGGGTACTTCGCGAACAGCAAAATCGCGGCCGCTTAGTTGTCAAGAAATAACTGAGGAATATTTTAGGAATAGCCCACCAGGAACAGCGGTTGAGCATGATGGGCTGTTTCTCGGCAAAGACTCTCGTGGTGAAAGCCTTTATTGAAGTTGTATCCATCATTGACGCGACATTGCTACTATAGGTCTTTTGTGCGGTTCCGTATACATTATACTACCGGTATGACAAAGGTGTTCAGAATTACACTTCCTCTTCACCTGAAAAAAAATTAAAATGCAATGAGTATTTTTTCTGAAAGTTTTCCGTTTTCTGATTTCTGTTTTTTGACCGTTTTGGCCTTTCTGTTTTCTGATTTTTGTTTTCTGGCGAATTCGATTTTCTGTTTTCTGATATTTTTCGAAAACTTCCGAACATCCCTGCTCCGAATCCTTTACGCATGAGTCCACCCCGAGGAACATCTTGTCATTTTTCAATACGATTGACGGTAAATTCAACTTGGCTAGGCAGTGAATATGCAGTTGAGCTAAATTACAGATTACATAGATCATCATTTTTGCACAACTTTGAAATCTATCCCCTAATCATGCTTTCGAAACTGTGTGGTTCATGAAATTTGTTGAAGCTCATACATAGATTCTGATCCGCAGAGTCAGGTGCTGACTTTTCAGAACTTGGGCTGGATAGATCTGGCTGGTCTAGCAGAATCTAAATTGTGACGTTTTGCACCCATAACTCTTTGATTTTCAAGAAAAAACTTCAGATTCGACTGTAACAAAGTTCTTTACTGATATTTTCCTAGAACTACTCCACTTTTCGATCCCCAGATGTTGATTTCACTTTCTCCCAAGCAGCTTCATCCACGGAGCTTAATTAGGGTGCCCATTACGACTAATAGTTAGGTCCATGGCTTAATTCTTCAAGAAAAAAAAAACATTTAAATCTAAACCGCGACTGGCGCGGGTATTTTAAACTTCGCCGGCGGCTTGCCGATAATTACCAGCCAGCCGCCGGTGATTTTTAAAACGCCCACGACAGCCGCGGTTTAGATTTAAATGTTTTTTTTCCTGAGGAAACGAGCCACGGATGTAACCATATGTTTGCTCTAAATTTCGCGGGAGATTACGGTAGTTTGGGGTAACTTCGATTTGAATTAGGCATTCCCTAGAGATGTATGTAGATAAGTCATTCTTCAAGTAATCGTATAGTATGTTCCACGAACTTCCCTTTAGTTATAATGTATCAATTGTTGATCAGTTACTTATATGATGGCTGACAGCAAATCGTGCCAGATTAGTGACGGACCGCCGGCCTCTTTTGGCGGAATTTGAGATACTCGACTCATTTATTTTCGCAATAAGGCGTTTTTAACCAAACACACTCTATAATCTCCACGTTCGACTCTCTATGAACCTCGGCATCAGAATATTGGTGAATAGTTTGACTGTAGCAGGCACGAGGTGGTATGGTTTAATTGTAGACTAACGTTTCGGCGGTTTCGCCCTCTTCGGAGTCTGAAAAAGGTCGAATCTATGTGTAAAATTACTCGGCCAAACGTAGTTTTTTACCCTACAGAAATTCAAGACAAAATTTTCCAAACAAATGGCTGGGATGCTTGAAGCTGAGTGACATACCTTTTCAAAGTCCGTGGAACATCAGGTATTCGGTAGATAGACGACGGGGTACCGAGATATCAGAAGGCAGTACCCCAAATCAGAAGGCTAATCTGATGTAGGGCTGTAGTTCCCGCGTTATATTTATACCTTCGTCCTTCCGGTTGATCTTAGGATCCCTCGCATTGATCCAGAATGCCTCAAGCCCTTTTCGCGCACTTGTCTTGGCCTCCGCCGCTACTATCTCCACTCTCACCTCAAAATCTTCCCCGTCATGGCAATTAATTTTGTGGCAACCCAGCGCGGTACTAATTCGCGCCTTATCCTTCCCATCCAAGTGCTCTTTGATACGCACATGCAGAGGGCGGGCTGTTTCACCGATATATTCCTGGCCACAGCTCTGACATGTGATCTGATAAATAACCCCAGAAGCAATACAGTCACCATTTCTGCCCGATGGGCAAATGACGCACTGTGGCGTGACACATGCGCGATCATATTGACGATTCCGCACTAATTGCCGTTTTAAATTATTGGGCGGGATGGCCACAAGAGATACAGTATTTTCCAATCCCGCTCCTCGAAGGCATTTTCTGACAGCGCGGCTCACATCGTCGGATATGAATGGCATTATGAAAGGAACTTTGTCGCCTTGTGGTATATTATGACTTCGCTGACATTCGTAGGCGTTCCGCGACCTGCGCGCGTGTGGTCCATACCCATTAAGAGTAGCTATTTGACAAGCTAGGCTTTTTGACGCTTCACGCTCTTCCTCTCCAGAACACACATTTACAGCGGTGCGAAACATGTTTCTGACAACCGCAAGTTTTGTCTGAGCGGGATGCGCGGACCGCCAGTGAACCAGAATATTCTTGTTCGAAGGTTTGCGGTACCATTTTCTAATTTTCCTGCCTTCCGCTAGTTGAACCTGAACATTCAGAAAGGGCAACCAGCTTTCCGACGGTTTTTCCCGGGTAAGTTTTATGTGAGGGGACTGACTGTTCATGAGAGTGAAACATATGTCCATCTCTTCTTGCGTAGAGCAAATTATGAGACAGTCGTCTATGTAGCGCCTGTAAAACAAGGGTGAAAATTCGAGCACAGGTGCTTCGATTTTGGACATGAAGGCGATGGCAAGCGTTGGTGCCAGCCTCTGCCCCATCGCCAGCCCCCTCAGCTGAGCAAAGTATTGCTCAGCTGAGGGGGCTGGCGATGGGGCAGAGGCTGGCCCATCGCCAGCCCCCTCAGCTGAGCAATACTTTGCTCAGAAGTACGCGAGCTTGTGGCTTCCAATACCGTACGGCTTTCCGTAAGTGACAAAGGAGGAGAGTTTGTGGTGATTCCCCACGACATGGACGCGGCGATAACCGAGATCCACCTCTCGGACACGTCAGTCTACCGGATATCTTCTGAGAAAGAGTTAAAGTCGCAACACCGCAAGCTCAACAGGTCCTGGATTGTGGAAGCGAAATCGGCTGGGCTAGCTCAGACGATAATCACACGCCTTAAAATCGAGGCTCCTACTTGCCCCGTATTGTACTTGCTTATCAAAACCCATAAATTCGGGGCTACGGAGGACCTCACACAAATTGATCCGACCGCAATTAAGGTCCGGCCCATTATTAGCTGCGTGGGTGGTCCCACGGACCGAATCGCTTGGTTTGTCAGCGCAGTGCTCACGCACCTTCTTCCATTCATTCCGGCGCACTTACCCAACACGCAAGCCTTCCTAGAACATTTCCGGCATGCGCAACTCACCAGCAACTGTGTTATCGAATCCTTTGATGTTTCAGCGCTTTACACCAACGTAAGTAACGACGCGGCTATGGAAGCAGTTTTAGAGCTTCTAAATGAACATCAAAGCAATATAACTATGCACGGTTTCTCGGTACGCAGCCTAATGGTTCTTTTGAAGGAGTGTCTCGGTTGTAATGTTTTCAAATGGGCAGGTAAATACTTTGCTCAGCTGAGGGGGCTGGCGATGGGGCAGAGGCTGGCACCAACGCTTGCCATCGCCTTCATGTCCAAAATCGAAGCACCTGTGCTCGAATTTTCACCCTTGTTTTACAGGCGCTACATAGACGACTGTCTCATAATTTGCTCTACGCAAGAAGAGAGATGGACATATGTTTCACTCTCATGAACAGTCAGTCCCCTCACATAAAACTTACCCGGGAAAAACCGTCGGAAAGCTGGTTGCCCTTTCTGAATGTTCAGGTTCAACTAGCGGAAGGCAGGAAAATTACAAAATGGTACCGCAAACCTTCGAACAAGAATATTCTGGTTCACTGGCGGTCCGCGCATCCCGCTCAGACAAAACTTGCGGTTGTCAGAAACATGTTTCGCACCGCTGTAAATGTGTGTTCTGGAGAGGAAGAGCGTGAAGCGTCAAAAAGCCTAGCTTGTCAAATAGCTACTCTTAATGGCTATGGACCACACGCGCGCAGGTCGCGGAACGCCTACGAATGTCAGCGAAGTCATAATATACCACAAGGCGACAAAGTTCCTTTCATAATGCCATTCATATCCGACGATGTGAGCCGCGCTGTCAGAAAATGCCTTCGAGGAGCGGGATTGGAAAATACTGTATCTCTTGTGGCCATCCCGCCCAATAATTTAAAACGGCAATTAGTGCGGAATCGTCAATATGATCGCGCATGTGTCACGCCACAGTGCGTCATTTGCCCATCGGGCAGAAATGGTGACTGTATTGCTTCTGGGGTTATTTATCAGATCACATGTCAGAGCTGTGGCCAGGAATATATCGGTGAAACAGCCCGCCCTCTGCATGTGCGTATCAAAGAGCACTTGGATGGGAAGGATAAGGCGCGAATTAGTACCGCGCTGGGTTGCCACAAAATTAATTGCCATGACGGGGAAGATTTTGAGGTGAGAGTGGAGATAGTAGCGCGGGAGGCCAAAACAAGTGCGCGAAAAGCGCTTGAGGCATTCTGGATCAATGCGAGGGATCCTAAGATCAACCGGAAGGACGAAGGTATAAATATAACGCGGGAACTACAGCCCTACATCAGATTAGCCTTCTGATTTGGGGTACTGCCTTCTGATATCTCGGTACCCCGTCGTCTATCTACCGAATACCTGATGTTCCACGGACTTTGAAAAGGTATGTCACTCAGCTTCAAGCATCCCAGCCATTTGTTTGGAAAATTTTGTCTTGAATTTCTGTAGGGTAAAAACTACGTTTGGCCGAGTAATTTTACACATAGATTCGACCTTTTTCAGACTCCGAAGAGGGCGAAACCGCCGAAACGTTAGTCTACAATAAAACCATACCACCTCGTGCCTGCTACAGTCAAACTATTCACCAAACACACTCTCCTTACGCTCTTAAGTGGACCCAGAAAATCATTTGAACCGAAATACGGTGAGAAGTTTTCAGCGCGTACGATGGTTCAAAGGAACTGCGCTGCGTCGCGGTGCTCGGTGGCGCGAGTATAAACGAATCCTAACGCAGCGTTCATACCTCGCGGGAGGGCTCCCTCCCGCAGCTCCACGCTCCTCAACGCTGATGGGCGCCCGCTCATGCCAATGGACACTGCCAAACTCCCCTTGCCTTGTGCTGATTCGACTGATAGCGCGTGACCGGATGATCAATCGCTCGAGTGGACTCGTTGGCTGCTGTTTCACATAAACGGTTTGTGATGGCCGTGTTGGGAATAAGGGATACGAGGGCTCAGGTTTCTATGTAGGTTGTAGGCCTACTGTCTAGGGAATGAGGCAGCTAATGATAAGCATATGGCCGGGATAATACATCCAGCGACGAGCGACGCGACGCAATGTTTACCATCAATATCGACCGAAAATCGATATGCCTGAAGGGGTCTGCAGAGTTTCAGCGACCGCCGAGTAGTCGCCGAGCGTCAACCTTGACGCGGCGACAAAATTGTTTTTGAAGACTAACGTCGCTGCGTCGGTTCCCCTTTGCTGACAGTGACGCAGAGCCGTCGCGGCATCAGAACACCCTAAAGGAGGTCGCAGAGTTGAAGTCGCGGCGTTGCTCGCAGTGACGAACAGCTTTGGGTGATGCAATATCGATTACATTCGGCGACGAGGGCAACCGACGCGGCGGGAGGGGCGACGAGGAGGCACCGCAGAGTGGTTTCACCCCGCGACGGCCCTGCGTCACTGCCAGCGAGCGGCAACCGACGCCGCGACGATAATGTTCGGAAACATTTTTGTCGCCGCGTCAAGGCTGACGCTCGGCGACCACTCGCCGGTCTCTGCCACTCTGCAGACCCCCTAAGGTACCCCCTCGACGTCTTTCACGCTGCGTCGGTTGCCCCCGTGGCCGAATGTGATCGATATTGCATCACCCAGCGCAGTCCGTAGCTGCGAGCAACTCCACGACTTCAACTCTGCAGGCCCCTTGACATGCATGGTCGCCGGTCGCGGGGAGTATTATCCCGGCCTATCTTGATACCTGTTGCTTCCCATCAAAACAGGCGTAAGGTCGGGATCATACTTTTTGGGACCAGCGACTGCGACAGTGCAATTCAGGCATATCTTTTCTCGGCCGATTCTGATGGTTAACATTGCGTTGCGTCGCTCGTCGTTGGAAGTATGAACCCGGCCTAAGCACGCGAGAGCGAGCGTAGGCGCGCTTGAGCGGCAAGCAAAACGTGTGCTCTATATGATAATAGATTTAGCGAAATCGCGCGCTCTCGCAAGGAGTGGAGGCTGTCCTCACACTATTACGCTACGCTGCTATGATGATATATGGCAGCTAGGTACGCTCCTTAGAATATACATAGGAAAATGCGATCAGAGCCCTCAATTCCAGAAGCAAAAATTGTTCTACGGCCAATGTCTCACCGTCGACTGCGTATCACGCGCTGCGCGACCGCACGCGCGTCGGAAGCAGTCGGGTTTTGGCCGCCGCGCGACGAGTTTTGGCCGCCGCGCGACGAGTTTTGGCTGCCGCGCGACGTTTCGGCCGGCGCGCGGCGGCCGGAACTCGTCGCGCGGCGGCCAAAACTCGTCTGCTTCCGACGCACGTGCGCTCGCGCAGCGCGTGATACGCAGTCGACGGTGAGACATTGGCCGTTTTATGGCCTTTAACTTCCTAAAATATGGTTGCAACGTAACCTGACCGCGCTTCGATTTTCACACCCCAGAACCTTGCACCAACCCGGGGTCTCCTTCCAGAGTAAAACCTTAGTTACAGAGCTGAAAAATCTGATGCGGACGAGTTCGTACGTAATCGCAGCATACAATTACGGCCCTCTAAGTCGATTCCGATGTGTTTGGTTAAAAAGTTTCGAATTTCGGAAGTATTACGCTAAAAACTTTTTAGATACGCAACCTCTTGTTTACTTTCTCCTATTGGTACTTATTTACAAATAGGAAGGTCCTGAGGCTACTCAGGCGATTTTCGGCCCCGAGCCGCGCCGAACAGGAATCAAAGCCGCCTGACAGTTCGGCTCATTCTCCTAATCTCCGGGCCACTGCTGTTACCGTTCGGGCCGTTCGGAGCAGCTCGGAGAGCAACAGCAATGGCCCGGAAAGCAACATCAGTAGCCCGAACAGCAACAAAAGCCGACCCGCAGATTGGGAACACTAGGGGAGCTGCCAGGCGGCTCGGGGCCGCTAATCGCCTGAGTAATGCTTTGATGTGAGGGCCTTCGGGATAAACAATATTCATCACTACCAACTGTTCCCCTGTATGGACAATCCTTCGATGATGTGGGGCAAGAGATCCAATGGGCTGGCTGATGAACTAGGTTCCCGCCTATTTTCTGGCCTTTTTTCTTTGTTCTGCTTCCCTACAGTTTTTATAAAATTCTGAAGCTTAAGTTCGTCCGAGAAAAAGAGTAAGATTTTCATCGTGAATACTACCTTGGAACCCAGGATTCTCGATGGCAGGGGGAGATGCTCAAAAAAATCAAAACAAGTTATTTGTAATGCAAATGTAACTTATTGAATGTCTGAAGTAACTTATCTTTATATTACACGTAACATATGTACATCTATATTTCATGTAACTTAACTTTATATTACATTTAACATACATTTATATTACATGTGACTTACAATTATGATACCTGTAACTAACACTTATGTTACATGTAACTTACATTTGAATTTTCACAACGGGTGGCCATCACGTGACGCATACGACACGCGACGCAGAGGACGTGTCCCAGACTGCACACTACGCAGAAAAGGTTGTGTGGGGCCTTCCCTGCCGGTGCGGTGTAATACCTAAAACTTGGGTAACTGAACCAACAGCAACGCCAGTCGTAAGCCTGACCCCGCTAGTGCGTCGCACATCAACCTTGGAAATATCTTCTTGGCTAATTTAAGCTACTTGAGACTTGTATTATGCCATTTAAGTTACTTGTAACATATCGGAGGCGCAGTGCACAAAGTGTCTTCTCAGAAATCGAAAACAAGTTACTTGCTACATATCTGAGCCGACGTTAGTTACTTGCAACTTACCTCAGGTCACTTAAGATACATGTAACATATCGGAGACGCACCGCACGCAGTATCCCGCCGATATGTTACATGTAACTTAAATGACCTGAGATAAGTCGCAAGTAACTTACATCGGCTCAGATATGTTAAAAGTAACTTGTTTTCGGCCTTTTATGTTACAAGTAACTTGTTTTCATTTTTCTGAGTGTGTGACTGCAGATTGAGCCCAACCAGCATACAGTTGACCGCAATGTTAAAAGGACATGGTGCGGTTGCGGACTCGCACTAAAACTATGGTAGAATCTGGCACTTTGCCAGATTTCGTCATCGATCGGCGCCACAGCTGATATTCTCGTGAGCAGAGAATCGATGGTTGGCGCCGATCGATGACAAATCTGGCAAAGGGCCAGATTCTACCGTAGTTTTAGGGGGAGTCCGCAACCGCACCATGTCCTGACATTGCGGTCAACTGTATAAGAGCATACAAGGCGGCGATGACAGTGATGAAGCCATGCACTTCGAAAACCAATGCAGATAGTCATACAGTCCTCGACCTTGCTGAGACATTCAGGATTGAGCGCATGAATGTCCTAAAGGAGCCTCATGACTCCTGTCAAAAGGCGGATGGAGGAGTGGCGCGAAAATGATCAAACAGGTATCGGCGATTGCTGGGCAGCATAGCCTATAGCTGCGGCCATAGGTAGCGGTAAGCAACGGCAAGCGTCATGTCGCTCAATCGCTGGCGCAGGCAGCGTCTCTGAGGACTGCGAGATGTTGACAATGGTATTGACAATATCCGACAGCCTCTGCAGCAGCGATGCCGACAACACCAGTGTGAGACCGGCTGCAGTAGTAGCTATGCTCAGTTTTGGAGCTGAGTTTACTGTGTTTCTTCGCGTGCTTGTGCGTACCGAGGGAGAGACGACGAGAAAGTGTGGGCGAGAAGAAGACGCAGCATACGCACGTAGACGCAATCGAAAAATGTGAATATGTTTAACTCTGGAACAAAGGCTATAGAGCGAAATCAATGGCAAATCTTAACGGTGCAAACCCCCAACGCCACCTGAGGCGGCGTCTAGAGTTCATTCGCGACGCGACGTTGTGACTAGCCTACATATCGATCAAGCGACGTCGCGTCGCGTCGTCGCTAAGGCCCGGATCATACTACCGTCGCGGCGATGTATGAGAAAAGGCAGTATCGATCAATCGCGGCGATATTGCGCTTCTGAGGGAATCGATTGTTTTGACGAGCAGAACAGCATATCGTTGAGTGAAATGGGATGATGTAAACATTAGAGATCGGTTGAAATCTACGTCTCCATTCACATCTACAAAATATTGAGCAAATACGCATATCGCCGCGATGACATCAGCGCCGCTCTCCATTGGGCAACGTTGCAATAAAATCGCGGCGATATGCATATTCGCTGAAAATTTCGGCGTTGTGGTTGAAAACGCCGGTGCCAACCATTCTCGCTTCAATATCTCATCCCATTTAACCCCACGAACTGCCTTTGTGCTACTCAAAACAATCAATTTCCTCTAAAGGGCAACATCGCCGCGATTGATCGATACCGCTGTTTTTCATAAATCGCCGCGACGGAAGTATGATCCCACCCTAAGGGCCTGAGCAGAGTGCCACCGCGGCGCGGCGCGGCCTGATGATGGAGAGCCGTATTGATAGATCGCCGCGATCTATCAATACGGCTCTCCATCATCAGGCCGCGCCGCGCCGCGGTGGCTCTCTGCTCAGGCCCTAAGTGTTCACAGCGAAGAGGCGCGATACATCGAATTTGACGCGCAAATGATAATCGCTCCGCGTCGATCGCGTCGCGTTGCATTGCTACGATGGTTGTCACGCGAAGGCATCTCGTTGCTGGTTTTCTTCAGGTTTTTTCATCAACACGACCAGATCTCACAATGAAAACAATAAAATGAGCATATTAAGGACCACTTGCACTCAAACAAACAGGAAAGAATTGCTGCTCATTTTGATAAAATGTGCTGTTGTCTGTGTACTGTGCTTATCTGGGCCTAATTCCGGTCCGCGTCTCGACACGCTTTGCGGCCGCACGCGCTGGAGTCATTCGAGTTTCCAGCGCCAAAGCCGACTCGATATGGCTTTTTCTTACAGTTTTCTCCAATTTTGTTTACTTTCTAGGTTCTAAAACCCACCTAAAGTCAACAGATCGGCGGCTGCCGCTGGAAACTCTTCCGACTCGAATGCGCGCGGCCGCGAAGCGTGTCGAGACGCAATTGCGGACCGGAATTTGGCCCCGAGAAGCACAGTACACGGAATTACGTACGTACGCAATTGCGCGTAATCACCCAGCGGTCGCTCAGCGTTCGCACCTGCATTCCTACGCGACGCCATTTTCGCGTCGCACTGACATGTAAGGCGGCGCTCAGAGTTTTCGAAAATCGCGTCGCGCAGAAATCAAGGTGTGAACGGCACACGAACGCTGGGCGACTACGCGCTATTGCGTGCGTCCGCAATTTTCCGTATGCAAACAAAATTAATCAGTAAGTGATCTGAATGTATATTTCACTGTAACGCATCTATGTTAGCTTGTATCTGTATCTTTTATCGCTTCCTTTGCTGTCGTTATGACAATTTGCTGTATTGATGACACAACATTAAAAGACATCGGGAGCAAATGGTGCTTAGAATTTTTTTCGGAGTTGAGTGTACAGAATATGTTGTTTTTCGGTGAAATAAGACCGATCTATGCGCCTGTCGATTGAACACCATGAAAAACCTCAAAAACGAACAACTTCGAAGCTTCACTAAAATCGATTTCTGCCAGACAGCCTGAAACTACAAAAAAACACGATGAAAGCTTATCTGAGAATAAGAGTGGAAGACATAGTAGTGAAAAGGCTCAAGAAAAATATAGACGCCCCTTGAGTCCCTGATGAGGCAAGAAAACTTGATGGCAATGGCTTCGCGCGGCCATGCAACGCGACTCAATGGTCGCGGAGCGATAATCATTTGCGCGCCGAATCGAATGTATCGCGCCTCTTCACTGTGAACACCTAGCGACGACGCGACGCGATACATAGGCTAATTATAACGTCGCGTCGCGCCGCGAATGAACTCTAGACGCCGCCTAACATCGCGTCGCCCCGAGAAAACTCTGAACGCCGCCTTACGCTCGCAGCTAGCTATGGGCGCTGCCTATCGCAACCGGGTAACAGGTCGCTGACACTATGCCTCTGAATCAGACCTACCTGCTCACCAGGAAGCGCCCCAGTGAGGGAGTGTTCCGGACGACTGAGTTTTACTGAGCAAGTAGACAACGAGCAGATAAAGAAATTTACCGCGTAAACCATTCTACACAACAGTTCTTGCGTTCTGCTCCCAACTGCAGACCTAGAACTGCGGCTAACTTCAAAGAGCGCGCTCTGATGAGAAGAAAAAAGGAAATTCAAAAAAAAAGGAAAAAAATCTTTAATGTACTGAAAGGATGAAAGTTATGTACATAAAACACTACAAAATATGGCCAGTGATAAAATTTAAAAAACAATTTTTTTTAAAAATCAAGTTTTTTGTCCAAAATATTTTTTGTGAAGTCTGCCCAAACGAGACTGTCCACTTATTCGCTCGGCGTGCGTTTCAGGCAGGCGTATTGAAGGCATTTTAGAAGCATGCAAATCGATCAGCTGTACGACTTGAGAATAAAATCCCTGCCAACTCTTTGCAGCCGACGGAAAGGCTTGTCCAAAAAACGTCTTGGCGGCGACCGCTCGACATGCACGCCGACCGCGTGCACGGACAGTCTCATTAGGACAGGCTTTATATCAAATTTCCAGCAGGTGGGTTCCGCGACGACCACTTCTTGCGTCTTATATGTATGCACTATCGCTTCCGGAGCCCCATTCCGGTCCGCAATATCAGACTACGCCTGTTGCATCATGCGACACGTGATAAACGTGCTGGGTGAAAGGCAAATCGTGCCGGAACCAAGTGGTCCCAGCACGATTATCATGCGTCGCATGATGCAATAGCCATACTCCGCAAATACGGACCGGATCTTGGCCCCGAGAACGACGGTACGTACACATAACAGCTCATCAAGGCTTTCACCGGCGCATTATCCGATCCGGCATAGAACAATTCCTGTCGAAATCCTTCAGCACTGAATAAATCAGTAGTGTCCATAGTGGCAGTTGTCCTGTCATTTCTTCAGCATCACGGAGTAGTCCGAGAGGAGCTCAGAGACGCCCAGGCGCAATGGAAAGAATGAACACGCCCTCAAGTCTTGCGTTTGATGTTTAGCAGTTCATCACCTCAAAAACTTGATGTCTATAAACACTGATGTTTTCTATTCAAACTGAAAGAAAAAAATGCACAACGGAAGAACCGTAAAAATAAAAAGAACTGAGAGAGAAAAAATGTGAATACATAGATCGAGTTTGGGGGGGGGGGAGAGGAATGGGTATGGGCAGGGGAAGTTCGTTGCCGTTAGCCAAACTACATACTTCTTTACATTCCATAACACAATACAGTATGGGTATGCAAAGAAGCACGAAGTCGGATGCGGACACGGAGCATTGCAGGAGGAAGGGTAAAATCGATAAATCGATTGATTCCTTCGGTAGGGGAGCAGTGGTAGAACGGGAAATGGGTCTGGAGGGAAGGAGGAAGATCAGGATCACATAGAAATTCGAAAAAAAGAAAGAAAAGAAAACCTCACCTTGTTCCTCACATCTCGAATCTAGAATATAGACTTATCAAGATTTTTGCAGTCGTGAAACACAGGGAAGAGGGTACAGGAGGCTGCCCATGTGTATGTCGATAGGTGTCTTCACATTAATCATCACACCTCCGCCCGGTCAGACGACGACGAATTCATTCTCCTGAACAACAATACTTGAACCTCGGACAAGTCACCCCACAGAGAATGGAAAATAGGAACAAGTTTGGTTTCATTAGAATTCAACACATGTCTAGAAAAAGGCGTCTTGAAATGACCGAAATTGCCCAAATTTTACAAACTTCTTTCAATCAGGTGCTTTAAAGGCAGTGTTCACGATAAACCTCGTTCTCGAGGTATAAAAAATGTGAATAAAAACGTAATAGCGATATTTAGAGCCATGATGCTATTAATGAGAGTATTAATGGCATAAAAAGGGATTATTCAAATGAAAAGGCACAATTCATTTAAATGTTGGAAAAAATTTGAAAAATGAGTGAACCACTGGAACGTAAAGGAACCTTTTCAAAGGCAAAATCAGTGAAGTGACTGTGAATATATGACAATACAGAAACCAAAAATTACTTGAAAAACTAAAAACAATGCTGAACAAAATAATAACAGAAGAAAGTTCTGGAATATAGTAATAAAATACTTAAAGGCAGTGTTCGGGATGAAAAAGTCGCTCATTTTTCTTTGTATCCCTCGCAGAAAAGTAAGGAGGGATTTAGGAAGTGGGTAAAAAATCTCGCGGATCAGCCGACATATTTGATCTCCCCACCCGCGTCCGATATCCTCTGTGAAACCTCGTGATTTTCACGACTCATGGCACGAGCGGCGCGCGCAAACCTGCTCCCTTCGTCTGGCCTGCGCTCTCTCACTGCCTCTAACCTCCGCTCCGCACAAGCGCGCGCAGTAACTATTAGAATTTCACGGTTTTATAGCCTTTAACAGTTGTTCACCGTTTGTTAGACCAAAGGAACAGTTGCCGAGTCTTTGAATACTTTTAATCCTTAAAGTTTCTAACACCCAAGCATCCACATCGAACCAATTTTTGAAGAGTTTTTGGTACGAGAAACAGAAGGCAAACTCATTCATTTACTGTGCTTTCCTGGGCCAAATTCTGGTCCACAATTGCGTCTCGGTTTCGAGGCCGCACGCGCTCGAGTCAGTCGAGTTTCCAGCGCCAAAGCCAACTCAGTGTGGCTTTTTTATACAGTTTTCTCCAATTTTGTTTAGTTCCTAGTTTCCGAAACCCACCTAGAGTAAAATATCGGCGGCTGCGGCTCTGGAAACTCTTCCGACTCGAATGCGCGCGGCCGCGAAGCGTGTCCAGACGCAATTGCGGACTGGAATTCGGCCCAGAGAAGCACAGTACTTAATAGTTTGGAGCGAGCGCAAAACCATTCCCGACGTTTGGAGTTCCGAAAGTCCGCAATGCGCCAAACACCTCAAACAGACGTAATTAAATATTTTAAAGAATTTCAGAGAGTTTCCTCGCCGATAGTTGAGAGTTTTGAGGAGAGTTTCTCCTATAATCCTCTACTTCGTAAACTCGCCTACTCAAAAACGTTGAAAACTTGAATGCGGTTTTTTTTATCGTGAACACTGCTTTTAAAGAACAAGTTGCGACGGCCTTCTACCAACGCTAAGGTGGAGCGGAAACAGGTCAGATCACTTCGAAAACAACTCACCGATCTATTTCTCCATAACACGAACCCCACAGTTCTCAAGAGGAACTGACGAGAAAACAGAGACATTGTGCTTCAAGCACTAGATTTAGGACTAAAACGGATTCGACAAATATTCAAATCATTCGAACATTCGGGACATTCAGGCACTAGAATTTTAAGATTTTTTTGTTTTCGGATACGGTTTATACAATGATCAGACTTATATAGATTTTCAGTACACGGTTCATTGGTAAGACGGGATTATCTATTTATCGGCCGAATTCAATCACGATTTTGAACTAGAAGCCTTTGGAGTTACCGAAAGCTCGCTTCGATTGGGTACCAAATATTATGCGAGAAACTACGTACTGTGCTGCTCTGGGCCAAATTCCGGTCCGCAATTGCGTCTCGACACGCTTTGCGGCCGCGCGCTTTCAAGTCGGAAAAGTTTCCAGCGCCGCAGCCACCGATCTGTTGACTCTAGGTCGGTTTTAGTATCTGGAAAGAAAACAAAATTGGAGAAAACTGTATAAAAAAGCCATATCGAGTCGGTTTTGGCGCTGGAAACTCGACTGACTCGAGCGCGTGCGGCCGCAAAGCGTGTCGAGATGCAATCGCGGACCGAAATTCGGCCCAGAGAAGCACAGTAAATAAAAACACGCAAAAGACGCATTTTTGAGCCAAAATAAGCTCTGGACCGCTATAAAGGACGATGCCATCAATGCAGTCAAGCGATCAGTTCACTTAACGGCACTTCCTTGACTTGTTCCTTCCTGTAATCTGAGCATTCATTTGATAAGCACAGTAAATCCGAGTGATCACGAACCTGGAAACATACAATCGAATCCAATAGAGAACAGGATCCGGAATTCGCTAATTCACTTAGCCATTTTCGAAGGGTCATTTTCAAAAAAAATGATTAATGCGAGATTTCGCAAAATCAATTATTCGAAAATCGCAATCTAAATATTAATTTTCAAAAAAAAAATCAAACTCTGAATTTAATTGTGTGGAGTGGATTACTCAGTTTTTGATGATTTCACTCAGTTAGAGTTTTAAAATGTTGGAATTAGGCTTTCTGAATACCCGGCTTACTCAAAGAATGTTTGATTTTTCTTAAAAAATATAATATATCACTGATCAATTTCGCTAGACGGATTTATGATAGCCATTCAGAAAAATAGCTCAACGGTTATCGTAAGACATTCGAAAACTGTTCGAGAAAATTATTGTAAAAGTTCGTCCGAATGAGAATATTCGCCCATGTGATCGGCGTGCGTGTCGAGCGGCAGTCGCGAACGTTTTTTAAGACCTTTAAATCGATTGGCATGATTCTAAGGCGCATCCTGAATAATATCCCAGTCAGCAGTCTGCAGTCGTGGAAGGGCTCTACCGAAGAATGTCTCCACGATGCCGGTTCGACACGCACGTCGACCGCGTGGGCGGGCAGTCATTCAGACAGACTTCGACTAGATGCAGTTGTATTTTTCAAAAATTTTAGACAAATATAGCGTAATTTTATAAGAATGAATAAGGAAGAAGAAGCAGATGAGGGTTTGCAATTAAAAAAACAACAACGAATAATCAAATTTTAGCAATTAAGTCCAAGAAGAAAATAGGAAATGTTCAACTCAATATATGGATTCAAATGTCACTGTGCTTCTCTGTGCCAAATCCCGGTCCGCAATTGCGTCTCGACACGCTTTGCGGCCGCGCGCTTCCGCGTCGGAAGAGTTTCCAGCGCCGCAGCCGCCGTTCTATTGACTCTAGGTGGGTTTTAGAAACTGGAAAGCAAACAAAATTGGAGAAAACTGTATAAAAAACCATATCGAAACCGCTTTGACGCTGGAAACTCAACTGACTCCAGCGCGGGCGGCAGCAAAGCGTGTCGAGACGTAATTGCGCACCGGAATTAGGCCCAGATAAGTACTGTAAAGAATAGATTCTTATCACTCATGGAGCGTGCAGCAGGCGCGATGCTGTTGCTTGCGTCTTTCCTCCTCTGCTCCGCAACCGCATGCGTAGTAACCAAAAAAATTTCGCTGTTTTACAGCCTATGTACCTGATAATCATTTGAAATAATAGAATAATTATTCAAATAAGTAGCCAAATATTCATCAGATTAGAGAGAACTTTTTCGAGTGTTTTCATTACCTTATCGAATGAAAAGGTGGATTCAGAAAAGTTATTATTTAGAAATTTTCAAAAGGCCAGAATCAGAATATTTGGTCAATGTGGAAATTTCAAAGAGGTTGTGTGCAAAAAAAAAGTGGGTGATGGTCTTAATGTGCACAAACCGCGAAAAGGGCGGGGGAGGAGCGAAGGGCTGTGATTGGCGATAGCCAGCGTGTCCAAAATCTTCGTACTTCGCTCTTACCCCAGCCTTTTCGCGATTGCGACACATTAAAACCATCATCTAGAAAAGACATTAATTGGGGATTTTTGTTTAGTTACTCCAAAAATTTATTAATGCGAGAGTCGAAAAACTAGTCAGCCAAATCACTTATTCACTTGAATTCTCTTCGAATGCCCATGGATTACCGCCTAATTGCGAAAAGCATCATCGGGGGAAACTGGAAGTGCTGCGGGGAAGTGCTGTACTCACAAAGAAAAACCTAGAACACTGTTTACCTTCAAAGTAGGTCCTGTTCAAAGACGTGATGGTCGGCTGCTATCCTTTTTGCTCTCCACTCGAGATTTTTGATGTGGACACTTGAAGAGCTAGGTGGCAGAAGCCGGGTGGGAAAACTGATTTGTGATCACCCACCCACCATCCACTTGAAGTATGATCAGCCCGGTGAACACAGTTTTTATTTTCAAAAATGAATAGATTGAATAAGTTTTAAGTGGTCCTTGACGGTTTAGAAGAGATTTTTCCTCCGATTCTCTTTTTCACATAATTATCGAGTGGAGAGAAAATTTTAGCGCGGATTATTTGAAAAAATCCTATTAAAACATTTTCTTGAAATACGGCATTTCGAAAATTCTGAAAAAAGGGAATTTCTTCGAACTCTCAGAACTTTGCCATCAAAATGAGAGAAATTTCAAAAAAAAATATTTGGCTTCGAAAATTACAGCGTTTTGATTGATCGAATATTCGAGTAAATTTAATTCCGGAATCAGTCAAATATTCGGAAATCAAACAAATGAAACTCTTAAACTAGCCCAATGATGGAATAAAATAAAATTCAGAATTTTTTAATAAATGGAATAAATTGATTGCGCATAACACAAAATCCGAAGAAAAAATTCAAACGATTCAAGAAGCACTGATCTAAAATTTCGGATACTCGTATGGTAAAAATCAAATTTTCTGGGAAGACCTACATATTCGCCTAAGAAAATCAAGCGTTTTGATTTCCTGAACATTGGAAAAGAATACTTTCAACTTCCGTTTGATTTGGAACATGGTATAACTTAATCTAAGATTACGGATAAATCGAAAGTTCAGAAAAATGAACAATTACAATTGAAATAAATATTCTAGAAGCCAACGATTGTAACTAGAAAAAAATCTTAAAAGGCTTCTTAATGAATTGAGTCTTTTAATAAAGCAATGTGAAAACTCAAACAAATTTCTAATTCAAAGAAAAATGAAATATCTAATAAAAATTCTCAAATGTGGATTACTTGTCGAAAAACCCATAAATGCAACTTGCCAGATGGATCGAATAGATTGGGGAATAACTACTTTGAGAATGTGTGGATGCAGTGAAAACTCAATTTTTCAGAAAAAAACTGATTATTTGAAATGAAAAATCGGGCATTTTAGTTTCCCGACCACACAAAAATTTTGATTATTGATTTATTTGATAAAAGAAATATCGCGTGCTTGCGCGGAATGAGGGTAGATGCAGTGCCAGAGTGTGTGGAAGAGTATGAGACGCAGCATACACGCGCATACGCACGCGATGGACCCGCGTCAATTTGGCTTCGAAATGCAGGAAGAGTATAATAAAAATTTAGGTTGACATTGATTATTGCTCCTTTGATAAGATATAGCCTTCAAATAGGTGACCCAAGGGTGAAATGCGAGTCAGATCGCCAGCAACGTTATGGCAACTCAATAACTGACTGAAAAATAGGCTAAACAAAAAAATTTACCAAAAGAAAAAGAATAAATACTAGATCAGTCAGTAGAGTATGTTGTAGAGCAGACCAAAGAATCTCCTATTTTGGGGTATTCTAGGCATCTGAACTCTGTGTCAAATCGTAAGAAATTGCTGACGAAGGGGGCGGAGGGCCACATCATCTTCCCACTCTTGCTGACGTTTGGCGAGAAATCAACTGGTTTTCCCATTACTAAAACTCGTTTCTCCTGACGATTCATCCAGAATAATCAATATGTGCACCGATGGCATAACAAAAAAAACCAAAACTCAACTAAAATACCATGAAAATGATCCAGATCGAAACTCTGACTTCTCTGAAAAGAATCAACCCATAAATTTCAAACATAAACGATTAAGATAATATTTTAACTTGATTTCCACAGGGAAAATCAAATTAGTTCGATGACAGACGCCTTGACAGTAACTCGAAGCGGCCGCGATATAGCCGCGCCGATGCCGCGTTACGATCGCAACCATGCCGCATAGCAGCTCACTTGGGGAAGTGACACAGATGTATGGCCTTGATTTGAGGCGACACCAAAACACCATTTACAGTGCGTTTGTAGAGTAACTACTGCGTTGAGGTAAAAAGTAAGTAAGTAGTAGAGTAGACAGATCAAAAAGTGTCCCTGACCCGCTCACATATGGCTGAGAATGACCCATCCTCTCCCCTCACAAACCCCCTAAATCATCCAAAGATGATGGACGGCATCTGGTCTGAACGGTCGGAGTCTCTCTCTGCGTCCAAAGATGACTCACCCGGGTCCTCCCTGTTCAAAAGTGGCAAGCGCCATTGGAGACCGCAGGCCGTCCCGTCCGTCTCTCCCCTCCGTCAGCTTTTACAGCGTCATTTACAGCACAATGTTGAGGGTGAGTGGGAGGGGTCGACCGCCGCACACACACACAGATACACACCCACCCTCGGCCCGAACGAAGAACGCAGAATCCCCCCGCTGTAACATGCACCACGCTCCTCGGATAGAAATAGATGAGCACGGCGTGCTTGTGTGGTGACGTCATTGGCAGTGGCATTATCATCGATTTTCCACTTCAGATAGACATCGAGATAACGCGTCCAGCGATAATGAAGTGTTTATCGACCCAAGGACCAACGGTCATACGCTGCTACATAATGACGCTAAACGAGAAACGTGACAACGATCAGCGACAGCGTTGCGCTAAGCGGTTCTCATCGCGTCCCATTTCGTTCTCCTTTCGTTTAGCACAGCGTGCCCACAGCGTGCCACGCTAGCGCTTACTCTGCGCGCTGAACACTTGCGGCGACGGAAAGTATGATCGCGGTGTCAGGGCTACTAGTGACGCCAAGCAATGAGCGCAACGGCGATCAGCCTTATACGAAACGCTACCGTGTGTTAACTGACCCGTTTGCGTCGCATATGGTGCGTTCACTCTCAACTTGCTCAAATCGCGCGGCGTTTTCGGTTCCTATGGCATCAGCAGCGTATAGCTGCGACAGAAAGGTATGAAACGGATCACCATGAAACGCAGGAGGTCGTCCTGTTTAATCTTTGCTGCGGACAACATTTGGTTTGTCAGCCGCGGATAATATGCGGACATCAGTGAATGGAACAGGATCCAGGTTATGACTCTGACGATATTGATTACGGTGTTGAGACTTTGTGCGGCTACGCACCTTTGTTGCACGGTGCGGTTATAGTCACGCGCAGTGCTGTGGTAGGTTCTCTAAGGCGCCGTTTACACTTTCGCCGCCATGCGGCGCGGCAAAGTGCGATCCTACCATATCTATCGTACCGCGCAGCATGATCAATCTTACAGAAAAGCACTGTGCTGCGCCGCTCGGCGACGGAATTATAAACGACTTCTAAGACAGCGCCATCCAAGAGAATTCCGACTTTCAGGCAAAATGGTTCAGCATCAATAGTTTTAAAAATATGCGAAATTCTAAGAGCTAAAAAAAATGTAAAAAATTATAACAGATGGTGAATAGACTTGCAGGTAAAACTGATTCTTTCAAAATGTATTTATTGATTTATGAGGCTCATCAATCGATTTTTATGAATTTGATTCATCAATCGATTTTTCTGTCAGTAACACATACCCCAACTTCACAGAAAATCAAATCGCGTACTGCTGTGAGAGTATAAACAGTGGACTGGTCCATGGAAATCAGATGTGACATTTTGTCAGGATTCCCGACAAAATTTCGAGGGTGTTTCGAGGATACATACTCCGCCGAAGGCACTATTCATTTAACTTGAATGTAAAGTCGAAAGCTCAAAATTCCACAGTGAAATAGCTCATGAAAATGTGATCAGGTACAGGGTGAGCTGTTTTGCGGAGATTGCGCGGAGGTTTCGAGGATGGTTTACGGTAAACCATAAAACTTTTATTCAACATGACTTGACACTAAGAGTTCGAAGAAGATTGTGGAGTATAAAACATGAAATCATGGCTAAAAGTACAGTCGGCCATTCTGCAAAATTTCAGAAGCAAATTTGGCATTAATTGTCTTATTTATCATGATTATATTATTACAATAGCTATATTGCTTTGTATGTTGTTTAACCATGAAATGTAAACTAATACGAAAAAGAAATACAAATTGATATTCTTTGACCTTGACTTACTTTGACTTAATCGGTTGGCTTTCGCCTGACGCGGTCATTCCGTATCTTCACCGAGGTGTGCCGTCCTAGTAGTCAACCGTGTCCATTTGTCACGGTCCTCAGCCACAATTTGAACAAACCCATCCATTGATCACTATTCGACTTCCTGCAAAGTAAAACATCGCGCCTGAATTGCCTTTCAATGCCGAGTGATTTCAAATCCTCCTTCACCACATCCGTCCAAAACTTTCGCCTACGTCCAGGCGGCCGTTTCCAGACAGGACTTGGAAGCATCATTAGAGCGTGTTGAACGAGACGATCTGGCGGTCTTCTTAAAATATGCCCCAACAGTAGAAGACGACCTTCCGTTGCCGCTTGAGATGGCATTGAGAGATGTTGGCACCTCCCTCGTGTCAAACGTAGATGTAAGGCGTCAATCTCGTTGTAGAGATCTTCGTTGTGGCACATCCGCGGATAGAAATATCCGAGCAAACGTCTAAACAGCTTCCTCTGCGTGCAATCCAACCTTCCCATCTGCGTCTTCGGTGCTGCCCACGTCTCCGATCCGTACATCATGATAGGGCGAATAGCGGATAGGTAGACGCGCAACTTGACTTCCTTCGCGATGAAGGTAGACCACAAACACTTGGTTAGAGAATTGAATGCAGACGTAGCTTTCGCACATCGTTGTCGAATATCCGCTGCATAACTACCATCGTTCTTCTGCAAACAGCCCAAATAACAGAAATCGTCCACCAGTTCGATACGTTGTCCGTCCACACAAACTCCAGTTGAAGGCCTCTGAGATACCCACATCTGCTTGCATTTGTCGGGACGAAGACGAAGTCCATAGGCTGTGGCATACTTCGAAACGAGGTTCACAATCCTTTGAAGTTTTGCGTTGTTTTCAGCGAATAACACAATGTCATCGGCGTACTCCAGGTCGACATTCTTTGACCTACCTAAAGAAATTGGAAAAATGATTCTATAGCCCACCTATGTTTCCTTCTGCTACCAACCAAAAATGTCACCAATCCTTGTAAAAGATTTAGGAACTCGGTTAAATTTGTTTTCTTCAAATACATATTACAGTCCATTTAGCGGGGGGAAGTGATTTTCTATTACTGTACTTTTACTGTAGAGTAGAGTGTAGGTGTCCAACGGAAATGAAAACACTACTTCACCGCTGATAGTGTAACACACCCGGAGAGGCGGAGCCGACAGCTCTGTACTTTTAATTCTGAATCAATTATTATAAGACACTGGCGGATGAACCGCAGAAGGAAAACTGTACAAAAAATTTTGAAATAATGTAAAAATGAAATTTTTCTCAAAATGACTTAAACTTCTAAATCCTTAGTTCTGAAAAAAAAATTTAAAAATATATTTCCGAATGGCCTGCACAATTCCTAGGATGGTCATTGTAAGAGGCTTATAAGAACAATTAGAGGCACTCGTAGGTGACCATAACTCGAAAGATCCCGCCCAGGTACCTGTCTGGGCCGCATCTGGCGGCCGGCCGGACAGGCGGGCGAATGGGTCGGTCGGCCGCCTGTTAGAAGTTGTAAGGGAGGTTTGTCATCGATATGGGTTGGTACCTGCTGGGAAAACTACTCATTCCCACCTTCCTACTTGACCAAGTCCTCAGACGTCTACGCCTTCAAAGCTTCTTGATGCAAGGGTGTTATGGAGCGATGGAGGCGGCAGCGCCGCACAGATTCAGATGCATACCGCCAGAGTCTTACTCATTCCCCGGGAGTGAATCACCCCGGCTGAGGAATCGTCTAGGCAGCCTCCGAAAAAGTTTGGTTTAACAGAAGGAAATCGATAGCTTTCCACAGCTGGTAGGTGGTTTGTTCTTTGCCTCGCACTATTACACTATATAGCTGCGGTGTGAGGGAATATTGACCCCGAGTTGATTAAGCGGTTACGGTAGACAAGTAGACCGCCCGGTCACTCAACAGACATTTTGAAGAGAAAATATTGATCTGATAGTATTGGCAGCTAAAAAACCCGCAGTTGATGTAGAAGAGAAGCGATATCTTTACCAGGTGAAAAAACTTTTTTCTCTGATGAGAAAACCGCTTTTTCAACTAGAAGTGGCTCTGATTCAAGGAATCTACTACCATGAAGTTGTCACAGATTTCCTAAAATAGTCCTGTCTGCGAGAGTTTCGATAGATAAGTTCCAAAGGTTAGCGCTCTGCCACCGCGATGAATCAATCGAATTTTTCAACACGTTCACTGCATCCCGCTGTTTTTGACACGTTCATTACATTTTACCCGCGGATAACTGCTGTAAAAAGTTGTACCAACGTGGCAAAACAGGAAATCTGGTGCGAACGTGTTAAAATACTAATAATTTAACGCGGTGGCAAAATATTAACCTGGTGAAACTAATAAATTAAGTTTTTCGATGTCAGACTTTAAAAATGACCAATTTGATTTTGAAAAAAAAACGATTCCTTTCCCACTCCTGCTTGTTTCAAACCCAACTTGAAAAGTATCCATATTGATTCGTATTTAGCCCTACTGAGTAGGAACTAAGAACTGGTCAAAATCGCTGCTTTAATCAAAAGTTATACAAGTTATTGTACTTCGTATGACGTTTTTGAAACTAATTTTGGGGTTGCTGAAGACTTGTCTGGACCAAATTGTGGTGGGTTTCCTCAGTTATGCGTTAAAGAACATCCATCAAAGGCTGTTAAGAAAAACTGTTTCGTATTTGGCTCCAAACATTTTTCCGGGTCCGGATCCCTCAACGAAAAAACCGCGGTTTTAGGGCTCGTTATGCTTCGGACTCTCTACACTCTCAAACCATGATTTTATCGTTGATGAGTCCCCTCTGTTAACGTCCAACTGGGCAGCCCCGCCATAACTCGGTTTAGAGAAGTCCTCCGCTGTATATATAGATCAGAAACGGGTCTAATTTGACATGTAATTGCCCATTTCTATTCTTTGAAAAACCCAATTTGACTTGAGATGTATTTAATTGGATTTTCAGGCTGGTCATATCGATCCAAAACTGTCCACTCAGATCTCAAAAAAGGGTCCGATTTTGCTTGCGAGGTGATGGATATTAAAAAAAAAGCAGAATTGAAGGCTAATGAATTTGAAAACTTAAGCTTCAATAGTTGTTCAATTTGACACAGAAGTACTGTGCTTCTCTGGGCCAAATTCCGGTCCGCAATTGCGTCTCGACACGCTTTGCGGCAGCAAGCGCTCGAGTCAGTCGAGTTTCCAGCTCCAAAGCCGACTCTATGTTACTTTTTTAACAGTTCTCTCCGATTTTGTCTGGTTTCAAGTTTCGAAAACCCACTTAGAGTCAACAGATCGGCAGCTGCAGCGCTGGAAACTCTTCTGACTCGAAAGCGCGAGGCCGCAAAGCGTGTCGAGACGCAATTGCGGACCGGAACTCGGCCCAGAGAAGCACAGTATCAGATTGAATTTTGAAGGTGTTAAGTTTGATTCGAGAAAAAAAGCTGAATTACATATATCAGAAAAAAATTCGAGAGGACTCAGAACATTTGAGAATGTCATTTCCTACTTGCGAAGCTCCTACTTGGATTTCCGTGGTTTCTAATGTGATCCTAGGAGTCATAATTTTGCTTCAAAGCAATCTAATTCAACTTCGAAACTTCATAGTCTGACCTAGGAAACGCCCTTCCCTGCTCTAGAAACGTTTAAAGGCAGTGGTCGCGATCAAATATGCTTGTCGTCTTTTTCTCTCCAAATCCTTTCCTGGGTCTCGAGTTGTAGGACCTATAAGAAAAAATCGCGAAAAAACCACTGTTTTGGGCCGAATTTGAAGCCTTAACTTTCTTGCCTTTTGATGGTGGACGAGCCCTCTCCACATCATTGGCATCGATGACCTCTTATATCAAGAACATCAGCTAGCTTGAAATTGAATGTCAATCAATGAACCTTCGAATTTATGTACACATCTAGTCAAAAACATTGACTATAGTGATGCTTTCATTGTTGAACTGTTTTTACTCGTTAAATTTGCATTTATTCCGTCCTCTGAATGTCGATGATTTTTGACTGCTCGGCATGAGACTGCGATCTTTTTCGTCATCGCTGTGCACGCGTGCACGAACTAGCTTCTTTGGGTCCTAGAAACTCTATTTGTAGACCGTTTTTCACCGCGCTACCTTCATAGTTTTTCAGCTGTTTTTGATCTAAGCTGATTTTTGTAGTTTTTTCGATAACGTTTTTAATCGTGACCACTGCCTTTAAGAGACCGCGCGCTCCCCGACCATTCAAGAGTGTATTTCAAAGCTGGAATTTCGTTACGAATGAACACGTATCAAGAAATTTTAAAATGCGTTATGACTGCCAAAATCGAGACTAAAGCCAAAGTCCCACGAAACCTTTATTAGCGAAAAAAAAACTGTTCAAGGAAACTTCTAAAAATATTTATTCACGCCTGTTTGTTGTGTTTCGAAAGACTGCAGGTAAAACGTCAAGCCTAACGTCGAAATGGTCTTGCGCTTCAAAATTCTTACAAGGGTCTGGCCATTCCGGGTGGAATGTACTTTTCTAGAACCGTTTTTGGCGTAGAATCCGATTGCGATCTTTGCAGCTGCCTAAAACCACTCTGAAAAAGAGTTATACGCGTTTTTCAAAGCCTGGCGGCAAGGTAAGAGTACCCCCATAAAAAACGCCGAGTTTTCGAGCAAAAAATTCCGAATCGGATCAAAATTTGTATGCATTCGTAGTCAAGGGTGCTGAACACGAATTTGAAGTCCTTTTGTCAAAATTCTGAAGTTTACTGTAGGTTACGGTAGGTACCATGCCATTTAGGGGGGCAAAACCTACCTTAGAATTTCGAAAATCAACAAATGGACATCAAATTCGTATTCACCACCCAAAATAACCCCCGAATACAAATTTGGAGTCAAATCTGAGACTTTGACCGAACTACCGTATACCCACCGTAATCTACCGTAATCTGTCAAAAATCGATAAACGGACCTCAGATTTTCTCAGATGGCTGGATTCCTCAGCTTCATGGTACAATATCGATCGTTTGTAATTTAGTTGGTAGGACCTCAGATTGGTGTTCAGCTCCCCAAATCTCCTCCAGAGGTACTATTTGAGCAATATCTATCATAGCACTCCAAAATCGTCAAAAGTCGCGATTTGCCGTCTAATTTTCCCCCGATGGAAAGCCTTGAACGAATCAAGTCGAAAATTCCGAAAAATCGACAATCAAACCGCAGATTCGTGGTCAGCGCCCCAAATAACCCACATAGGCAGATTCTCAGTCAAATCTGGAACATTTTCTCAAAACGCTTCCAGATCCCTTCAATCGGTATAAATAAACGCCTAACCAAAAACTCGTCCAAGTCCAAAACGCTATCAATCTGCGCAAGGTTTGGAAAGTGGGTCTATCCCCTAACTTTGCTCAGGGGGTAGTTATGGGCGCTGAACACAATCATGAGATCTATTTCCAGTTTTCCAAAGACTAATGCACGTTTTGGAAGGTGCAAAAGGTGCGCAAATTTGGCGAAAAACGTTCATAACTTTTTCCAGAGTAGGTTTACGCAGCTGCGAAAATCAAAATTGGATTCTACGCCAAAAACGGCCCTATAAAAGTACATTTCATTCGGGATGGCCAAGCTGACTAATAGTACATAGTTCCCTTGTTTAAGGAGTGACTTTGTTTCCTGTTTCTTGTACCGAAAACTCCTAAAGGATAAGATGGGTCAATGCACATGCTTGGATGTCAAAATCCTTCGTTGCAAAGAGTACACAAAAAATCGGCCTCTGTACCCCTAGTCAAAGCAACGGTGGACAACTGTTATATGACGTGGGCGGGGTGATCCAGTGGGTTGGCTGGTCCAACTTCCAGGCCGTTTTCCTTCCGTTCTTATTCCACTTACAACTAGATGGGCCCAAACTTATGTTTTTACCAAAAAAGAGCAACTTTTTCGGAACACTGCTTCTAGAAAATCTTAATACACTTGTATTACTTTGGAATAGTGATTTAATTGCAAGAACTTTCAACTCAAAATATTTGTCAGAACAAGTTGTACTTGGAATGGACCTACCTAATTGGGTGAAGCCTTCGTGCAACTTGTTCCAAAGTTGCTTTATTGAAATTTCTCGACGGTCTGACAAAAATCATGGGATGCAGAACCATCTTAACAATCACTCACCAGCAATGCAACCGTTCCTTCAGAAGAAAAGAAGACTAGGCGGTTCAGTTAGAGAATTTCAGTCAGACTATTCCGCAGGAATAAATAGTGTTAGCATCCCAAAGTGGTTCGGGAATGGTGGTGGACCTGCGGTGAGTTGACGACGCGGTCGACGACAATGAGAATGACAAGGCGGTCGGTCTGTCGGTGCAGCAGGCAGGAGCTGCTGTTGCAGGCAAGCACACACACACACACACACACACAGCTAGTCGTCCCTCTACAGCTGGTCGTCAAGAAATAGCACTGCTAGAGTGAAGTGTGTAGTGCAGACTCGACCGCGGTAAGGCGCCTCGGCACCCCGCCGCCGCATTTGACCACGCCTCCACATACACACACAGAGATAGAGAAGACGCCCTCGCGCTAGCTTTCGTCTTACACTGAGCTCCTCTGAGCTTGATTCTGCTGCAGGATACTGCAGGGTTGCTCATAGGGACAAGAACTGGGCGAAAATACCCCTTCTGAGCAACTCCATGAGATGCCTTTGAAGCTACCGGGCCGGCAATGCCTCGACGAGAGCTTTCCAAGTATACGCTCAATGTCCAATCGAAGCAGACGGGGGCGAACTTTGATGCACAGGCCAACTTCGGAAAAAAAATCTTTAGAACAGGCGTAGGCTCCTGAAGCGATGAAAAATAATGATGACGCTAACTTGAGAACCTCGCATGGTGTCACCCCGGATTAGAAAAGTGATGATTGTGTTCTGGTCGATTCTGGCACGCTTTTTCCGAATCTGAAATCAGATTTTGCTGAGGGCGTCTAAGAAAAAATTGTCGGAGTTTGTGTTTACGCCACGTTCGCCTATCTTTGACAGATTGTACTAAAAATTGCTTACAAAGGCTATTTGACATGCCGAACTGGAGAATGAGGTCAGCTTGCTGGTTTTCGGATAATCACGGGCTAGGGCTCAGTGAATAACAGACTCAAAGAATTCGCGAGACCACAGGCGTTGCTTATAAAAAAATCAGGTCTCCTTGGAATTTTCAAGAAAACACTTCAGATCTGACCCAAAATATCGCTAAGGGAGCTGCTTAACGTGCTGATCGCGAATCTGAGGTTCATTTATCATAGTTCGGATGATTTCGCCACATTTAGCTCAAGGCTCTCCACTGAGAGAATATTTTGGAGGCCAAATGAGACAGTACACTTCTAAAAAAGCTACAAGAGGTTTGACTCGAACTGTTTTGTGGGGGCTATTTGCCGTGCTTAGCACGATTATGACACCGCTTTACCGATTCTAGGTAGACTACGTTAGGTTACGGTGAATATACGGTGCTTTGAACGGAATCTCAGATCTGACTAAAAATTTTGTTGTGGGTGTTGAGCACGAATTTAAGGATCATTTATATCTTTTCGGGAAAATTACGCCCCCAAATAGCATTACACAGTCTACCGCGATTTTGAAAGGACATGGTGCGGTTGTGGTCACACAGTAAAACTACGGTGAACAACCTGGCTCTTTGCCAGATTTCATTATCGATCGACAGCACAGCTGATTTTCTGGGTGAGGTATTTTCTTTTTTTTCACGCTTTTTTCTGCTTTATTTTTGTTCCCGACTCTTATATTATTGCAAATAGGAGCTTTCTTAGTGTGCGAGAGGATTTTTTTTTGGGTTTTTCGAAATTTCAAATTAGAATTTTCAAAAAAATACGTTTCGAAGTCAGAAAAAACGGCTATTTTCCCTCATAGTCCCTTTTCGCAGTATTTAAACAGTTAGAAACAAAAATTATGCCGAAACAAACAAAAAAAAGAAAAACTGTCCCTTACTCAGAAAATAAGCTGTACTGGCGATTGATAATGAAACCCGGCAAAGAGCCAGGTTTTCCACCGTAGTTTTAGTGTATGACCGCAACCGCACCATGTCCTCTAAATATTGCGGTAAACTGTACCGACCGTACCCTGAAGTAACTCTTAGAATATCGACACAAAGACCCAAGATTTGTGATCAGCAGCTCAGATAGATCCCATATAGAAGTTTTGAAACAAATCAGAAACAATTTTCCGAACACCCTGAAAATTTACTGATGGCTTACCTTTCCGCTCAACTCCAAAAACCCATATAACTTTTTCTATAGGTGTAATCAGCAAAACCTGATTTCATATTCAGAAAGAACATGCCTAACTAGAAGAGAAAACATTTATCACCTTTCGAATCCGGGAAAACACTTTTTCGTTTTCTATTAAGGCGCTGTTCAGACCCCTAAACGCAACCTCGTCACGCATGTGACGCGCGGGCGTGGCGCTGGAGTATGAATGACCCGACGCAACGCCTGTGCGATGCGCGCGTTACGCCCGCTCCGCCATGACGGCGACGTCCGTCTCGACTTTTCGTCATTTTTAGTGATAGTCCATGATAAATTTCATTCCGTTCCATAATAAATAAAGCCATTGCCATCCTCTGCTTCCATGACGGTGAAAACGTGAACAAAATTTGATTCCTTGGCAATGCTATAACCCAATGCAATCCGTTCCACCAAAGTGCCGTCGCTGAAGTATTCACAGTCTCCGCAAGCGCGTCACGCGCGTAGGAAGTAGTCATACTGCAATGCCAAGCCCGCGCGTGACGCGCGGCAAGGCGTGAGAACTTACTTGTCCAACGCACTCAAAAAAAGTTCGTTGGCGGAGGAGTCAATGATCTCCTGCTCAAGTAAGCTGCTCAATCTCTGGAGTACATTCGCAGATTTTTTCCTTCGAATTACGCTGTTATCATCAATTGCGCGCATCTGTCACGAGAATGGGGGGGGGTGGTAATAGGACGAGCCTTCATCCTTCAACAATGATAAATTACTGGATTTAAGGGCGAAAAAACCCCAACAGCTTGCCTCTACAGGACAAAATCAATGGGGCAGGCGCTTGAAGGCAAGGTCATAAGGGATTCTGACAATCTGGGCCGTATTGACAGAGTTTTCAAGCGCGCTGTCTGCATTTGCACAACATGATTATTTGAATCACACGCGACTGTTCGTCTCATGTCGAATCTTGGATGGCTTCTCCACGAAGTTTGAGGCGTATGAATCTATAAACGATTAAATAGATGAACGTCTCTCATCCGAGATCGGATCCTGTATGCATATTCGCTACTACTGTATTCGTACAGTATGACTACCATGGTTATGCTACTGTAAGGGGAAGCTTTAGGTGCCCATATCGCCCTCTTCCCCACAACATAAGCGCATCCTATTACTTTACTCTTTCACAGGATTCGTGTCTATCTTTACACTGATGATATTGACAACATATACACGCACACGCACATACACAGCAGGGGCAGGCTGCTCCCGAGCAGCAGCAGCAGCTTGCATTCTCCCTCCACCAGAATTCCTCCCACGCACCTCAACCCGCCACCCCGCTCTGTGTCTCTTGCCTGATCGTCCATACGCCTCTATCAGTTAGAGAGAAGGGAGTCCTAGAAGAAAAGCCACATTCCGACCGCGAACCGGAGCGCCAGCGGAGCCGGTGTGGCGTGGTTGGTTGGTTGGCTGTGTGTGTGTGTGTGTTTGAGCACGACATAGGGCACACTTCGCGGCGGACTTCGGGTCGAGTACCCTCCACCCAACTTCCACCCATCCGTCGCCTCCCGCTGATGTGCGCAAACAGACACGCACTCCGACTCGGATTATACTCAGTACTGGCAACTTTAGCTGTCAGAGAAAAACCAGACCGGACTGGAGGAACTCTGGTGCGGAGTCTTGGAGAGTGCAGATCCGAAAGGTAGAAAAAAATTAGCTTGCACATGTATCACTAACCCACAATAAATCAATCTGGGGCCGGATTCATCAACGATAAAACCGTGGTATTAGGGTATAATTTACTCCGCGGGGTAAATTTTTGCGATTCATCAAAGAATAAACCCCAATTTTTGGGGTATGTATGGGAGTATCCGATAGATACATTTGGGGTTTATTTTGGGGTATGGAGGGGAGTTAATTAAACTCGGGGTATAAATTACCCCAAATTTCGTTGATGAATCCGGCCCCTGTATACGGTCCTTGTGAAGCACAAATCTGGTTCTTACTGAGGAACCTCGCATGGGATTTCTCCGGTTTAGCAAGCTGATGTATGTTTTCTGATCAACTCTGGCACGCTTTCTCCAGATCCGAAATTAGATTTTCCTGGAGACTTCTGAGAAATCACTGACAGCCTTTCAAAGGCTGTATTCTCCTATGCTGTTCGCTTATCATTGATAGATTTGGCTTATTAATTGCTTACAAAGACTACGTGACGTAGTGGACTTGAGTATGAAGCCTGTTTCATGTTTCTCGAAAAAAATTACGCTAGGGCCTAATAAGTTACAGGTTTGAAGAGTGTAGGAGCCTACACTCATAAAAATTAAAAAAAAGTTATTTGTAACATAAAAGCCCGAAAACAAGTTACTTGTAACATATCTAAGCCGATGTAAGTTACTTGCGACTTTCATTGCGTCATTTAAGTTACATGTAACATATCGGAGGCGCATTGCACGCGGTTTCCTGTCGATATGTTGCATGTAATTTAAATGACTTGAGATAAGTCGCAAGTAACTTACATCAGGCCAAATATATTACAAGTAACATGTTCTCGATTTCGGAGAGGATACTGCGTGCAATGCGCCTCAGATATGTTGCATGCAACTTAAATGGCAAAATATAAGTCGCAAGTAACTTAAAGGCATCGTACGCGCAGGAAACCGTATATTATTTTTTTCATGTTTTTGTGTAGCTTGGCCTCTCTAGTGAACGAAAATGACGAAGGCGCCCATGAGAAACTTCCATTTATAAAGAAAATTCATTCGGAACAGATTGTAAATACGAATTTGAATTTCGCGCCAAAATCGTTTTTGAGGTTTTTCTCCATTTGGGGGCCTCGTCACTATTATTTTCGAAGTTTTTCTACATGTGGAGTTTGCGCCGTAACTGTTTTTTTCATGTTGTTTGCCGGTCGGATCTACATTCTATGAAAAAGTGCTAAATGACTGGTGAGAACTGGTGGCAGATCCCCATCTTCAACCTCTTCTAACCTGATAACCCTGGGTTTTTGAAGCGCCAAAACTCACCGGTGTGGTCTACCGGGCTCATTCGTGAAATTGAGCCCAAAAAATGGAAATTGGTTTTTAGCTTGAACACTGCCTTTAAATCAGCCGAGAAGATATTTACAAGGGGGATGTACGACGCACACGGGGGGGGGGTCAGGCTTACGACTGGTGATTCTGTTGGTTCGATTACCCAAGTTTGAGGTACTTGACCCCACACCAGCAGGCTTAATCCTCGCAGACGCCTCGGTCATCGGGACTCACGCGTCAAATAAAATGCGGGTTGTGTACGCACACACAACACGCACCTTTACGCGCATAAGGCTAAAATGCTTCCAACTCGCCGCTTCCCAAATCTACGTTCTTCATTGTACGAAACAGGATCTGAAACAGTTTTGCAGCCAGCTTAACTGCAGAATATCGTTTTAATTACAAAAATCAGCCACCTTGTTTATACCCTTGAGTAATATGGCTGAAATGGCCAACTTTGTGATCTGATGCTGAATTCACATGTCATATATTCTTTATATATGACAATTTATACAATTAACAGTGACAACTCTATCGGTCAAGTCCTTACTATCGAAGAATCCACAGCTTCTGACTAAAGCATGTAAGATTTACGTCCGCTTTGTTAGAGTATGGGACCTGCGTTCATGCGCCGCATGAGCGAATGTTCATTCAAAAACTAACAAGGGTTCAAGAAAGCTTGACGAGGAAGGTCTTCAAACGTGAAATGGGTTTTCCTTTAGCGCCATTCCTAGGGGCAACCTTAGGAACAAGAGGTTTCATTTGCACCCGATCGCTTCCCGGAGAACGAGAATTTGTTTGTACTCAATTTCAAAATGCTAACAAGGGAACTGCTTTTAGCCAGCCTGGACATTCCGAATAAGATAAACTTTGCTACAGCCGTTTTTGGTGTAGAATCCGATTATGGTCTTCGCAGCTGTCTAAAACCACTCTGGAAAAAGTTGAACGCGTTTTTCAAAGCCTGGCAACAAGGCAAGGTTACCCCGATGAAATTTTTGGGGTGTTTAGGAAAAAATCGAATTTGGCTCAAAACTTGTATGTGGTTGTAATCTAGGGTGGTTAACACGAATCTGGAAACCGTTTTTTTAAAATTCTGAAGTTCACTATAGGTTGCGGTAGGTACCATGCCAATTAGGGAGCAAAATCTGCCTTAGTATTTCGAAAAAAGACAAATGGACGTTAAATTCGTATTCACCACCCCGAATAACCCCCTTACACAAGTTTTGGGTCAAATTTGAGACTTTGACTGAACTACCGTAAACCCACCGTAATCTACCGTAATCTGTCAAAAATCGATAAACGGACCAGATTCGTGCTCATCGTTTCAAATAACCCCCAAAACAACAAATTGAGTCATATCTATCGTTGCTCTCTCGTCAAAAGTCGCGATTTGCCATCAGGTTTTCCAACGATGGGTACTTTGAAGGAATCAAGTCCAAAACTTCGGAAAATCGACAAATAAACCCCCAGATTCGTGATCAGCGCCCCAAAAAACCCACCTGTGAGGATTTTAGGTCAATTCTGGAACATTTCTTCAAAACGCTTTCAGAGCCCTTTAATTGGAGCAAACAAACGCCAAACCGAAAATCCGTACGCTATCAGTCTGTGCATAGTTTGGAGAATTTGTCTTCACCCAAATTTTCGCTCAGTGAGGCGCTATTCATACTACTCAACGCCAGCGCGGCCTGTGCGTGCCGCTCTGGCGTGGCGTTAGAGTATGAATACTTTTCAAGCGCGTGACGCACGTGCCGCGCTTGCGGAGACTATGAATACTCCAGCGGCGATGCCTAGGCGGAGCGGAAAAAAGCGGGCCTAACTTTCCCAAACAATCAAATTCTGTGAATGCTTGCACCACCACGATAGCAGAGGAGAGCAATGGAATTAATTATAAAGAAACGAAATGAAATTGATGATGATTTAGTGATGAAAATGGTCAAAAAGCCATTACGGCCATCGCCGCCATGGCGGACCGGGCGTCACGCGCGTGCCGTGCGGGCGAGGCGTTAGGCCATTCATACTCAAACGCCACGCCAGCGCGGCACGCTCGTACCGCGCTGGCGTTGAGTAGTATGAATAGCGCCTGAGGTAGTCTTGGGCGCTGAACACCATTATGAGGTTTGTTTCCGGGTTTTCCGAAAACTAATGCGCGTTTCGGAAGGTACAATATTTTTTCAGGGTAGTTTTAGGCAGCTGCAGAGACCATAATCGGATTCTACGCAAAGAAGGTTCTAGAAAAGTACATTTCGTCCGGAGTGGCCAGGCGGACTAAACGTAGTTTCCTTGTAAGAGGTTTGGTGAGATTGTACCTATCAGTTTTTTACTTTTATAATTTATACAAGGGGCCAAGGATATAAACTTGGCTTCGCTAGGCCTTGTTTCAAGACTAGCGGCATTTCCTCCCGGTTCATGTGGGATTGCATTATCTAAGCTTGAGTAAGAAATCTCAAGTTTTTTCACGTAATTCGGTTTCAAAACTGTTGTCAGCCGGTATCTTCAACAGGAATAAATGGTATTCTAGTTCTATTTCTATTAGAATTACGTTTATAGTCTTTGAATTTGTTGTTTTTTCTTTATGTGTCTTTGACTGCTTATTCATCTGATGTGCCTAGGCACGTGTGATAAATTTGAATGTGGAAATCAGCTGTCCTGCAAGAAAATCAGAGAATTTGCGCGTAGATGCGTGTGTGTTGCGTGCGCCTACACTACACGCAGTTTATTTGACGCGTGAGTCCCGATGACCGAGGCGTCTGCGAGGATTGAGCCACACCAGCAGGGAAGGCCTCGCACAGCACTTTTCGCGTAGTGTGTGGTCTGGGGCGCGATCTCTGCGTCGCGTGTCGTCTGCGTCACGTGATGGCCGCCCATAGTGAAAATTCAAATGTAGGTTACATGTAAAATAAGTGTAAGTTACATGTAAGATAAATTTAAGTTACATGCAATATAAATGTATGTTACATGTAATTATATGTAAGTCACTTGAGACATTTAAGTAAGTTACATTTATATTACAAGTAACCTGTTTTGATTTTTCTGAGCAGTCGCTATTAGTCTGTCTAACATATCTTTTTGTCACATCATTATTCGTTTTTACTCCACCAAATAATCCCATTCCTGAATAATCCGATGTCGGATTCGATTTTTTTTCAGTTTTCGGGACAGTTCAAACTTTCGCTCGGATATCCGAAAGCCAGCCGGCCGGATGAAATCTATGATCAAAGGCGAGCCAAAAAAGTCCAATGAAAAAATATCAGAATGTTTCAAATACCTAATGACACCCTTATACGTCTATGCTGTACCAATCTGTAGCAGAACACAAATGAAAAGACCGACCGACCCACTGAAGTTGCTTCTCATATTGATTGATGGCTAACGTGATGAAGCGAATGTGGGTGTGGGAGCAAACATTGTGGAAGAGGAGGAGGACGGGAGTTCGTGATGAATGAGAAGAACCGACTGGCTGTGTTGGAGTCGGGGGAAACCGCGAGTTGCGCCTCATTTCTGTATAACGCATCTCATTTAATTAAAAATAGTAATAAAGACTAGTTGATCTTTAGTTCAACAAAGTATCTTCCAAACAAGTTGCACGGAGGCTTCTCCAATTAGTTTAGGCTGCATGCAAGTTGAAAGCTCGCATGTTACATGTAATAATTAGGAAAACAAGTTATTCGAACGCTTGCTCGTAACTTGTGCAGTTGTCCGTTATAACTGGTTCAAAAGTTTCGAAGAAGTCAAGTAGTTGACATTTTGCGAACATGTTCATTTATTTATATACATATATTCATTTATTTACATGATGACTTACTCATTTATTTCTTTGCTTGTTTGTACTCATTTCTTTCTCATATTTATTGATGGCTAATGTGGTGAAGTTTCGATCAAATACTTATTTATTCGTTGATTCAATTACTTTTTTATGGTTATTTATTCATTTAATCTATTATTTACCAACTATATTCGTGTATAATCCTTGAAATCGCTTAGTATTTATTCATTTGTGTATACACTCATCAGAACATGGCGCACTAATCAAATATGAACAGCTTTCATTCGAAGAGATTTTTCTAGAAAAAATGCGCTAAAATGTTGTCTGAGTTGTGGATATCTCAATAAATGAAAAAAAATGAGAAAACGGGTTTTAACCTTTTTATTTATAATTTTTAAATATTATATTTCATGAAGCATCCAATATATATCAATGAATTATTATAAACACTTTTTGATCTTTAGCTTAATCATTTATTTTTTCACTCGTTTATTTAATTATTAATTGAATAAATATTTAGTTTTTTACCAATTTTTCATTTATTAGGTTGTTCATTCATCTATTTTTTTTTTTTTCTCTATTATTCACTGATTTCTTCGTTTATTTACAGAATTATCTACTCATTTGTTTCTTTATTTATTTTATTACTTGTTCATTCATTTATTTAAATGCTTACTTATTTGTTCATTCACTTACTTATCTACTGTGCTTCTCTGGGCCGAATTCCGGTCCGCTATCGCGTCTCGACACGCTTTGCGGCCGCGCGCGTTCGAGTCAGAAGAGTTTCCAGAGCCGCAGCCGCCGATCTGTTGACTCTAGGTGGGTTTTAGAAACTGGAAACTTAACAAAATAGGAGAAAACTTTATAAAAAAGCCATATCGAGTTGGCTCTCGAGCTGGAAACTAGCCTGACACGAGCGCGTGCGGCCGCAAAGCGTGCCGAGACGCATTTGTGGGCCGGAATTCGGTACAGAGAAGCACAGTATTTCTCTATTTACTTGTTTATTTTTCTCAATTATTTACCAACTACGTTCGTCTATAGTTTTTGAAAATTTTTTATTTATTCATTTTCTATTCACTCATGGGCAGTAGGTGCCCTAATCAAATAACAATAGCTTCCATTAAAAGTGATTTTTTCGAAAAAAGTGCTATAAGAAGTTTTTGAGATGCGAAAAGCTCAAATAAATTTTAAAAAATATCGAAGAATACGAAAATGAATTTTGATGCTTTTATCCGAATTATTTTTCTTTGATTTCATTTTTTTTTTGCCTAATGGCTTTGCTCATGATCATTAAAAGAAACTATTCTTGAAGCGAGTCTTTAGGACAAAAATATCTTACTAGTGACTCACTATTCATAAATTCAACTTATGGTTGCTGAAGAGCCTTTCTTCTAGTGATTACACTCTTTGTAAAGAACAGAGAAACCCCAAGAACGAGTCGAGAACTGAGAATGTGGAAATTGCTTCGGCCAAGCAGTTCAGTTTATCACAGTGTGAACTGTGTAATGTGCTTGTTGGAAACATCCTGGGGTGAATGAGAAGAGTTTCCTGCTGTTTGACAGCGCTTACCTCATCAGAATATATTTTTAATTTGGGTGGGTACTGGTTCAGAGAACCTGCCATAAACGCCGATCTCGTAAAAATGTTGGTAGGTTGTCTAAAGCAGTGCCGCCAGATCGTTAATAAAAATGCTCAAATCCGCAAAAAAAACATATTTTCGTAATTTAGTCAAAATAGGTGCCAGAAAAATCTCTTTTAACCGTAGCGGTTTTCCAATAGATTCTTACTCTGAACATCGCTAAAAGTCTCCTTACTGGATCTGGTACTATGCAAACAGATTTATCCCTCCAAAAAACAAAGCTCAAAGCATTCCGCTAGAGTACAAACGGGGGTTTCGTCTTTCAGGTAACCGAATGCGGAGGCGGCCCGATCAAATGCGCGCCACAAACAGAAGAGAAGGTGTGACCGAGACCGACTGACCGACTCTGGCCGACCGGTCAGAGGTCGTTGGATTGAGTTGACACCAAGCTTTCTACCCGCTCTGGCACGAAAATGGGGCGCGAATGGAGTACAGAGGGAATAAGTCGCCTAAAAGTCATTGAATTTTCGAATTTCTATTTTTCCGTTAGTCAGATTGCCACCAAAAACCGCTCGGTTTTTCTGGTCAAAAAGATTGTGACCAGTCTGACCAGAGGCTGTTTTACCCATCCTAAATGATTTTTAGAACCGTGGTTTCGCGGTTGTAGGAGTGTGACACTTTCACGTTAATATCCTGCGCTTGAAATCTCCTAAATGCCTCGGGCAATTCTCAAAAAAGGCGTTCGCGAAGAGGAAAAGGTAAGGGTATAGTAAGTAGATCAGGGAATTTCCGGGGTGTTCAGACAAAATTCTGAATTTCGCTCCAAACTTTTATCTGGGAGTTATTTAGGGCGATAAACACGAATATGTATGGTGTTCATTTCTTGCTAACCCGTGGGTCACGGTGGGTTTATTGCCTTTTCATAAACGTAACCCACCTCAGTATTTGAAAAATTGACAAATGTTGCTGAAATTCATGTACGGCGATCCAAATAACCCGTACAGTGAAATTTTGAGCTAAATCTGAAACTTTGACCTAACTTCCGTACGCTCACATTACCATACCGAAATCCAAGAAAAAATCGATAAACGGTACACAGATTTGCGTTAGAGGCAGTGGTCGCGATAAACCTTGTTTTTGAGTTTTCAGTGTGAAACACTACGCTGGCAGATGCTGGAGGGGATGGGGTCGAAGAAAGCAACGAAAACGGGGAGGAATTCGATAAAAACGACGGCAAAATGAAGATTTCGTTAGCCCTCTACGCCTGATTAGCCCGCGCCGCCTGCCCCCTTTTGAAGAGTTTGCGACGCGGCGGACGTTTTCGTTGGCAAATCGCCTAGAAAATCCGCCACGTTCAGTCTGATCGATCAGCGCACATTTCGCCATCAGCGCGCGCTTGCGGAAACTAGCAGGGTCCGGAATCTCGTCCACGCCCTGAACGTTAGAAACCGCTATTTCAGGTTATTCTACGCGCTTTTCTTCGCTGTTCGATAGCTTACGACCGAACAACCCCTTTTTTTGAGTCGCACTCGAATATGATATCGTCAACACACCGCCAGTTAAAAGACATAATGCCTACCGCAACCTGCAGTAATCCAATGTCTTGTGAAAAACAGACCTCAGATTCCCGCCCAACGCCCTGAACAAACTCTTCGTTGAAAGTTTTGAGCAGAATCCAAAAAGTTTCTTCTTTAAACACCCGAAAGTCTGCTAATGGATACCATTACTTTATGCGAAGCGATGAAAATAATCTTTTTTCGATGCCTAGTGGCATTTCGAGCGCAGATCATATATGGTCGGCATGGATCCGGAAGAGACTTTGCGTTCACTGTTAGAGGTTGGCGCAAACACGGTGCCATATGCTATAGCATAGGCGCACCGAGTTTGCGCCAACCTCCAATGAGGAACGCAAAGTCTCTTCAGGATCCATGCCGACGTTATGTTCTTTCACAAACTTACAACAACGAGAACATGGTTTTTCAAATCGTCGAGGTGCGTGAAAAACAATCCTAGATGGGTCTAAAACGCCGGGGTATGATGCTATTTATACTCTTCTACGCCAGCGCGTTACGCGCGTGACGCGCAGGCGTAGCTTTAGAGTATGAATAGTTTTTATGATCGTCACGCGCTCGCGGAGACTATGGATTTTTCAGCGGCGACGGCATGGCGGAGCGGAATGAAAGGATCTTAGCTTCCCCAAACAAGCAAATTCTGAACGCGCGTTCACCCTCACGATAGTAGAGGATATGGAATCACTTATCTTGGAACGAAGGATTGAAACTGATGGTGGATCGATAGGGAAAATGCCGAAAAAGTCATTACGGCAGTCGCCGTCATGGCGGAGCGATCCTTTACGCGCATGCTGCGCGGGCGTGGCGTCTGGCCATTCAAACTCCAACGCCACACTCGAGCGTCACGCGCGTGCCGCGCTGGCTTTGAGCAGTATGAATAGCGCCCATGTGTCAAACAAGCCCTAGTGATGAGCAAGTGTTCAGAGTGTTTTTCCATAACCTGCTCCAAATTTAGTATACTGCAAACAAAAACGCGAATTATAAGGTTACTGCAGCAAATACAGCAAATCAGGAAGTCGTACTGTGCTTTTCTGAGCGAAATTCCGGTCCGCAATTGCGTCTCGACAAGCTTTGCGGCCGCACGCTTGAGAGTCGAAAGTGTTTGTAGCGCCGCAGCCGCCGCTCTGTTGGCTCTCGTTGGGTTTTGGAAACTGGAAACTAAGGGAAATTGAAGAAACTGTATAAAAAAGTCCCATCGAGTCGGTTTTGGCGCTGGAAACTCGACTGACTCGAGCGCGTGCGGCCGTAAAGCGTGTCGAGACGCAATTTCGGACCGCAATTTTGCCCAGAGAAGCACAGTAAAAATGCGCCATCGGTCGAATTCACTGGAATGCGTCGGGGTGGGATGTGAACAATGAAATGTTCTGAAAAAAACTGAAATTAAAATTTGTAGCAAATTCAATAATGCGCTACAATTTTTTCTATCTAAACAAATATGGGTCGGGAGTCTTTAGCGTCAAAGTGGAGGAGACGTGAAACTCAGTGAAGGCTGGCGAATCTCTGGCGCGACCCCGAATCCAGATAATTGTCGTAATTTTTTTTCGTCGAGTTTAATGCGTTGGTAGGGTGACCGATGCTAATCTGGCCCACATTTAGTCCCGAAAAAAAAGTGGACTGGATAACGGGGACAAACTCTTCCTTGTATTCAATCAATTTTCATCCCTGAGGGTCGATCATATCGGGCGGAAACTGAATATGGAACGTGCTGATCTCGAGCGTGTCATCAATGGTCCGATTTGGGCTAAACTAGCAAGGTGAGTCTCCAAAAACGTCGATGCTAAAGAAAAATATTTCGCATTCTGATAGTTTAGTTCATCCTTCTTTGAATCCGATTTTGTCATCTCACAAGGGAACCACAATAAATCATATTAACCATTCCAAATGAAATACATTTCTATAGAATCAGTTTTGGACGAAAAGTCGGAATATGCCCATCGCAGGCGCTTAGACCCACTCTGAAAGAAGTTATGAGGGTTTTCGAAGCTTCGCGGCAAGGTAAGGGTACCTACTCCCCATAGAATTTTTAGGGTGTTTTTAATTTTTTTTCTGGAATTTTCTGAAAACCTTAATGTAGGGGTAATCTGGGGTGCTTGACACGAATCTGGGGTTTGCTTGCCCTAATTTTGAGGTTTACTGTAGGTTACGGTAGGTAACATGCCATTTAGGAGGCAAACCCTACCTCAATATTTAGATAATCGACAAATGGACATCGAATTCGTAATCAGCACCCCAAATAACCCCCACATAGAAACATTGAGACAAATCTGAGACTTTGACCAAACTACCGTATACCCACCGTAATCTACCGGAAGCTGCCAAAAATCGATAAACCGACATTAGATTCGTGTCCAGCACTCCAAATAATCTCCAGAAAAATAACATGAGCATATTCTAAATTAGCACTCCGGAAATCGTCAAAAGTCGCAATTTGCCATCAAATTCTCCCCCCATGGGAATCTGTGAACGAATACAGTCGAAAACTTAGGAAAATCGATAAATGAGCCTCAGATTCGTGATCAGCACCCCAATATCCCCCAATACGAATTTTTAGTCGAAACTGGAATATTTTCCAAAAACGCTTCAAGAGCCGTCTAATTGGTATAAGGCCCTAGTTATACATCGGCGAATCGGTGTCGCTGGTTTTGCGGGACGTCTGCGATTGGTCAGATTTCGAAATTGGCCAATAGCAGACATGCCGCGGAAGCCAGCGGCGGCGAATCGCTGGTGTATAACGAGGGCCTAAATAAACGCCCAACCGAAAATCCGTACAAGTCCAAAACGCTGTTAGTCTGCGCAAAGTTTGGAAAATGTTCCTTCAACCTAACTTTGCTTAGCGGGGTAGTTTTGAGAGCTGAACACGATTATCAGGTCCGTTTCAGGATTTTCTTAAAAATAATGCGCTTTTTGGAGGGTACAATAGGTACGAAATTTAGAAAAAAATGCCTATAACTTCTTTCAGAGTGCGTCTAGGCAGCTGCGATGTGAATATTCGGACTTTCCGTCGGAAAATGGTTCTAGAAAAGAGCATTTCATTTGGAATGGTCACTATGACTTATTGTGGTTCCCTTGTCAGGGCCGGGCAACAAAAGATTAATAATCCATTCAAGATTCTTCCATGCTTGGCCGGGCTAAGCAAATCGTATAGCCCATAGACCGTCGTTTTTTTAGCACGCGGTGTATTTGCATTCTCAGGCGCGCTTGGTGGGACATAATGCCCACATTTCGAATTCCTCATAATAATGTGGGTTATGCATTCTTATATATCAGTATTCCGAGCGTGAATTATTTTTTGTTATCCCTTATCTCACAAACACACACACACACACACACATACACACACACACACACACACACACACACACACACACACACACACACACACACACACACACACACGCACACACACACATACACACACACACACACACACACACACACACACACACACACACACACACACACACACACACACACACACACACACACACACACACACACACACACACACACACACACACACACACACACACACACACACACACACACAACACACACACACACACACACACACACACACACACACACACACACACACACACACACACACACACACACACACACACACACACACACACACACACACACACACACACACACACACACACACACACACACACACACACACACACACACACACACACACACACACACACACACACACACAGAATTGTGAGTTTCAGCTAATAGCAGAGTAACACAACGACAAACCGGACACGATTCACCAATTTTGGACATCCTCCTAGCGCTATATACCGAAAACTTCAACACGGTTTCGGAAGAGGAATGAGCGGAATTCCGCACCCCGCCTTCCGAATCCCGCAGATTCACGCGTTTTTAGCCTTCCGAGCTCCGCTTTTAGGAAACTGCACATAGTGCTGCGAAACGCAAAAATATCAGGTCCATGGAGGCAGATGCAGCTAATCGCATATCACAAAAAATTTCAGTTCCATTTGCTTTCTGAAAACCGCATTTCCGGGCTTCTTTGGGCTTTCCGCACCCGATTTTCGAAAACAGGGTAAAAATTTGCTTTCAAACCAGAAACCCGATTTTCGGATTTTCTAAATTTTGTTCCTATCATATCTGTTCCGGACTTGAATTTTTGAAGGTTTTCACATCCCATAACTGCTCAGAACTATAATATAAACGTCAGCATGTTAAAACGCCTGTTGTTGACCTTGTTGTATATAACTCCGCTATGTGTACTGTGCTTCTCTGAGCCAAATTCCAGTCCGCGATTGCGTCTCGACACGCTTTGCGGCCGCACGCGCTCGTGTCAGTTGTGTTTTCAGCGCCGAAGCCGACTCGATATGGCTTTTTTATATAGTTTTCTCCAATTTTGTCTAATTTTCAGTTTCTAAAGCCCACCTAGGATCAACAGATCGGCGGCTGCGGCGCTGGAAACCCTTCCAATTTGAAAGCGCGCGGCCGCAAAGCGTGTCGAGACGCAGTTGCGGACCGGAATTTGACCCAGAGAAGCACAGTACATTTGAAGTCATACTCGACTTCATACAACCACTTTTGTGAGAAAAAATCAGCGTTATGCTGGTTTCTGACAATTATGACAAACACAGCTAACTCTGAAAGAAGGTATGAGCGTTTTCAAACTTATGCAAAAAAGTAAGAATACCAGGAATTTTTTTTGGTGTTTCGAATTTTTTTTCGAATTTCGCTCAAAACGTGAAGGTAGGGGTAATCTAGGGTATACTGAAAACGAATCATGGGTCCGCTTGTCGTAATTTTGAGTTTGCTCTGGGTTGCGGTAGGTGTCATGACATTTAGGGGCAGAACCTTTATATCTTATAAATTTGAAAATCGACAAATGAACATCAGATTCGTACTTAGCACCCCCAAATAACCCCCGCATAGAAATTTCGAGTCAAATCTGAGACTTTCATCCAACTACCGTATATCCACCATAATCTATCTTAAAGGCAGCATACACGCTCGCAAGCATGGTCGAGATAACAGCATAGATAGGTCCGCACGGCCCGTACTATGTCGTCAACGACATTTGAAGCGCTGAAAACTGTCCAGGATGACAGTATTTGACAATGTTTGAGCAATCTTGCCTTCCACGCCCGTATTTTCACACCCCTTCGAGTAACAGAATGAGAATCGATACTTGTGAAAACGTGTGATAATTGAAAGTGATAGCACTATAAAAAGGGAGTGCAGTAGAGAAAAAACTCGATTTACCTCAATATAACATGTTTGTGGACTGATAAAATTCTCCATTTTAAGAGGTCAGCCAAAGTGGAGCGGCATTCTCGAAAGTGGACGAGAGTCAATAGGTATGCAGACATGTTATACTCAAGTAAACCAAGCTGTTTCTCTCGTGCACCCCCATTTGATAGTGCTATCACTCTCAATTATCACACGTTTTCACAAGTATCGATTCTCATTCTGTTACTCGAAGGGGTGTGAAAATACGGGCGTGGAAGGCAAGATTGCTCAAATATTGTCAAATGCTGTCATCCTGGACAGTTTTCAGCGCTTCAAACGTCGTTGACGACATAGTGCGGGCCGTGCGGACATATCTATTCTGTTATCTCGACTATGCTTGCGAGCGTGTATGTTGCCTTTAAGCTGTAAAAAATCTATAAGCGGGCTTCAGATTCGTGTTGGGCACTCCAATTTACCCCCAGAGAAAGATTTTGAGCCACATCTATCGTACATTGTGGTGAGCGCGAAGCGCTCACCAGGATTTGGCTTTGATCTCTTCCCGCGCGGATGCCCTACAATGAGATCACCTATTCATACCGTCAACAGAGGTATGAGCTGTACACTATTCGACGCGCTGCAAGAAATTACATATGTGTGCAACTTTTCATCCTAACTGGTCCCCGCTTTCTAAAGTTATGACCTCTCAAAGTACGCAAAAACGTTCTCCACCACCGCCTCCGCCTCCGCCTCCGCCTCCACCTCCGTCCGTCGAAAACCATTTTTTTGGAAGGCGTGGACCAAATCGCTCGAAAATTTGTGAATAGAGGTAATCGGCCACGGGAATGACGAAAATAATTGTCAGAACTCACCATAATGACTTCTGGGCCCCTAACGGGCGTTTGAAACTCGGAAACCGGCCTCTCAAGATTAGTTTATAAAAATGACGGGTTTTTCGTTATCAGTCATTGTTTTCTTAGAGACTCCATATAAATACCTTGCTCTCTAGGGTGGTGTACTCTAAACGTCCGGCTTGGAACAGGACGCTAAGCGGAAGGGTTGTTTTTGAGCGTGGCGCGTGTTTGTACCATGCGCACCAAAGATAAGAAGTCGTCGCAGGGTGTGCTGAAGTGTCGGTTGACTATGCGAGACCGCAGTAGGAGTATGCAGGACGTCGTGGAACTACAGCAACCCCTCAGTAGGGTAGGTGTGCAGGACGTCGTAGAATGTGTGCAGGACCTCAGTAGGAGTGTGCAGCACCTTAGTAGGAGTGTGCAGGACATCATGGGACCTGTGCAGGACCCCAGTAGAGGTGTGCAGGACCTCAGTAGGAGTGTGCATGACATTATGGGACCTGTACAGGACCTCAGTAGGAGTGCGCAGGATATCATGGAACGTGTGCAGGACCCCAGTAGGGGTGTGCAGGACGTCGTAGAATGTGTGCAGGACCTCAGTAGGAGTGTGCAGGACCTTAGTAGGAGTGTGCAGGACATCATGGGACCTGTGCAGGACCCCAGTAGGAGTGTGCAGGACATCATGGAACCTGTGTAGGACCCCAGTAGGGGTGTGCAGGACATCGTAGAATGTGTGCAGAACATCAGTAGGAGTGTGCAGGACATCATGGGACCTGTGCAGGACCCCAGTAGGGGTGTGCAGGACGTCGTAGAATGTGTGCACAACCTTAGTAGGAGTGTGCAGGACATCATGAAACATGTGCAAGACTCCTGTAAGGATGAGCAGGACTTCATGGAATGTGTGCAGGACATCAGTAGGAGTGTGCAGGACATCATGAAGCGTGTGCAGGACCCCAGTAGGGATGAGCAGGACGTCATGGAATGTGTGTAGGACCTTAGTAAAATTACACAGGACATCATAGAACGTGTGCAGGACCCCAATAGGGGTGTGCAGGACATCATGGAATGTGTGCAGGACCTTAGTAGGAGTGTGCAGGACATCATGAAACGTGTGCAAGACCCCTGTAAGGATGATCAGAACTTCGTAGAATGTGTGCAGGACATCAGTAGGAGTGTGCAGGACATCATGAAACGTGTGCAAGACCCCTGTAAGGATGAGCAGGACTTCATGGAATGTGTGCTGGATCTCAGTAGGAATGTGCAGGACCTCAGTTCAATGTTCAGGACACCGTATGCAAGCCAGGCCTCCGAATCTACAAGAACGATAGTTAAGTCCGCCAGAACAGGGCTACCGTAATCTCACTCGAGTTGGCTCTAAAATTTTCTAAGTTCTGACTCCGAATTTGCTTCATCTTCCTACAGGTGGTGATGTTTTCCTGCTTTTTAGTCCAGGCAGATCCTCAACTGCTGACCCCTAGAGAAGGACGGTGTGTGAATCAAGACACACCGCTCTTCACTTCTTTTATACTTTATCATTGATCAATTGGGTATCATCAAATTTGTTTACGAGAGCCGAATAACATCATTCCTAAGATTACGGTAGTCCTCTTCTGGCGCACTTAACTATCGTTCGCGCTGGAAATCAATTTCCATTTTTCAGGCTCAATTTCATGATTGAGCCCGGTAGACCACACTGGTAAACTTTGGCGAGTCAAAAACGTTGGACGATGAGGTTAATATCCGCCACCAATTCTCACCAGTCATCTAGCCCTTTTTCCTAGAATGTTGGTGCGACAGTAAGATAACAGGAAAAATTGGTTACGGCACGAACTCCACATGCAGAAAAACTCCAAAAATGATTTTGGCGCAAAATTCAAATTCGTATTTACAATGTGTTCCGATTGACTTTTCTTTACAAATGAAGGCTTTTCATGGGCCCCTTCAACATTTTCTTTCACTAGAGGGGCCAATCTACGCAAAAACTCATAGAAATGATGGAAAACTCTGATAAAAGAGGCCTGATACTGCGCTATCAATCATTGTTTTTATTAGAGCTCTACGGAAATACTTCGACTGGTAGCCTCACCAATGGGCCGTTCATTTCATTTCTGTCTTGAATGGTGCGTGCCCCCCCCCCCCGCCTAGGATAGTGCCTAGAACCTGTACAATCGGGTCATTTTGAAACTAATTTCTTCATTTTTCGACTTTTAAATTCAAAAAGTATATGCCTTGCATCTATTTGTAGGAAGCCGCGTTGCAACAATTATCTTGCAGTCTTAGCAGCCCAGGAGCGGTTGTTTCATCATTTCTAACACTGTGTTTTCGAAAAAAACAACTTCACTTTCTCAGAGCTTGACGATATTGTAGAAGGAGAAACCCTTGTAAAAGTTGTGAAATTTCTGAAAGTTGGGCTCCGCAGAAAAGGTCAAGGATTCGGCATTGCTCTTAAATGTCGTGAAATTGTTTTATTGGATTGGGCTCTCAACTTGATTTTTCAAATGTAGTGAAATTGTCGAATTGATTTGGCTGTGATGATACTATATGCAGATAACATAATCATTAAATGTAGTGAAATTGTTGCAAACGAATTTGGCAGGAGCTCTATGAATTATCACAGTCAAATCACGCGTCAGAAGGGGTTTCTCTTGGAGCGCATATTGAATCAAATGAGAACAAGAATAACTCTAGCAGAAAAACCTTCTCATACAATGTGAACCGTGAAAGCGTTCAGGACACGAAGACATAGCATTAGTAGCTAATAAATTGCGTTAGATTTCGTTTTCATGATCTTTATCTAATCGGTGAAGGAAGGTCTGGTACCTTAGTAGGAGCTACACTGAAAAGGCAGAATAACATTCGAAAACCTTATTTCTAATCGATAAGGCCAGGTTTCGTTCATTGTTGGCTGTTTTCTTTTTGTCTTTATTTGCTCGCCAGAGGACCTTCTGACGCGTGATTTGACTGTGATAATTCATAGAGCTCCTGCCAAATTCGTTTGCAACAATTTCACTACATTTAATGATTATGTTATCTGCATATAGTATCATCACAGCCAAATCAATTCAACAATTTCACTACATTTGAAAAATCAAGTTGAGAGCCCAATCCAATAAAACAATTTCACGACATTTAAGAGCAATGCCGAATCCTTGACCTTTTCTGCGGAGCCCAACTTTCAGAAATAGCATTTGGGAAACCGTCAAAGGTCGCCTTTCGCACTCAAAATTTTCCCCAATGGGGTGCCTTCAACAAATTTGGTCGAGAAATTTGGAAAATCAACAGATTGACCTCAGATTCGCAATCACAAACACAATGAACCCCATGGAGAGGTTTGAACCAAATCTGAAACAATTTTCCTAAACGCCTTAAAGGCAGTGTTCACGATAAGAACCGTTTTTCTGCTTTACCGCCTATCTTGAAGACGGTCCCATGCTGGTTCCAATGATGTCTTTGGAACCGTACAAAACCTTCTAAGAACGGAGTTATGGTCCCTCAAAGATTGAGCTAAGGAAACATGGTGGACGAGTTGTCCGAGGCTTGTAACTGCCGTCTTTTGCAGCCAATGTATGCGAGCTGACCTGAGTAAAGAGAGAAGTCGGGAATAAAGGGAAGAACGGGGCTATTGATCAGGAACCATCGCTCATCTCACAATCTCGTGCATTCATTTTTTCACGTCGGTGGGCGTGGAAAGTGCATCTGGGGTGTGACGAGCTGACGAATGTCCACCTTTGGCGCCGTAGGGAACCGTTCCGAGCTCATTTTTCTCAGTTTTTTTCAACGTTAGGGTTGCGATAGGCCCCGCAGCTGCCGATCTCCACCAAAAAATCAGAAATGGTTTTCATCGTAGACACTGCCTTTAAGAACCTCCTAACAATAAGTAAACGCTCAAGCAACAATCCGTACAAGTCCAAAACGTTATTACTCTATGCTGAAATCGAAGAACGTTCTTTCACCCACACTTCGTAGAGGAAGGAAGAAACGTTAACTTTTCTCAGGGTGCTTTTAGGCAGCTGGGAAGGGCATACCAGGTTGCTCAATAAGTTTTGTCGTTCGATAAGAAAAACACAATTTTATGGTGCAAAATACACTTTGTTATTCAGTATATTCTCCCTGAACATTAATACACTTGCTCCAACGATCCTCCAATTTCTGGATCCCATTCTTGTGTGAGAATCCGGATGGTCTAAAAAATACGCTTCAGCAGCCGTTATGACCTCTTCATTTGATGAAGAACGCTTGCCAGGCATAAATTTTTTGAGTTCTGGAAACAAATTGAAGTCGCTGGGGGTCAAATCTGGTGAATACGGTAGATGCTCCAACGATTCGAACATTAATTCATGGATTTTAGCCATTGTCAAAATGCTCTTGTGACACGGTGCATTGTTCTGGTGAAAAAGGATTTTCTTCTTCAAACCGGGTCTTTTTGCACGAATTTTTTCCTTCAACTGGTCCAACAGGTCGCAATAATATTCAGAATTAATTGTTTTACCAGTTTGCAAATAATCCACAAACGAAATTCCTTTCGCATCCCAAGAAACTGATGCCATAACCTTCTTGGACGATTTCCGGACACGAACTCGTTTCGAGGCCGAACAACCAGGTTCACACCACTCTTTAGCCTCCTGTTTTAATTCAGGATCGTGGTTATAGACCCAACCCTCATCCATAGTGATGAATCAACGCACAAAATCCACTTTATTCTTTTTAAAACGCTCCAAATGTTGCTGAGAAAGTCGCATTCGAATGTGTTTTTGTTCCAGTGTTAGCGAATGCGGCACCCATTGTGCACACAGCTTTCTAAAACCCAAAATTTCACTTAAAATATGGCTCACACTGCCTAATGAAATGTGTAGAGCCTCTACTAAATCTCTCTCAGTCAATCGACGATCTTCCAAAACCATATCCTGTATTTTGGCTATGATTTCTGGTGTTGATGCGCTTTTTGGGCGTCCTTCACGTAGATTGTCTTCAAGGCTTGTACGACCACTTTTAAATTCAGCAACCCATCTTTCTACTGTTCTAATTGCAGGTGAACAATCATTATACACTTTTAGCATTCGTTCGTGAATTTCTTTTGGTGCTAAACCTTTCAAAAATAGGAACTTTATCACTGATATTAATTTTTTTCCATTGCTGTGACACGGCGACGCTAAATGGCTTGTAAACAAAGAATGAATTGACAGATTGGAATGAAACTTTACATACGTTTATATGGAGACTGTACCAACAATACAAAAAAATTGGGCTAGTAACAAAGCCCTCTCTTATCGAACGACAAAACTTATTGAACAACCTATTGACAAGACAATACTGTTTACAATATCGAGGGATCTCCAATTATCCGCGCTAATAAAGTGAAGGATCTAGGGTTCACTTACAACAACAACCTTGACTTTTCTGAACATTTGACCGCAATATCAAAGAATGCCTTGGGAAGAACTTTTCAAATATTCAAAGGGCTGGCAACACGAAATAAGGAAACTCTATTATTAGCCTACACCACTTACGTGCGACCAATAGTTGAATCAGGAACCTCCGTCTTCAATCCATCCAAAAAAAGGATATAGAGATTCTTGAGAAGGTGCAAAATAACTACACAAGGAAAATCTTGATTAGAATTGGAAAGTCCCGGCATTCTACAACGCCTAGTGCGCGCACCAGGAACAAATACCTCGGCATTCCTTCATTAGAAGCTCGAAGGGCCTTGTTCAATGTAAGCATGGTGCATAAGATTCTTAAAGGCAGCATACACGCTCGTAAGCATAGTCGAGATAACAGCATAGATAGGTCCGCACGGCCCGTACTATGTCGTCAACGACGTTTGAAGCGCTGAAAACTGTCCAGGATGACAGTATTTGACAATGTTTGAGCAATCTTGCCTTCCACGCCCGTATTTTCACACCCCTTTGAGTAACAGAATGAGAATTAATACTTGTGAAAACGTGTGACAATTGAGAGTGATAGCACTATCAAATGGGAGTGCACGAGTGAAATAGCTTGGTTTACTTGAGTATAGCATGTTTGTGCACTGATAAAATCCTCCATTTCAAGAGGTCAGCCACAGTAGAGCGGCATTCTCGAAAGTGGACGAGAGTCATTAGGTATGTAGACATGTTATACTCAAGTGAACCAAGCTATTTCTCTCGTGCACTCCCATTTGGTAGTGCTATCACTCTCAATTATCACACGTTTTCACAAGTATCGATTCTCATTATGTTACTCAAAGGGGTGTGAAAATACGGGCGTGGAAGGCAAGATTGCTCAAACATTGTCAAATACTGTCATCCTGGACAGTTTTCAGCGCTTCAAACGTCGTTGACGACATAGTACGGGCCGTGCGGACCTATCTATGCTGTTATCTCGACTATGCTTACGAGCGTGTATGCTGCCTTTAATGGTGCAGTCAAAATAAGAGTGAGCAATTTTTTCTCCTGGGTCCCTTCCATTACTCGCGGCGGGAAAAACAAGATCACTTTCCGGAGAGCAAAAACTTCGTTGCGAGGTAATTTCTTTACAAACCGAGCAGGCTCTGCATACTTGAAGTTGACGAAGTCGGAACTGTCGCCACTATCACAACTCTGTTTTAGGCGCAAATTCGCTGCACTGCTATTGAAGCCGTAGCCTGTACTTCTTTGGTCTTGTACTCGGTTATCTTGTACCCTCATCTAGATTATATGTATTCCTTTTTTGTGTTTGTTCTATAACGTTCGCCTTATGTGACGTAATAAACTAAACTAAACTAAACTAAACTAAACCTGGTATACGGATTCCACGTCCAAAAATGCTTTTAGAAAAGTACAAATCATTTGGAATGGCCTGGCTGAGTAATAGTAGGTTGCTTACACATAGTCACAAGAACACGCTCAACTAACCAATCATATTGTTTGAATATCGCGGTGCCTACCGTAGCCTACAGTAAGCACACTTGGGTACGGTAGAATCGATGGAATATATCAGAACAGCTCGCTCAGTCTCAGTAATCAGTCAGACTTGTTGGTAGAGTCTAGTTGAAGCAGCGAAACAATGCGAATAGTGAAAGCGTGTCGGGGTGCTGCTGCAGCTCCTGCTGTTGGTGTAACGATCTGGAACGGGAAAGTGAAATGGAGTGGTGCCGGAGACGGTGAAGTTTCTGCGAAGAGATGCGATCTTCAGCGTCCGCGGCGGCCTAATTCGAACTCGACGACCCGGTGACCCGAATTTCGCCTTCTTCTTCTCAGATCGACGAGCGACAATCGTAAAGAATCGCTGATGACAGCCGGCTGAGAGCTGACTGCAACGTAGCACGCGCGTAGTGAAAGGATCGAATTAGATCTCGGAGAGAGTGAAAACTGCTGCGTCTGGGTCGGGGGCTCTACGTATGTAATGGTCAGGGACTTATCGGGACTATGCGCCAATTCGGTACCTTGGATTATAGATGTGCCCTGGACGAAAAGACCGAATATCGAATAGATTCGAATAATCCCATTTTTTAACGTCCGATTCTTGAATAAATTCGGATGGCCTCTTTTTTTAGATTGGATTTTTGAATATATTCGATTGACCCTCTTTTTTTCGAGGTCCGGATTTCGAATAGATTCGATTAAAATCGATTCGGATAAATTCGAATAATTTCAAAGCGACAATCTGAAAACAGGCCAAAAGAGCTGTTAGTGGAAATTATACTTCGAAGCGAACTGCGTGCGCACGCGTCACGCGCGTTGCGAACGCGGAAAGCTCGCTATCGTTCAAAAGAATTATCAGCGCTATATACGGCAAAACGGTCATCGTTAGTGGCATAAAATGAGTGCAGCAAAGTGAATACTGCTTCAGGACATGCCAGTTCACATAAAAGCTAAGATGTCGCGTCCCCGCCCTATCCGTCGTGTGCGACGCTCACCGACCGCGACGCAGAACGCACGCGTGAGCAATGTCCGCTCCTCCTGTATCATGCGCTCCGATTCAGCGTAAAATCTAGGAACCAAAATTCTGCCTGAACCCTGCCTTTAAGATCAAAAGATCCACAGTTGCTGATCAAGGCCTATAAAATTTACGTTCGCTCAATGTTGGAGTATGGTATGTACCTGACAGGGGTTCAAACTCAGTTTCCCTCGGCCTCGCACTCGGATAATAAGGCGTAATTTTTTCACAATACGACAGTGATTCGAGTATCTGTGCTTCAGCAAAACTCAAACGCTAACGTCGGACAGGGAACGAGATTCTCATGCCGTAAAACAGCGTGTTTTGTTGTGTCGATTGCGTCCAACACTACTCATTGTACGACACCATGAAAATTTTCGCTACCTTGAAGAATTCATTCCCGGACCTCCTTGTTTTATTTTAGAAGAGAACTTTAGTTACGTGATAATTTACGTTTAAAGAGATTGAAGCGACATAGCATTTCCAATTTAGGCTGAGTTTCGGTGTGTACAGGCAAATTGAATGAACATTGTTGTGAATTTTTTTCCATGATGTCGTAAAATGAGTAGTGTTGGACGCAATCGACACACCAAGGCACGCTATTTTACGGCATGAGAATTTCGTTCCCTGTCCGACGTTACCGTTCGAGTTTCAGCAAAAGGCTACTGGTGCCTAGTTCCTTCGCTATTCTTAGAAGGCAGGATATCAAGGGCGTTAGTATACTTCCTCGTCGCTGCAGCGACAGGTTTCACCAACTATCCCTCATCGTGTCAGGACCAGCACCGGCACTATAGCGGGGTCGGCCGTTAAAAAAAGCAAATCTATCCGAAACCTTTCCAAATTGTAACTATTCGAACGAATATCCGAATAGTACACTTTGATAACTGAATAGATTCGAATACCCCTTTTTTAGGGGTCCGATTATTGAATAAATTTGAATACACCCCTTTTTTGAGGTCCGATATTTGAATAGTATTCGAATATGGCGATTTTAGAAATTCCGATAATGAATACGTATTCGAGTAGCAACTATTCGAATATATCGATTCGAATCTATTCGAATGGCACAACTATACCTTGGATAGGAACAAAAAAATGTCAAGTGAAGGGTACAGTTTACCGCAATGTTAAAAGGAGATGGTGCGGTTGCGGTCATACACTAAAACTACCGTGGAAAACGCCTAATTCCATTATCGATCGACAGCACAGCTGATTTTCTCTGTAAGTTACGGTTCTTCTTGTTTGTTTCGGCATTAATCGTGTTTCTATCTGTTTAAATATTGCAAATAGAGGCTATTTTTATTGCGTGAGGGAAATTAGCCATTTGTTCGGGCTTTGAAGTCTCTTTTTTTCAAAGTGAGAAAAGCCCCTATTCGTAATATTATGGGAGTGAGAAACAAAAGTAATGCCGAAGTAAACAAGTAAAAAAAAGAAAAACCGTAACTTACACAGAAAATCAGCTGTGCTGTCGATCGATAAAGAAACTAGGCGTCTTCCACCGTAGTTTTAGTGTGTGACCGCAACTGCACCATGTCCTTTTAACATTGCGGTAAACTGTAGCATTTGGTAACAACATAACCGCAAATGGTTCTTCCCAGAAAAAATATTCTTCCATCTAAAGCGCCGCATTGGCGTAACGGCTCTAAAGTTACTGACAAGGAAACTAGTTGCATACTGTTGGAAAAAGAGACCGTTCCAAGTAGAATGTATTATACTTTCTTCAACTATTGTTGGACCGGCTGCCCGAAAATGTCACATTGATAAGGAGGTTTTAACATGATGAGCCCGATACGCCTTACTTCGTACGGCTCAAACAGAGAGAACTAGGCTATACATAGGCGTTTCAAAGGATTTCCGTACCCAATGCACCTTTCAAAACGCGCAGTAATCTTTCGAAAATCTGGAAATTGACCTCATAACTCTGAGAGTTTTGGTCCCGAAATAGCCGCGAAATAACCCACCAGGCTCCGTAGCGGCTCCTGGTGGTCTATTTCCCGGATATACCGCGGCTATTTCTCGGCTTCTCGCGGAACGGACGAGAATTCGCCAAGAAATAGCTCAGATATACCCGAGAAATAACTAGAAGTGAATAAAATTAATCAATACGCAACCGCCGCCGGCTCACCGAGCCACCATCTGGGGCCGCTAGCGGTTGCACAGGGCCTCCAGAGACTGAACGAGGTTCAAGTACCTGTAACTTTGGTAATTGAACCGACGAAGATGCTCACATCTGAATCACGTCTCTGGAATGCGCCGTATATCTCCCTGAAGAGCATTATTTCTCGGCACCTTTTCGACTATTTCGTGGCCAGCATTATTTGGCGGCTAATTGCGGCGAGCAATATTTAGCGGCTATTTCGCGGCAAGCAGGCATTTCTCGGCTACTTCGCGGCTGTTTCCCGGTCAAAGCTTTCAGAGAATCGTGTTCAGCTCGCAAAATAGCCCTTGGGTGAGAACACATTTTCCGAAATTTTAACACAGTATTAGCGTTTGTAATAGTTGCTGGTTGAGCGATTCCTCATATCAAATAGTGGGCTCGGAAAGAGTTTGAGAAAAGTGGTCCAGATTTGTCTTCTTTTTCGCCAGGGAAGTTATTTCAGGTGCTGATGACAAAATCTGAAGTTTATTTGTCGATTTTTCAGATTTTTCGACCGAATTTGTTCAGAGCTTCCCATCGGGAGGAATTTGAGAACAAAACGCGACTTTTGACGATTCCCGTAACCCTCCTTTAGAAATTTTCCAAGTGTCAGCTTGAATATGTATGAGCACATCGTAACAGCCAACAAATATGTTTGCACAATTTCGACCTCCTCAGCCACTTTCCAGTGGCTTCTCGAAGAGAGCGGTGTGTGAAGGCTCCTTCATAGCAGGTCGCTTCGACTAGTCGCGGGACTGCCAACAGTTACAAAACCCATCGCGCCAACAGATCTTGCACTGACTCGCGACGGTTTGGAACAGTTTGGTGTTTCAGTCGCGATCGCCGAATGACTGGGGCATTTCATAGCTGGTCGAAGCGACCTACTTGATTCTGTTAGGTCGCTTCGACTAATCGCGTCGCTTCCATGATGGAAGCGATTCGTCTTGTCGAAGCGACTAGTCCGCAATCTTCCGTCACAACCTTGTGTATGTGGCGCGAAATTGCAGACGTCACAGTTCACTCGCACAAAATACGGCATGTGAAAGGGGAAAACGAGTATTTATCATTCACTCACGATGAAATGAGAAAATGTAATGAGGCTACCGAAAAATCACATTTCATGCCGGCTTCGAGCAACTACTAACTTTAGCTTTAGTTTTATGTTGCTCTTCAAGCCATTTCCACCCTGTCGTTTTTTGGAACCATTTTTTGTTTGAGAACTATGCAAAACTTTTTTATTTAGAAGGTAAAAGCAACAATGTAACAAAAACTAAGTAGGAATGCCGAGAAAAAAAAAACTTTTTTTTCATTTCCGCGGCTTGGTCCGCAGTTGTCGGTCTATTTCACGCGAAATTACGTTCGCCCGAGCGATTTGAACACCTATAGAGACTTCTTGAATGGAGTAGTTTGAGAATTACATCTTAATACCCCTCCTGTCATGAGCGTCTGCTATCGTTTTTTAACATGCTGTGTTTACGAATGGTTACGGTAGCCCGACGTTCCACTGTCTTAAATGGGAATCATATTGATTTTCCGTCTTGATACCGTTTGGGGGGGGGTGCACTCAGGATTCAAAAAGAAAATGAATGACACCGCTTCCAGAAGTCGAAAGTACTTCCATGGAGTCTCCACGAAAAAAATGACTGATAACGCTATCAGGCATATGATATCAGCCCAAATTTTCATTTTCATGAATGAATCATTTTACTTTCTCGAGCCTCCCAAACGGTTTCAAGCCAACTTTCCTAACTTTACCGAGAACCTGTCTAGAACCTGCCGCCTCAGTGCCAACCTGCAGCTGGAGCGACAGATTCAAGGCAGACTCGCGGCATCTTCAAACAATTGCTCAGATTCTCCGTGTTTCGATAAGACAAAAATGCCGGGAATCTGCCGCGATTACCGCTCCTCTGCAGCTAGGGAAATCGCTGTGTTTCTCAATCGGAAAACCACGCAACACATCCGTGTAACTCACGCAGAATCATATTTTCATGTCTGTTCTTCCACTCAAATCTCAGAGACGACCGCATAGCGGTGACGACGTTGTTGTTGTGGGTGGTAGCCGTAAGGTGTGAAAACCGCGTAAAGAGAGCGGAAGGAGCCAAGTGCTCTGATTGACAAAAACACCGTCTACCGCCAACCAAAGCCCTTCGTTTTTCCTCCGCCTTTTTGGCGCTTCAAGCACATTACGACCACCACCATCTTGTTGTACAATAAAATAAATGTGTGTCAACTGTTTTTACGACATTTTATGTGAATATAGCCAGTGGCAATGTTCATTTTTCACAGTGCACCGACTGACAACACATTTATCTACGACTTGACGTCTACGTTGCAGACAGTGGCACGGTGAGCGACTGAATCTGGTCGGCCGGAACAGACGGGAACGCAGCCTGGGCGTCAGTCGCGTCTGCTGGTGCTGGAGCCCACTGAATCACAAGCTTATCCTCTTTTGGTGCGCCGCCCTGAAATGGGAAATTTAAAATTATTTCTCAGCAACAAGCTGATTTTTTCGCTTTTTATTCACTGGATAACATTAGAGCCCCTTTTACAGTTGGCCGGACGACGCCGTCCGGCACGTTAGAAGTGAGCCGCAGTGCGAGGGAAGCTGCGGTGAAAAACCGTCAGTTCCGACTCTTCTAAACAAAATGTAAGGCGACAAAATGTAAGGTGAAAATAAACCGTTCTAACCCGTCATAACTTGATCCGATGTCGTGTCAATGATTTCACCGCACTGAGACGTCGGTCGGCCGACACCGCAGTGCGGGGTGCACGGACGCCGCAGTCTTATCTTCTAACATGCCGGACGGCTTAGTCCGGCAGACTGTGAAAGACCCTTAGGGATTCAAGGATAACATCAAGTCGCAGCGCTCCCATTACCTCGTCTATACTTCGCCGCAGCTTACAGGACTCCTGGGGTCAAAGTCGACAGGATTATAATTTGCCACCGGCACAAAATTCTCACATAAGTGAAGTAGTTTCTCTTGCCAGAGTTTTCCATGTGTAGGCCCCAATATCGTGTTATCTTTATCACCGGTGAGACTGTTTCCCTAACCCCTAGTGTGTTCAGCTTCAGCCGCTCACCTCCGGAGAAAGATGGTGTGTGAATGAAAACACACCGTTCTCAAGTTTTTTTATACCCTACCCCTTATCATTTGGGTATCATCAATTTTGTTTACCTTGAGAATTTTGTGCCGGTGGCAATTTAAAATCGTCTTCAAATTCGTCATCAACCCGTCGGGAAGTCGAAGGGTACTCAGAACGTCGGAGGGCCGTGTGCCCGGGAATTTCCGACCAAGGGCGAGCGGCGGGGGCCATGTTTTGCGAGCGGAGAATCATCAGGCGCGAGGCGGGGGCGCCACCAAATTTCGTTAGCTCGCTCCTGCAGGGAAAATTCGAAACAGAGGAAAACATGTTCGCTCAGGCAAATCGTATTGCACGTTGAACGCTAGAATCAAACCCGTGCCACATACGGAGCACAATTTTATGATAAGTTCACAGCAGGCACCACTGAGTAAGTACTTACATCATCGCGCACTTCGCGCGGTGGCAGTAAGGTAAGTTCCCCAGTCTATCGATTAGACTTGAATGGGACACCCACCATGGGGTTTCGAAAATTTTGGAGAAAGGTAGAGCACCCGCCCAGGGTGTGGGAGGGATGGTTCCCGCAGATCGTTATACAAGGAATCAATCACTTAAGCGATGACACCGCGGAAATAATCTGCCCGGGCCCCGCGCCCTTTCGATTGAATGTCCGGGCTTCGCGCCCATTATGAGTCATGGGGCTGGGGCGGGGACCTGTTGGGCGCCAGGCGCGGAGGGGGGGCCCGCCTCGCTGAGTGGTGGGTACGGGGACGCGGCCCTCCGACGTTCTGAGTAGATGAGGAGAAAATTCAGTACAAAACGCGTGCTCCACGGCCACCCCTCGCCTCCCTTGGCTTCCCTTGCGACCGCTGGAATTTTTCGCATCGCTTCGCTGAAAAATGGCCGATTCGCGGTCGAATTTTTATCTTTTCGCAGTGATATCTATACGTGAGACTGAAAAGCACGCCCATGCCGATCACTTTTTCCGCAGGGCTACCGTAACCATTCTTGAACAAAACATGATAACGAATGTAAACACACGCTCATAACATGCGGGGTATAAAAGAGCGGAGGAGCGGTATGCATTCATTCACAAACCGCTCTTCTCGAGAAGCCACTGGGGAGTGGCTAGGGAGGTCGAAATTGTGCAAACATGTTTGTTGGCTATTAAGATGTGCTGACACTTGAAAAAATTTTAAAGGAGGGTTACGGTAGCCCTGCGGAAAAAATGATCGGCATGAGCGTGCTTGTGTGAGACAGTTCGCATTCCCATCTTACACATAGCCTGGCTCCCTCATTTCGACCCGGTTGAAGTAAGGCTCATCGGGCCTGTCATGTCAAATTTTTCTTATTATCACAGTTATATTTTGCTATGACCGACCGCTCCGCTGCTTTCTCCATCCTGACTCATCCAAGCGAGCTAGGTTTTAGTGAAAGGCCTCTTTCAGAATTCGATCGCCGCGCGACGCAATGGGATGATAGGCCTGAGCATCGATCGAGATCGCGTCGCACGTCGATCTGCATTCAAAACATGTCATCGCGGTGAACAGCGATCGCACTCTGAAAGAGACCTAAGATGGGTTGATCAGTTTCTCTGCCGCGCGCGGTATCATCCGTTTCGAATCCCTTCGACTTTCCTCGGCTAGTTTTTGACAAATATAGGCTATGAAACGGCGAAATTCACATGGTTCCTACGCGTGCTGGGGCGGACCGGAGGTTAGAGACAGTGAGAGAGCGTAAGGCACACGAAGGCCGCGGCGTCGCGCGCGCCGCTCGCGCCTTGAATGGTGTAAATTACGACGTTTTATAGAGGGTGTGACTCCGCAGGAATCTCCCCGCAGTTTCACCGAATGCGTGCGAACTGTTGCGTCGCGCGTCACCTCATTCGCACCGACAAAACGAATTCCCCCCAAAATCACTGCCGCGGTTGAACAGTTCTTTTTGCCTTTTGCCTTTTTTTGTTCTTTTTGCCGCGGTGCATCTATCCGTCTATGGTAGCGTCGAAATACCAGACTAGCTCGGTGCGCCCACGGGCAAGCGGCCAGGTTGCAGAAGCTTGGCGTAATCACCTGCCATAAACAAGCGCTCCAGATGCGGGTTCGTCAAAAGCCTAACCGCGTTGGTTCTACTCCTCGCTGCGGCTGTAACTGTCTGCTCACCTCTTACAGGGACGGCGAGCCTTGCTAGCCAATAACCGCATGCCGCGTTGTCGCTGAGTGTCGCTCGCGGCGAGATGAGATGCGGCGCGATTTTGGGTCTTTTTGGTGGGTTTCCCGCATTCGACGCGCGTGCGGCACTCACAGGAACACAAGGCTTTTTCTATGTTCGCTCACTACGGGATGCGATGGCAAGATAATTTATTAGTACTAATCGTGATCGCGCCGCACGTCGACTCCCATTCAAAGCACACTATCGCAGCGATCGGTGATGGAACCGCGAAGGAGCCTATTCAAGCTTTTGCGGTAGCGGAATTTTAATAGAAAAATAAGGAATTAGATGTCCTTAGATGTCCAATAACGGTATCAGACCGTATGAAACTAGTTCGGGTGGGGGGGCGCACTGAGGAATCAGTTGGAGAAAGAATGATGCCGCTTTCAGAAATCGAGTAAACTCCAAATACCGTGCGGTACCGATTGCCACAAGGGCATGAAATGATGATGTCGCTTGCATTGCTATATCAGACCGACCGACTCAAACTCTCGAATTAAAATTGCAGAGTAATTTATGGCTCTGTGGCAATTGGTACCGCACTGTTTTTTTCGTCTAGTCAGAAATCGAAGTATTTTCATGGAGTCTCCGCGAAAACAATGACTAATTACGCTATTAGGCATATGATATCAGCGCAAATTTCCATTTTCGATGGTGAATCGTTCCATTTTCCCGAGCGCCCCCCCCCGGACTAGTTTTAAACCGGACAACTCAGTTTTCATTTTTCTACTAAAGTTCCCCGCTATTCGCCGCTACCGCAAAAGCATGACTAGGCAAAAGCCTGCTAGGGGTTTCTAGAGTTCAACCACGACGCGGCGCGACGTCATGTCTCACACCCTCTATTCCATAGTGATTTTTTTCGTTATCGCGTGCGTTTACGCGCGTATACTTCGTCTCCTTTTCCTCCACACTTTCTCGCTGTCTCTCCCCACGCTCGGCGCAGGCGCGCGAAGGACCAGGGTCAAATTGGCTCCGAATGAGAGAATACAGTCGGCCTGGATCGCACTGATACTTTGCTTCCTGACTGATCAAACTCGGTGCGCAGATGTTATAACATCCATGCACAGAGTTTGCGCCAATCCAAAACGAGGAACACAAAGTATCAGTGCGATCATTGCCAACTGCATGTGAATCGACTGGCGGCTCGTTGTAAATAGATACCTATAAATAGCTGCGCTTCGATCGAACTCCAGAATAGACCATAGGGGCTATTCATACTCCTAACCTCCCGCTCTTCCAGAGCGGGCCGCGCGAACAAAGAGGTGAGTATGAATCAAATTTCACCCCTCCCGCTCCTCCAGTGAAGTATGAATGCTCCAGCATCACCGCCATGGCGGAGCGGGAGGGAGAAGTACTGCTCACGCAGACTTCAACTGAAGAATGAATGATACCGCTCTGAGGCCCCGGTCATAGTTGGATGAGCCGACGCCTCCAGCCCGGTCGATACACACAGAATGCATTGGAAATGGGATGCAAAAATCACTCGGTGTATCCCCCCCGCACCCCCCAACACCCACGCGGTCGATACGTATGAACAACATGGTGAGGTGAAGCTGAGAAAATCACTCGGTGTATCCCCCGCTCCCCCGCACCCCCAACACCCCCGCACCCCCCCGGTCGATACGTATGTTTAAAATGATGGAGTGAGGTTGAGAAAATCACTCAATGTATCCGACGCGGTCGATATCCATGCAATACGTGGATGACGGCGGATGAGAAAATCACCGGGTGGGCGGGTCGAAGATAAAACATTGCGTATCACTAGAAAGCTAACCTTACTGCTACCTCCGTTAATTCACCACACTCTCCTTCACTATTTCTCTGAACAGGTGCAATCCTGTTGGCCACGTAATCATCGTCATATCTAGTTGGATGCATCGAGTGATTTTCTCAACCTCACTCCATCATTTTGAACATACGTATCGACCGGGGTGGTGTTGGGGGTGTTGGGGGTGCGGGGGTGTTGGGGGTGCGGGGGATGCAGATGCAAATAGCACCAACTATGACCGGGGCCTGACGGGGCGGGAGATGCGGTAGAGGCTGGAGGCATAAAATTTCATTCGTACTCACCTCTTCGTCAGCGCGGACCGTTCTGGCGGAAGGTTAGGAGTATGAAAAGCCCCCAAAGGGGTACGCAGAGTTGCAGCCACCGAGTGGTTGTCGAGCGTCAAGGGGTGCACCGAGCTGAAATCGTGGCGTTGCTCACAGCGGCGAACAGCGCTAGGTAAGCTGGGTGAGCAGACGATTATAAATTGCCACCGGCACAAAATTCTCACGGTAAACAAATTGATGGTACCTAATTTATAAAGGGTAGGATGTAAAAGAAATTGAGAGCGGTGTGTTTTCATTCACACACCATCTTTCTCCGGAGGTGAGCGGCTGAAGCTGAACACACTAGGGACTAGGGAAACAGCCTCATCGTGGATAAAGATAACACGGTTTTGGGGCCTACTCATGGAAAACTCTGGCAAGAAAAACTACTTCACTTCCGTGAGAATTTTGTGCCGGTGGCAAATAATAAACCTGTGGTGCAATATCGATAACATTTGGCGGTGCTATGTGGGATGGGGGACCACTGTTGTATCGCACTTGACCACGCCCATTTTTCCGTGCCGCAATGACTCTTGGATTTAGCAGGGGAGGGAAACCCCGAGTAGATGCTCAAATTTAGTGCGGCACAGTAAAATGGGCGCGGCCAAGTCCATCGCGCCATCTCTGGCAAATCCGGGGACACTCCGCGTAGGACTCCCGATAGGAGAAAAGGAGCACAGACCTACGCGGAGTCATACGACAAGGGTCAGCGGGAGTGCAGCATTGCGACGCTCGTTATGACGTCACTATTGCGATCGAGACACTAGCTAAAGGCACGGCGGGAGACTCCTATCGAGCAGCCGAACGATGAGAATCCAGACCCTCAGCGAAAGACAATGCCTAACTAGACGAGACGCAGAGACAATCGACGCTACAACATACACACAGACACAGCAGGCAAATCGGGGGACTCTCCCGCAGAACCGTTTTTCCTCAGCGGGAGTCCCGAACCGAGCGACGCCCACTTTTTTTATTAGTGACTCTCCCGCTGAGTGTTAAGGGTCTTTCACAGTCTGCCGGACGACGCCGTCCGGCATGTTATAAGATAAGACTGCGGCGTCCGTGCACCCCGCACTGCGGTGTCGGCCGACCGACGTCTCAGTGCGGTGAAATCATTGACACGACATCGGGTCAAGTTATGACGGGTTAGAACGGTTTATTTTCGCCTTACATTTTGTTTAGAAGAGTCGGAACTGACGGTTGTTCACCGCAGCTTCCCTCGCACTGCGGCTCACTTTAACGTGCCGGACGGCGTCGTCCGGCAGACTGTGAAAGGGGCTTTAGGCGGCAGACCCGCTCACAAAATTTCTGCGGGAGAGTCCCTCAATTTGCCAGAGATAGTGCCCCCCCCCTTCCCACATAGCACCTAGCAGTGGAGGGAAACCCCGGGTAGGTGCTCAAATTTAATGCGGCACAGTAAAATAGACGTGATCAAGTCCATCGCGCCATGTGGCCTCCCTCCGCCCCCCTCCTACATAGCAACGTCGAGCGCCGCTTCCAGCGAGCGGCAACCGACGCGGCGACTATAATATTGCGAAACATTTTTGTCGCCGCGTCAGTTGAAGGGGTCCGCAGAGTTGAAGTTGCGGTGTTGCTCGCAGCGACGAACAGCACTGGGTGATGCAATATCGATTACATTCGACGACGATGGCGACCGACGTGGCGTGAAAGGCGACGAGGGGCACCGCAGAGTGTATTGATGCCGCGACGGCACTAAATCACTGCCAGCGAGCGGCAACCGACGCGGCGGCGATTATTTTTCAAATCATTTCGGTCGAAGCGACAAGGCTGACGCTCGGCATCCACTCGCCGGTCTCTGCAGCTCTGCAGACCCCTTGACGCCCGACTACTCGTTGAAAACAGTCTTCGCCCTCCCGTCGCCCTTTACGTCGTGCCGAATGTAATCAATATTGCAGCATCCAGCGCTCTTCGACGCCGCGACTCGAACTTTGCAGGTCCCTCAATGCGTGAGTAAGCGAGAGCAACTCAGGCAGAAATGGGAACCCAACTGGGCAACGTCGTAGTCACTCACCAATAGCATATAAGCGGGGGCCAGTGACGCCGAGGTGCAAGGGTGTTCAGACCAGTGATGACGTGTCAACGCGCCCGGTTCTGCCCCCTCCTCTACTTGGATGCGCTCTATCGATTACCTAGAGTCTAATTCGGGCCCATCACCCGGTAAGAGTGTGGGCTCTCTCACAAAAATTGAGCTATCGGTAGAGATCGAGCGTGTGTTCCTTCCATGCCCTATCGATCGGCATGGAAACCCCTCGCTTTCATGATCCAAGGACTTGAGCGAGTGCAAGTCTTCTTGATCACTCCAGCCGGCGGCGTGGTCACTCTATGCAAGATTGTGCGCCGTATACGGCGCGGGTTTGGTTGAGGATTCAACGTGCCATGGCTAGTGGTTGCCCGGGTCTTAAGGAACTGTGTTTCGAATCTCGATTAGGCTGACCGGGTGGTGAAAACCGGGCTCCGCTTCCAAAACTTGTCGGGGACACAACCAGTCACTATGATTTGCACTGAAATGCACCCACAAAGTGACCGGTTGAGTGACCATTTTCTGCCTGAGAATGTCATAGAATCCTCAGCGATAGCCGCGACGCAACCGCTCGCGTTGGAACATGATTCGCTTTCTGAGCGTCACTTTCTGAGCAGAGGACTTCTAGAGAGCCTCAAGCGTCAACCATGTTTTGAAGGTTCGCTCTCGACCACGTGTGTGCTCAGACTGCACCGCACGGGTTTCCAAAGGCCCAATCTGGCCCATTCAAGCACACATTCTCCGCGCACAGCACAACCTTATCAATGCCTTTGCTCTTGTGGGGCAGGTTCTCAATCTGCCGAATTCTGCTGAAACTTGATTATCTTTAAAGGTACAGGGTTGAACTCACCGTTCTAGTAATTTCGAGCGGAGTGGAGCCGGCTGGATCGACGAAACCAAATACGGGCTTGAGACGATAGTCGTTGTTGTTGGAGCACTTCACTTTGAAGATCACTTTGGCCTCTCCAGCGTTGGCCAGTGTGTGAGCGGACTTTCCGCCGGCTGCCGGAACCGATGCTGCAGGCGGGTCGATGGTCAGAGACATAACGGAAGTTGGTCGAACCCACCGCTCAACCTACTATTTATACCCTCCGGCCTATCCAACTCAGCTTATCACATCAAAGTTTACTCGTTCAAATTCGTATCACTGATCGTTTTTGCAAATGAACCGGTTGAAACTCGCCAGCTTTTGTTGGAGCATGTTCATAGAGAATGGCCGGAAATCTATTTCGCCCAGGAAATGATTATTTTCAATTCATATAGAACCCATTCACCCAAAAAACCATTGAGATCGCAAATTGCAGGTCAAAATTCTGTTGAAAGCAGTAAAAATTTGAAAAAAAGCAATCCAGGAACCTTTATGAGAAAGCTTTTCTTATCAACATTCTATGCGAAATTTTTGGGGGGCATTTTTTTCTAGCTCGCATCGATCAAAAGATAAAGTGTAAAAAAATAAAAAAATGAGAAAAAAAAGAAAAAAAACCAGGAGTGATGTGAACCATCGTACCGCATCCAAGATTACATTCATTTGGTGGGTTGTATGCTTGGGCCAAGTCGAATGATCCAATCATCTCCCAAATAAAAAAAGTCAACTTCGATTAAATCTATTTAGTCTATCTAAATCTATTTAGTATTTATTTAGTTGACTTTTCAGAATGTTTAAATTCCACTTAAATCACTAAAAAAGCCGATCATTAAAAAAAGCACGATTCTCGACTCATTAAAAAATAGATCGTTCGGAAAAAAATCCAATTTTTCCAGGTACATGGTGTTGGACCCTTTGGTAGTTGTTTCCTTATTCGTTTTCCTGTTATCTAATTTAGTTATCGTAGACAATCGACGTTTTCAAAGTTTTTTTTTCGAAAAATTCCACTACATGTTATCAATCTTCGACAATTTTTATTGCATCAAAAATTTTGTCATATGCGCTATTTCGTTTTGAGTAGTATGTAAAGAGGAATCCGAAAAAATCAGAAGATTTTCTATAATCAATCACAGGTGTTTAGTGACTTGGGACCAGATCGAATATTTATTAGGATAAAATAATATCCTAATAATTCCAATTCCCTATACATGTGCAAATTTGATGTATGATTTTTCTAGAATACTCTATTACTTCAGAATTGAAATTGTTTCTTCGAGAATTCGATTCAATCAAAACTTCAAATAGTTTGGGTTTTCGAATAATCGGTCTATTCGGAGAACTAGAATCTTCGGTTCTTCGAAAAATTCGCATAAACTTTCCGACTTTTTATTCGAATCGTATAGAGGACAGCTTTCCGAAATTATTCATTGTATAGAAAAAAACTTAGAGGCTTTATTCTCGCTTATTCATTTTCTAGAAAATTTCGAAAAAACGCGCTGTCCAAAAAATCTACTTATTCGCAATAAAATGCCTTTTTCGAATTGATAAACTTGCTCGGTAATTTTAGAAAGACTATATTCGTGGAAGTTCTTCATTCGGGTTTCTTTTATCCGATTTATTCACCCAAACGAAAATTAGCGTTGAGCCCTCTTGCCTAGTGTTTAGTTTTTACTAGAGATTTGTAGGTCAGAACCGAATAAACGTTCGAGCAATAGTCTCAAATAAATTGATGATCCGGGCATTAGCGTAACTTTATTTCGATAATATAGCTTTATTTTTTGGCACTCGATTTTTTGGGTTAGCAAAGTAATTACCAACCTAACCGTCGAGGATTTTATGCATTCTAAAAACTGAACCGTTCAAACTTTGGAATATTCCACACAACGATTTCATATGTAGACGTAATTGAAATTACTCTTTTTTTCTCGAATTTCGGGTTCATTCCAGTGACCAAAACATTCAGTATCCTAAAAATATCACTGGCTTATAAGGGCTTGAATATCCGCTTTCAGAAAATTTGGTCAATTTCACTTCAGTCGTGTCTTCGGATATTCAGCTGCCAACATTAATAGAAAAATCGGATTATTCGAATTTTCGGTACTGATTTAGATCTCTTGCTGGGGTGGAACTATCCGCCCATTTTCTCGCCGTCGGCCTATCACGTCAGCGTTTGCTGCTCCTGTGATAGGCCAGCGGCAGGAAAGTGGGCGGGTAAGCCCCCCTCCCCCTAACAAGAGATATAAATAGGAACCGAATATTCAAATTTTTCAGATCTTCATTGAAATTCGATGTTGTTGGAATCCACTCAAATTCATCCACTCATTTGGGATCTCGAATTACTCGCCTTTTTCCTAATATACAAATCATTCAAGGCTCCTAGTAAATCGATTTTTCGAATGTCTGCTTATCAACCATCACCGAACAACACGTAGTAAATACACATATTTTATAGGCAAATAACTGTAACAGACTCTACAAATCACATTAAAGTTAGCAAATAACTATAACAGACTCTATGAATCACATCAAAGTTAATGTCGCAAGGTAAGGCAGCTAAATGGGAACAACTGTCCAGAGTGGGCGGAGCCTTGTGAGGTGTGATCCCAACTCGTGGGCGACGCACATACACCGCGTCGGTTGATTCATAGCTGTTCAGACGATTTCAACTGAGTACCTGAACAGGCTCCTTCCCGCCTCGCCCACTTCAACAGAATAGCAACAGCTGTTGAAATTTTGGCCCCTACTGCTATCGGCCCCAAAATTTCAAATGTCATGTACAGGCTACAAAACGGCGAAATTCACGTAGTTCCTACGCGTGCTAGTGCAGAGCGGAGGCTAGAGACAGTGAGAGAGCGTAGGGCAGACGGAGGCCGAGGCGTCGCGCGCACCGCTCGCGCCTCGAATCATGTGAATTACGACGTTTTATAGAGGGTACACGCGTGTGCACTGCAGGCGCAAGAGCGTGCGTGGCCCCTGCCTTTTGAAAATCAATAAGGAATCGATACACCAATTCTGCAAATCACGTCTACCAGGGAATTTGACGAAATAAGGGGATTCACAAGAGCTTTTTTACATAAGGTATATAAGGCAACAGAGATAGCGATGAAGTATTCACCTGGACAACAAACAACACCAGACAATGTCAATTTGAATAGATCGATATGCCTCTACAGAAAATAAAACGGAAACATTAAAAGCATCACACAAAATGTTACCTCGCATAGATCAATGTAAAGACTAGCAGAATCGAAAAAGCTTAAACAAGTAGAACATACAGTAACAAAGTCAATTACATTTATATTAATTCGAAAGATATTTGAAGGAATATATTCATATACAATTTGAAGGAAAATTTGAAATATCATCCGTGTCATTTTTGTAGTGAGCCGCAACGCAAGACCGCAACTTGATAAAGTTCGACTGATAACGATTTCTTTCACTACTGAAGTCTGTCTGATTGAAACTGACCGCACACGCCGTCGGCGTGCGTGTCGAGCGGCCGTCACGAGGACTTTTTCTAGACTCGTACATCGATTAGCAAGAATATTAGTGAGCTGCAAGCAGCCGCGAGAGGACTGGTCCAAACAAAGCCTTTGCGACGGGCGCTCGACACGCACGCAGACCGCGTTGGCGGACAGACTCATCCGAGGGTCGTGAGAAACTACAGAATTTCCATACACCAAGGGCATTCAATCGTAGCTCCGCTGAGGTCCTACACAATGGCCCGCTTGACCTTGTGGTTTTGAGTCTCCTTGAATAACCTAGTCTAGTGAATGGACAGAGTAGCGGTGGTAGATGGTCGCGCGCGATCAAAACCCCGCCAGCCAGTGATGTCACGAAAGACGCATGGCCCGTCGAAATGACCGCGCCTTGTCCATTTACTGGACTAGATAAGGAGGCTATATACGTCCCAGAAGTTTATACAAATGAGGGCGACATAAATCCAAACTCTTGCAAGAGATTCTTACTCACTCACATGTTTGACATGTGGGTGAGGCACGCTCAACAGGAATGTCTCAAAATATCACAGCGGACGATCACATATAATATTATGTACCGGTATCGCTGTGAAACCGGCCAACAATATTCCAAACGTGTCTGAGATCGACACAAATCCCATACTAAACTCCTTCCGATCAGCAGGAATCTGCAAAAGAATCGTTAACGGAACCTATACCAAGAAGTCCTGACACCTATGTTTCCATTTTTTTAACCGCGGTGGCGCACTGATTCAATGCGAGCTGTCGCCTCGCGACAGTCGCTGACAGGCAGCTGCTCGGTTACCGCTCGCATAAAAGGAAGCAATCGCGCTCGCCTAACTGACCACGTTACTGACGCTAAAAAGTGGACGCGCCTAAAGTGGGTGTGCGTAGTGCACACGGAAAAGTGGACGGGACCTAACTGGGAGAGCACAGCGCGCCATAAGACGTTGAATCCAGGGGAATTTTTTTTTGTCCCCGCGAGTACCGTAGCTAGCAGGAGCACAAATCCCGGCAGGACCCGCCACCAACCGCGACGCACATGCGGTTCGACAGCGCTGGCGCTTTGCCAGCCTTTCCGGCAATCACCGATTAAATGATAGCGGAAAGGCTAGGCCGGCAAGCATCGAAGGGGTAACGGAGTCGACAGAAGGGGTAAGAATTCGGTTTTGGTCATGCCACACTGGTTTTCTGGGTAGAACGTGGCTTGTATAAACAAAATTTCCACGGAAGAATCGTTCTAATCACCTAATTTTCTCTGATTTTGATCTAAATTTTAAAATTCTCCAACTTTATCATTTCCGGCATTACTTATCGTCTTTCTCACTTTCGTTCGATGTTTGTTTCTTTACTCACAGTTCTTTAAGTTTTCTTCTGAATTCCCTGTACATTACATAAATGAACATCGCTAAATCAATACGAAAGCCGGCTTATGATTATCCGCCAGGCGATGGGTCTACGCTGGCCGGAAAACAGTTGGCAAAGCGCCAGCCAGCGCATTCGAGCCGGATGTGCGTCGCGGTTGGAGGCGGGTCCTGCCGGGATTTGTGCTGTTAGCTACGGTACTCGCGGGGACGGAAAATTTTTCCCCTGGATTCAACGTCTTGTCAGCGCGCCGGGGAAAATGAGCGGGACTCAACTAGAAGTGGACAGATCGCCGGGAAATTGGGCGCGACCCAAGTGGGAGTGTACAGTGCGAGGAAAAAAGGACGGGACCCAAGTGAGAGGGCATGGAGCGCCGGAAAAAGAGGACAGGACACAACTGGGAGTGCATAGAGTGCAGGAAAAAGTAGATGAGACCCAAGTGGGAATGCACAGAGCGCCAGGAAAAGAGGACGGGGTCCAACTGGGGAGGGGGGAAGGGCGTAGAGTGCCAAAAAAAGTAGACGGGACTCAAGTGTGAGTGAGTAGAGCGCCGGAAAAGGAGGACGGAACCCAACTGGGAGTGCACAGAACGCCGGAAAAAAGTGGTCGTGACCCAAGTGGGAGTGCACACAGCGCCGGGAAAAGTTGACGGGACCTAATTGGGAGCGAACAGTGCGGCGGAGAAAGTGGGCGGGACCCTACTGGGAGTCCACAGCGCGCCGGGAAAAGTGAGCGGGACCCAAGTAGGAGTGCACAGAGCGCCAGAAAAAGAGGACGGGGTTCAACTGGGGAGGGGGGTAGAGTGCCGAAAAAGTAGACGGGACCCAAGTGAGAGAGCATAGAGCGCCGAAAAAAACAAAAAAAAGGACAGGACACAACTGGGAGTGCAGAGTGCAGGACAAAGTAGATGAGATCCAATCCAAGTGGGAGTGCAGAGAGCGCCAGAAAACGAGGACGGGGTTCAACTGAGAGGTGGGGGGGGAGGTAGAGTGCCGAAAAAAGTAGACGGGACTCAGGTGTGAGTGCGTAGAGTGTAACAAAGAGTAGACGGGAACCAACTGGGAGTGCGTAGAGTGCCGGGAAAAGGGCAATGGACCCAACTGGGAATGAGTAGAGCGCCGGAAAAAAGAAGACGGGACTCAACTGAGAAGGCGTAGGGCGCCGGAAAAGGACGGGATCCAACTAAGAGAGCTTACAGCGCCGGGAAAAAAAAAGCGGGCGGGACCCAACTGGGAGTGCACAGAGCGCCGGAAAAAAGTGGTCGGCACCCAAGTGGGAGTGCACAGAACGCCGGGCAAAGTTGACGGAACCTCATTGGGAGTGAATAGAGCGGCGGAGATAATGGGTGGGACCCAACTTTGATAGCGCAGGGCGGCGGGAAAAGTAGCGTAAGTCCTACAACGTCGAACAGGTGCGATGGGCAGAAAGGCCATGAACGGCCTGTTTTGTTCTTCCTTTCTCTAAGGGAAACCTTCGCTAAAATGAAATTAAATTCTCGAACTGTTTTGCTTCGCCACGAAAGGTTTATCATTTGGCATAATAATATTTGCGAGAAACTCGTTAAAAGAAAGGAAATGCTTGGTGCATTTTATTTAACATGGGATTAAACACAGAAGAAACACTCAAAGCTCGATAGAAGGATGTACCATTGATTTGGATGTAAGCTTTCTTACCAAAAACTAAAAATTGATTGTGGTATTGAAAGGCCAAATCACGCGGGTCTTACAGAGCCCATACAGACATAAGTTCGCCAAAAAATAAAAATTAGGGTGGGAGCCACAACCTAATTTTTCAAGAAGCTCAGACTTGGTAACTTTGACTGTGAGTAGTTGTTTTCCGAAAACGCGTGATTTAGCGTCTTAAAATCACACTCAATTTTTAATTTTTGGTAAGAAAGCGCACATCCAAATCAATGGTACATCATTTCATCGAGCTTTGGGTGTTTCTTCTGTGTTTAATCCCATGCCAAATCGAATGCACCATGTATTTCACTTCTTTTGACGAGTTTCTCGCAAATATTATTATGCCAAATCATAAAATCCTCGTATTCTCGGAGCAAAAGAGTTAGATTCAATATAAATATATAGATTTGATATCCTGTAACTCACCTCTTCATGAATCACTCTGAACGTATTCACATACGAGGCTCCTCCCAAAAGTCCCTCATAGACAATCACACAGAATAGTATGAAAATGTGTGACACGAAGCGGCTGACAGCTTCGCAATACATTATGGTCGCATTCAGTACCTTTAAAAAAGGTAAGTCAAGGCCACAATATACTCTCACACATGTATTTAGCAAATTAATTGTGATCAAACAGGAGACCGCTATCAATAAAGCGCGGGATCCCAAATCCTCAGAGGCAGTGTCCACTAAAAATCCCGTTCTCGAGGTTTCAGTGTGAAACACTGAGTTGGCAGATGCTGGAAAGGATAGGATCGAAGAAGGCAGCGAAAACGGGTCAGAAATCGATAAAAACGGCTTTGAATGTTATCCCGGTGCGCCTATCTATCACGTAACGCCCCCCCCCATTCGGACGAGCTTGTGGCGCCGCACACATCTTCTCTGGCAAACTGGGGCGTCAACAACAGGTTGACCCGCCCATCATGAGTCACCGCTGGCCAACGCGCCGATATTCGGCGGGGCCGTGGCCGCGAGTTATGCTCTGGTCGATGTCGAGCTGTTGCACAGCTAACGCTCTAGATACAGGGGAAGTATACGACGCATTTTTCAGGCATCCTGTGAATGATGAAAGCGCAGCCGGTTCAATTACCCAAGTTTGCGGTACATTGGCCACGCCCAGCATCTGGAGGTCCTGCCTATCCGGTGGTGACTCCTGTGGAGGCTGGGCGACCCAGCCGCGACTCGTGTAGGTATGCCAACCGCGACGCGTGTCGGTGTGCCGACCGCGACGCGTGTCGGTGTGCTGACCGCGACGCGTGACGGTGTGCCGACCGCGACGCGTGTCGGTGTGCCGACCGGGACGCGTGTCGGTAAAAAGTAGTACCTAAGCTAGATGAAACAGTCCTGTAGGATGTGAACTGCTGCTAAATAGGCCAGTTGTCAACAGCCCAGCAACAGGCGGACGTCGCTGGGCAACGGGCAGGTCTCAGGCTGACAATACGCGCGATTCGACTTGTCAACAGGGAGCGGTTTTTGAGATGACAACTTATCAACCTGTTGTCGACGCCCCAGTTTGCCTGAGTTCTTCTTCTTTGCAGCCGCAGGAAGGTTTTTGTCAAAGGTTCAAAAAACGGGCGACTGAAACCGGATTCGTCCACAAATCCATTGTTGTCAGAGTGGTCGGCCTCTTTGGGGAATTAAATAGGTGCTCAGTTGTGTGGCCAGGGCTACCACAGTCCGGGCACTCGTCAGGCTTACTGCGATCGATCTTATGCAAGTATGACATGAGCATAGGGGAATGACCGCAGCGTAACGAGGTAAGGGTAATTCTAGCCCGCCCACCGATTTCCATCTCGGTGTTGCTGACTACGGGTGGTACGACCCCCAATATGGGATTGACGGTCATCCTACTCAAGTGATCCCTGACGAATCTCGATGGCGAATTGCCGCACACATCTCGATGGCGAATTGCCAAGCAACTCTGCCGCGTCCAACCTGAGAGATTCAATTCACGTAGATTTCGCGATTAGCGCGCGCTTGCGGAAATCAGCAGGGTCCACGCCCTGAACGTTAGAAACCGTTATTTTAGCTTACTCTAAAAGTTTTTCTTCGCTGTTTCTTCACTATTAGTTACCTAACGACAAAACAATCCATTTTTTTGGTCGAACTCGAGTGCGATATTCATCGTGAACACTGCCTTTAAAATAAGCGGGACACAGAGTCTGAGACCGCGCTCCAGTTTTCGCACTCAATTGGCACCATGAGCGTTTACATAGTATTCACATAAATTTCAATCGACACCTCACACCAGAATTGAGCACGATTGCGACCCGGCGCAACGAGGGGGGGGGGGCAAAAACTTTTGGAATATTTCTGAAGAAAAATGAAAATTTGAGGGAGGGGGCTCGTAAAATTTCTTTGGAAAATTTTTTCCCCAAACCACTTAAAGGCAGCGTTCACAATGATCATCCTCGTTGACTTTCCACAGTGAAATTATATGCGAGAAGGATTCTAGGCTCCCAGTGTCGAAAAAACTGTAAAAACGAGCCAGGAGCGGCAAAATAACGGCTGCAAACAAGCGTTTGTGTCCCAGACACGTCCCGTGCTCCAGATCGGCCCCCTAGAAATGAACAAATGAAGACTACAGGAATGACCAAGTCAAGGAAGTGCTGATAAGTGAGCTGATCGCTTGGTTGCACTGATACGTATCATCCTTCTAGTGGTCAATTCCTCCACGCTCAAAAATCAACGTAAACAAGGGAGCGCCTATTTTTGCTCAAAAACGCGTCTTTCGTGTCCTTTTTAAGCATGAGATGCCATATAGGGCACCAGACCTTCCGTAAACCGTGGAGTTATCGGAAGTGAAATTTATCGTGAACACTGCCTTTAATAGACTAAAATGAGGTAGTAATAGTCGCCCTCTAATAGTAAGATTGCAGTGCGAGAACAGCTGTGTCTGCAAAGGCCGTCATGAAAATCTCCGCTACGGTGGGGATAAGGTAGTTAGGGCAGAGTCTCAGATTTCAGTCAAAATTCTCTTCAGAGGTTATTCGGTGTGCTGAATGCAAATCTGATGTCTATTTGTCGCGGGGGCATCGTAATTTTTTTTCGAAAGTCGACCATTTCAATTTCGGAAATCGGCATATTAAACTCAGATTCCAAAAACAAAGGAAATCGAAAAATCGGGAAAAATATCTTGGGAGAATTTCAGATTTTTTTTGATTTGAGGCGTTTTTTTTTCGGAATACGAAAAACGGAAGGCGAAATGACGCTGGAAATCGGGATTCCGCTAAACCTTGATCGGGATGATACGGTATTGGTCTCTATAATCACATGAAATGATCGAAACCAATCGATGAGAATCCCAAACCTGGAGCATAGCTAGAACTGGCAGCACTTCTCCCGGTAATGCAATCACATCGGACGATGACCGTGAAATGAACACTCCCACTTGATACAACACTTGATACCATCGATACTGACTCTGCGGATTGAGACCGAATCCATGAGAGCAGTCAAATTCCATTAGTTCTAGCTAAAAAGAGTAACTCCTGAGGGATCTGACAAGGAGAAAGATACGGCGAAGACTTACCAGACCCTGGTTGATAAAGTACTCCGCAAAGTAAACCACAATTAAGGGGATCATATACTTGAACAGTGGCACAATCTTCGTCAGTTTCCTGTATAAACCGTGATGTGCACGCCCAAGTGCCGGCCCTAAATCTCAACAATTGATCATAGAGCCAGCTGAATAAGAAAGAATCGTGACGAATCCAGAAAAAGATTATATTTTCTAGCTAGCGATTCTCTACACATACCGCTAACTTGACCACTTTCGTCATCACTATTCAGGAGGGGCCTTTCAATATCAGAATCCGACGACATGGACATTCCTCGAACACGAGATCCACTACCTAAAAAAGCGGCACGATAGAAAACGGTTTTAAATCGCTGAAAGGGGAAACATCGAAGTAACAATATTCGTAAATGGAATCCACAGCAACGATGCGCTATGTTTCCATCACGTAGCGGTGGGTCCTCTAAGCCAGTGCCACAGGTTAAAAGATAAAGCGCTAATCGCTTACAAGGGAACAACTATTAGTCAGCCTGGCCATTATGGATGATATGTACTTTTACTTTGGATGTACTTTTCTAGAACCGTTTTTAGCGTAGAATCGGACTATGGCCTTCGCAGCTGCCTAAAACCACTCTGAAAAAAGTTATAGACGTTTTTTAACCAGATTTCCGTACCCACTGCACCTTCCAAAACGCGCATCAGTCATTGAAAAATCCGGAAACCGACCTCATAATTGTGTTCAGCGCCCAAAACTAACCCCTGAGCAATGTTTGGGGAAGGCCCATTTTCCAGACTTTGTCCAGGCTGATAGCGTTCCGAACTTGTACGGATTTTCGGTAGGACGTTTATAGTTTACCGCAATGTTAAAAGGACATGGTGCGGTTGCGGACTCGTGCTAACACACGGCAGTCTGATTTTGTTATCAATCATAGTTGGTCGGTGAGTTTCTGTTTCTACTCTCACATTTTCACCAGTTTTCGCTGCTTCCACAGACGTGATCGTATCTGTGAAAGCACAGACTCACTCACCTATCACAACTGCTTCGGAAAAATGAGTGATACCACTAACAAAATACCGTATGTTAGGACGAGTCTGCAAACGCACCATGTCCTTTCAACATTGCGGTAAATTATATTTACAACAATTGTAGAGCTCTGAAAGCTTTAAAAATGTATCAGATTTGACATAAAATCCTCCCAGAGGGGTTATTTGGGGCGCTGATCACGAATCTGGGTTGTATTGGTCAATTTTCCGTGCTAAGCACGAATCTGAGAACCGTTTTGTGTTTTTATCTTCGGCAGATTACGGTGGTTATACGGTAGTTTGGTCAGAGTCTCAGATTTGACCAAAAATTGCGGGGGTTAATCGGGGCGGTGAATACGAATTTGACGTCCACTTATCGATTTTCGGAATGCCAAGGTAGGTTTTGCCCCTAAATGGCATGGTACCTACCGTAACTTACAGCAAGCCTCACAATTTTGACAATCGGACCCCAGATTCTTGTTCAGCACAATAATGTACCCCTACATACAAGTTTTTAGACAAATCCAGAATTCTTCTTCCAAACACCCTAAAACTTTCATGGGGGTGCCACTGCCTTTCCGCCGAGCTATGAAAAACACGTTAAACTTTTTTGAGAATGGTTTTAGGCAGCTCCAAAAACCATAATCGGATTCTACGCTGAAAACTGTTCTAGAAGAGTACTGTTTATCCGGAATGGCCAGGCTGACTAAACGTAGTTCCATTGTTAGATATCTAAATACGATGTCGTGTCGGCTAACCACCACAGCACAGATATATCTTCAAGAGGGCAAAAAAAAACTATAATTTGTGAATTACGCTCTGGTATAGAGAACCTACCGCGAATTCGCCCCATTCGCACGGTAGGTATTTTGAACATGCCCTTTATAGAGAAAGTAGGTTCGGGAATGGATTCCCGCGTTCTTCTCAACCGCAAACCGCGCACTGAACTTCACAGACAGATTATAGACCATTCAGACGACATCCTCTTCTTCTTCCGTAGCCTCAAAGTGGTTTTTGCCATAGAATGAGGAACTGGGCGGCCTTCACAGGATTCGTTCAAAGGGCCATTGTTGTTAAGGAGGTAGATCTCTTCGGGCACATGAGCAAGTGAGCCGTGTCGTGTCCGGGAGCAGCACAGTCCGGACATGCGTCTGGTCGGCTGCTGTCGATCATGTTGACGAGCAGAATAGAGTGACCACAGCGCAGCGAGGCCAGAGCACATCTGGCTCGCCTGCCGAGTTGAGACTCGGACTCGCAAACCCGAGGCGGCACTACTCCTAAAATAGGGTTCACTGCCGCCTTCTCCAGATATCCTCGAACAAACTGGGTGTGCTCCTCACGCAGAAGACGAAGCCTTTCCATGTTAGAGTCGGCCCATCTCTGTATATCAACTTTACGAGGAGCATCTGCGAACGGCGTCCTAATCGACCTCTCTCAAATGGGCTTCACAATCCTCTTTTCCGGATGACTCGGCTGTCTCAGAACATTAGTATACATCTGCTGTGCCAGGAGTTCACAATGCTCCTTGACCGGCAATATGTAGGCCTCCGCGTGAGATGTTCTATTGGGGAGCTCTTTGCACAAAATTCTAAGCGCAGAATTCTGTGCACGCTGCAGCTTATTCCAGGAGCTGTCTGACACCAGGTGCTGCCACACTGGTGCCGCATATTCTAGAGCCGGTTGAAGTATTGCTCTGTAGGTTCTCAGTATAGTCTCTCGGCTGCTTCACCATGATGTTCCTCGAAGAGCTCTCAGAATATTAAGCTTTTCCTTGACGAATGTCTGTTTCTGTTCCGCGTTTTTGTGGAACTTCAGTGACGGATCGAGAATAAGACCAAACAGCTTGAGGAATCTTACTGCTGGCAAACGATTACCATCCCATCTGACATCTGGGTGGGCACTGTGTTCCTTGGAGCTTGTTGTGAAAACTGATACAGAAGACTTTGCAACAGAGGCTGTGAGCATCATATTATCGAGGAAAAGCTTCAACTCGACGAGATAGGCCCTGATCTTGTTAGGTGCTACTTGCAGGTCACGGTCCTGGCACATAATGGTGATGTCGCCGGCGTACAAGGCAATCTTTATAGCCTGTGGTGGCTCGAGTAGATCCTCAAGATACAGGCTGAATAAGGCAGGAGACAACACTCCGCCCTGCGTAACACCAGCTGCTATTGGAATGCTATCGGATACGTGATTCTGGAACTGAACCTTAGCCCGACGGCCTTTAGTAAACGCTGCAACCCATCGCTTCTGCCAGGATAGCAGCGAGGACTTCAACAGTTTGTCGGATAGCAGTCCCAAGTTAACAGAGTCAAACGCTTTGGTCAGGTCGAGGGCGTCGGCCACCGTTCTTTTCTTAGGGGCTTTCTCATGTTGTTACCTGTTCTACAAGATGACGTGACTGATTTTTCAAGAGAACTCTATCTTTTCGATCAGGGTTGAGCAGGACGTTGCGACCGGTGAACAAAAATTTACGACCCTCCTTGAAGACCAAAATTTTTACGAGCCCCTCCTGGAATGGAGAAATGGCTACCTTTCCAAAAGATTCGGAGATTTTGATTTTTTTTTGATAAAATCAATATACAAAAATGGACGGACTCCCAACTGGATCGTCTGCGTCTATTACGTGCGGAGCACACCAAGTTCGTCAGGGATCACTTGAGTAGGATGACCGTCAATCCCATATTGGAGGTCGCACCACCTATAGTCAGCGACACCGAGATGGAACTCGGTAGGCGGGCTAGAAGTACCCTTGCCTCGTTACGCTGCGATCATTCCCTATGCTGATGTCATTCTTGCATAAGATCGATCGCAGTAAGCCGGACGAGTGCCCGGACTGTGGTAGCCGTGGCCACACAACTGAACACCTATTCGAATGCCCAAAGAGGCCTACCACTCTTACAACAATGGATTTGTGGACGAATCCGGTTTCAGTCGCCCCGCCCGTTTCTTGAACCTTTGACAAAAACCTTCCTGCGGCTGCAAAGAAGAAGAAGAGAGGTTCGGAGATGAGCCCCTTTTTTTCCCGAGAATTCTACGAACCACCCCCCCCGAAATGTTCATTCATTTTTTCGTTAAATTTCCGAAATCTTTACGACCCCCCGTTGCGACCAATCGCAAGCCTGCCCAACCCTGTTTTTGAAAGAGCGAAGGATAAAAAAGGCCCGCTTCGTTGGCACGAATATCAATGAACGCAACTATGAAAAAAATCCATTAGGCTTCTCTTTCGAATGGCCTATAACATGACACCGAAATTTCTCTCCCTACGACAGCGTCCTCAAGGCTTAGGACTCGATTTTTCAACAGTCGACCATGCAAATTTTAGCGAAAAAAAAATCGATAAATGGGTAAAACTAGGAGCAGGTTAGAAAGACAAAAACTCACCAACTTTTCGTGACACTACGTAGCTTTTGGGGTCACAAACATTTATCCTGTGAACCGATGGAGGCAGTTCTAAGACGAACCAAAAGCTGAAATAGCTCAAATCAGGATACGGAACTCGAACAAACTACATTTTACAATCATTTCAGAGATATATTACAATATAACACTTACGTATACGCAAAGATCAAGGGTATGATCAGCATGCTGTACAGAGCTATCCTAGGCGATAAATGCAACATCAGTGGATCTGTAAGCACTGCGTATGCCATCGCACCGATAATTCCAGCGCCACCCGTTCCCGAAGACCACATTGAAACCACTTGTCTGAAAATATTCTCAATCGCTATGGTTAAGAAAATACATAAAGGCAGAGTTCACGACAAAACTGTCCTATTTTTCGCGTAAATCGAAAGATCCGAAGTCTATCGCAACAGTAGTGTCGAAAAAAAACCGCTAGAAACGAGCCATAATTAGCAAAATACAACTCGAAACCCTAGCCTTACGCCCGCCCACTTCCTTACGGCCCGCAAATGAAAAAGGCGGGGCGCGCACAGCACTTTCAGGTTTTGTGGCCTTGCGGGGCTATTTATTGCTCGTTTCCAGCCGTTTTTCAAGGTTGTTGCAGTTGACCAGGGAATTCTAGATTTCCGGTGATAACTCGACGATCGTTTTATCGTGAACACTGTTTTTAAGTGAATAAACATACGAATTAAAATAAGAAGCTAAGGCCAGGTACGAAATCTCTCCCAAGCCGGAACCCCAACTGGCCACCACCACTCCTGAAATTCAACTGTTGATTAGAAGGAAGAATAGATCAAGAGAGACTAACAGACCAAGAAGAGCCACAGATACATCATTGCTAGCCGCAACAAGAATAAAGCTTAACATCTGCGCCAGAACAACCAAAAGATGGCGGAGTCTGAATGCGGTACACTCTAGATCAGACGGGCCCGGAGCCGACCACAAACCCACCCAAATGGAATCCTTTGAATATAGAAAGGCGCAGTCACTTTGATTACTAGAGCAGGGATGATATCTGCCAGCAATACAGCACCAGTTGACATACGCTGACACCGTCTGTCAACTATTTCTTCCTGAAATTTGAAAAAAAACGATTCGATCGCTAGCTACTCTACCAAGTTAGGAAGCTTCTGGAGAAATCATACCCGACAGGAGTAGGTTTCGTTCTTCATATGATCTCCACCGTCGCTCTCCAATATGTCCTTCGCTGCACTCAGCATCACAACATACGCGAAATTGTTGCATAGGCCCAATATCCTGGAAGAAATAGGTTTTGGACTTTACGGGCAACAAAAAATCGCAAAGTGGACCGAGTGAACGAAGGAGGAGAAGCAGTAGAGTTTCGTAGTCAGGACGCAAAGCGCGCGGATGAATTCCGCTGCATTCATATCGTTAGCCTCTTCAAGGAGCCGATGACAAAAAAAAAACGCTCTAGCCGCTTTAGCGACGACGTGAACGTAGGACAACCCGTCCACGGCTCTTCCTTTTTCGTGTACTGGGTCCACAAGCCCAAAAAGTCTAACATAACAGAGCTTGCTCTGTGGGTTTGCTGTTCGCCAATCATTTCCCTGTTTCAGGCAAGGAAAGGGAATTTTTTCAGAAACGGATTCTTTGAATATCCGAATTGATAAATCATTTCGTATACTCGGGCACTCGTGGGCGTCGACCCCAGTGCAAAAACACTGCTTTTTGTGAAGCGCGCGCAGGAAAAACACATTCCTATGTGTAGCACAGGCCATTCTTCGTGGCTATTTAGTGAACCGCCGCTCTCAACAATTTTTCGCCCACTAAATATGTTGTGAATGTCGACCGCCAAGGATCTCAAAGATGTGGGTGTCGACCGCCGGGCGGAAAGTTTGTTTTTTCACTTGAAGACGTCAGCATGTTTAGAAGAAGGTATAACAATGATGTTGGTATAAAAGGCTCCTTATCTCCCCGTGTGCTTCAGTCGGCTCTTCAGAGCTGGACCTGAAAGGTGGCCTCGGGTCACTTACCAGAAGATCCACCAAATGATGGAGGATAATGTTTGCCGAGGAGAGGGGAAATCTCCCTATTGAGATTCCCACGAAAGAGTTATCCCACCACCACGCTCCACCGTGGGGTGCACCCCATTGTGAACCGTGGGGAGATGAACCCACAGTTGACCTCTCCCCCCCCCCAAGCCGTGCCAAAATTCCAATTCTGAGCTATTCTATGGATGGAAATTAATAGAAAGCGCGACGAGACTTGTAGGCACTCTCTTAGATAGAGATGGAGCAGTGAAAGAGATTAAAGCCTTGAGAAAATTGACAGCGCAACAGAGCAATACTTGAGGAGGAACTTTGACTGACAAGACCTCAAAGCAGATCCCGGAGCTCTTCACACAGAGTAGAATTTTCGGCTTAAAGGCAGCATACACGCTCGCAAACATGGTCAAAATATCAGCATAAATAGGCCCGCACGGCCCCTATCATTTCGTCAACGACGTTTGAAGCGCTGAGAACCACTCAGGATGACAGTATGTAACCATCCCTGTCACGCACGCCCGTATTTTCACACCCCTTCGAGTAACAGAATGAAAAGTTAAACTTGAGAAAACATATGATAATTGGGAGTGATAGCACTATCAAATGGGAGTGCACGAGAGAAAGTTCGATTTACCTGGATATTACCTGTCTAAACACCCTCAAACACTCATCCACTTTCGAGAATGCCGCTCTACTCTGGATGGCTTTTGAAAAAGGAGGATTTCATCAGTGCGCAAACATGTAATATCCAGGTAAATCGAGCTGTTTCTCTTGTGCACTCCCATTTGATAGTGCTATCACTCCCAATTATCTCATGTTTTCTCAAGTTTAACTTTTCATTCTGTTACTCGAAGGGGTGGGAAACTACGGGCGTGCGTGACAGGGATGGTCAAATACTGTCATCCTGGATGGTTTTCAGCGCTTCAAACGTCGTTGACGACATGGTACAGGCCATAAAACGGCCAATGTCTCACCATCGACTGCGTACCACGCGCTGCGTGACCGCACGCGCGTCGGAAGCAGACGGGTTTTGGCCGCCGCGCGATAGTTTTGGCCGCCGCGCGTTGTTTCGGCCGCCGCGCGGCGGCCGAAACTCGTCGCGCGGCGGCCAAAACTCGTCTGCTTCCGACGCACGTGCGGTCGCGCAGCGCATTGGTACACAGTCGACGGTGACACTTTGTCCGTCTTATGGCCTGTAGGGCCGTGCGGGCCTATTTATGCTGATGTCTTGACCATGTTTGCGAGCGTGTACGCTGCCTTTAAAAAAGGTATCATAGCGGGGGGGGGGTACTATGGCGCGATGCTCTTGGCCACGCCCATTTTACTGGGCCGGACTGAATTTCAGCACCTACCCAGGATTTCCCTCCCCTGCCAAAAGCAGGAGAGTCATTGCGGCACGGAAAAGTGGGCGTGGCCAAGTGCGATCCAACAGTGCCCCCCCCCGCTATGATAGCACCCGACGATGTGCGTACTCTCTATAAAACGTCGTAATTCGCATCATTCGTGGCGCGAGCGGCGCACGCGACGCCTCGGCCACCATCTGCCCTACGCTCTCTCACTGTCTCTGACCTCAGCTCCGCACCAGCATGCGTACGAACCAAGTGAATTTCGCTGTTTTATAGCCTGTACCGTAACCTACGAAGGGCGTACGATTCCTCGGATATGTCCCAGAACTTCTGAGACCCAAGATGATCTGTTCCTAATGTTGCGCTGACTCACTAGGAATCGAAACACAGAGAAAAATGATTTGAGCACCAGATTCCATTTCGGCCGTAAAATCAAACGCATTGTTTGTGAATGCACTAAGGAGCGCATTTCAGGCCCGTATCGTCTCGTTTACTTTTGAAACGTGCCAAACTGACTGTGGCACGTACAATACTAGATTCGCAGCTACACTTACAAAGGAAAAACTACCGGACGAGTTCGGGGGTGTCGGACGAGTTTCCTTGCGCGCGTCTCTAACCCGGCGCGAATTTCAAATGAGCATTTCGCGCGCTCTATCGTCTGCGGCTGCCCTCACCGGCTGATTTCGAGCCATCCCGGCTCGGAAACGTCATTCTTCGCCTTATTCTGCTATTTTCTTCTACTATTCAGCTACTGTTATTCACTTCAGCGCCCCATTTATGCTCTACTGTCTCCTTATCCGTGCTTTCTCCCAGATTATATCAGAATTAGATTTTCCGGCTTAAATGTTCACCTGATTCATATTTTAGAAACGTTTCACAATTTTGAACTTAAGATTTGTTTGGTATATAACTATCTAATCATTTCCAACTTGATCGCGCCAAGTCCAAATTATGCATAAAATGGCGATGCCCCTATCATTTTTTTTTATTCTGCGGCATGCCCTCACCGGAAACCGCAACGAAATTCTGAGTCAGAGTCTTCAAATTAATTTTCTGAAATGTTCTTGAAACTGCTACTAAGAATCTCTCTCATTTTTTGGCTTTGGGTCAAAGTTGAAACACGTGGCTATTTTCTAGGAAACCCATTCAAAACTCGCAGAATCTTTATATTAGGTCTAGAAGTTAATTTCCGCGTTTTTTTACGCTTTTTACACTATTGAAAACTGGACATACTTAAACAAAATTTTTATTCAAAATAATTTCCGTCATTAATAACAACCATTTCCCAGAGTTTGGGTAACTTATGGATTCCATCATAATAAAATTTTTCTGGTTTGGCCTCCACCCATTCATCGAGCCATTTTTTGACATCTTGACGATCTTGAAAGCGCTGCTCCGCTAGACCATGCGCCATTGACCGGAAAAAGGTGATAATCCGACGGGGCGATGTCTGGAGAGTACGGCGGGTGCGGTAAGACTTCCCATTTGAACTCTTTTAGCGTATCCTTTACCGTTCGAGCAACATGAGGTCGAGCGTTATCATGAAGCAATATGACTTTTTCGTGTCGACTCGCCCATTCTGGTCTCTTTGCTTCGATTTCATGCCGCAATTGCGCTTAGTTGATGTTGATAGCGATTCGCAGTAACTGTTTCGCCAGGTTGAAGAAGTTCATAGTACAGTATACCGCGTTGATCCCACCATATGCACAGTAAGACCTTCTTCCCGTGGATGTTTGGTTTTGCGGTCGAAGTTGTTGTTTCACCAGGACTAACCCACGATTTTCTTCGCTTCGGATTGTCGTAGTACACCCACTTTTCATCGCCAGTTATGATGCGGTGTAAAAAGACTTTCTTTGGAATCGGTCCAACAAGATTTGTGAAGTTGTTTTTCTCTGCTCTTTGTTGCGTTCTGAGAGCTCATAGGGGATCCATTTTCCTTCCTTTTGAATCTTCCCCATTGCCTTCAATCGAATAGAAATTGCTTTTGGGTGACGCCGAGAGATGCCGCGAGCTGTTCTTGCGTTTGAGCCGAATCTTGATCCAACAAAGCCTGAAGTTCTTCGTCTTCGAACTTTTTTGGCTGTCCTGGTCGATCTTTGTCCTTAACGTCAAAATCACCCGATTTGAAACGCTGAAACCATTCTTGGCAGGTTCTTATGGATGGAGCAGCATCCCCGTAAGCTTGGGCAAGCATTTGGTGCGCGTCAGTGGCTTTCTTCTTGAGATGAAAAAGGAAAAGGAGAGCTTCCCGCAAATGGCGTTTTTCCGGCACAAAAGTTGACATATTCTGAAACTAAAATAATACTTTTTTTATAAGGTACGTGAAGCAAGTTATATATCAATAGAAAGCTGATAATACAGTGAGCATTATAACATAAAATTCGTTATATAAAAATAATTTTATTTTTTACAAAATATCAATAACAACAAAAACGCGGAAATTAACTTCTAGACCTAATACATTCATTTTGCTCGTATATCATGCTCCCGTCCAGCCCACAAGTTTTTCAAATGAATGTTTGGTCTGTACCAGCGACTCTTGGCCTTCTTCACTATGAATTTGATTTAGTGAGAAACCCACGATTTGTTGAACACGGACCACGTCCCGCTATATCTTGTGAAGCCTTGCCATCCAACCTCTTCCAATGCCTTTCCTTTCTCCTTGAATTTTTTCTCGACCACCTCCTTGATATTTCGCCACATTTACTGTTTTCTCCATCACCATCAGAAGCAGGCTGAGGTGCGTTTTTTTTTGTTTCATGCACGTTCTATCGTTGATGATGTTTTGACATACACCAAGTGAGCTCGGAATCGTCAACGGTAAACCTGTGGGTTAAGCGCGAATTTCACCTGAATTGCCTGGTTTTTCGAATACATCTCCCTCGCCGTTCACAATCACTGTTAAAGCGCGAGTTGACGGTTGACGAATCCGATCATAGGTAAGGGTTTCTCCTTTCTAGCACTATTGCAATTTATCTAATGTCTAGCACATACTTGGGAAAGGCTAGAAGAAAGCAGATTAATATTTTTTTACCTAGAGCTAAATGCGTCTTTTTTTTCAGAGTGATCAAAGGAATAAGACGAGATACGAGCTCAAAGCCATTCTTCTGCATCGTGCTGCTTAAACCTGAGCAATCACTGAAACCTGGCTTCCAACCGAAAGTCATCTTCGAACGTCGCTCATCCCATATTTTTGTAGCCCAAGCCAATACTTCTTTGTTATGTTTCCAAACTTCATCGATTTATTGAAATGCAATCTTCCCAATAAAAAAATGAATATGTGATCCTGTATGTGCTGCGATTGGACGATTCTGCGATGAAGGCGTCTGAAAAAAAGATAGTATGCACTGAGGAAAAATGTTTCATTTCATAGTCAACTATGGTTGATCAATAAGTTTGAGGAGGGTCGTAAAGAGGAACCATCCAGAGAACAGTAGAGCAGCCAGCTCTGAGTGAACAAGGTCCAGGTCAGAGTTTGGTGCGCGATATTTTCCCCTCTCGGTTTGTTAGATTGCCCCTCTAAATCTCAACGCGGTGATATCTCCAGTGATTTTTTCAGACTCCTTAATAGGTTGCCACCGCATCAAACCCAGCTGTGAATCCCAGCAATGTTTATCTCAGGCGTAGCTACAGCAACTGTTGGGACGACCCAAACGCCGGTGAAAAGGAGGCTGCAAGCTTGGTGCTGGTGAGGAGCGGTTGGATGCGAAAATGATACATCTGAGTGAGAGATAAATCCGGGGTCAGCAGTTTCTAGAAATGGAGCCTACGAGAAAATTATTATTTTCATTTCTCCTTCTTAAGTTTCACTGATCGTCCGGCGTGCACACGGTGAATCTGGGGACGCACTAGCATCCAAGCGCAGGCGGAGAGGGGCCGCAGCTCCGACGGATCGGTCACAGCCAGGGGCAAGCAGGTTGTGTCCGCAAGGGGTGCGAAATTTTTGAGAAAATTAGAAATTTGGAGGGAAGATTTGAAAATGTTGGTAGTTTAGGAGGGTGTTTCTGATAGAAGCTAAACTGGCATTCCCTGAACCCCGTCAGTGAGGTATAGTGGAGTCCACCAAGAGTGACTCATCTAGTTATCAATGGGGAGCGGTCGGTTGGAGATCAATGAACATGAAACTAGTTGCAGCACAACCGCTCTCGCTCAATCGGTACCGAGCGTGCTGAAATGGGATGTAGGGTTGACGACAAAAATGTGGAAAACAAAGTTACAATTTTTTGGGAAATTTTTCGGTCCAGTAAATTCTGGAAAATTCGTCACTCAGGAAGGACTTTGGAATCTTCGATAATTTTCTGAAAATTTTGGTCACCGGGAAGGGTCGTAGTCCTATCGGGGTACGGGACAGCGGTCTGCTTGACACGGTTTACAGCGTCATACCTGACCCTGGTCCGCCCTCCCCACCACACTTCTACTGGATATTTCCGAATGCTCTGCATCACCATGCATGGCTGGCTTCTGAAAACATGAGGAATTTCTGAGGGCTTGATGTATCACAGCGTGGTGTGAGCAAACCACTGACAATATCACCAAGTCTTGGATAGAAGCAGGGAGCGGGCGAAATCGTTTCAACCGCATCCTGCGCGGAACCCCGAACACTAACCATATCTAGATATATACTTATTTAGTAAGACGAAGACAGCTATAAGAAATTCTATGAAATTAGAAAAAACCGTACCTCAGTCTGGTTGTGATGGTGGTGTACAAATTAGAAAATACAGTGAAATAGTGTATTAGAGAGGTCGTAGAGTAGTAGATGTCAGAGGAAGGGAAAGGCATCGGAGAAGGTTGGATGACGAATCACCACAACACATGGCGAGACGATATCTGTGTTCAACAAAATCTTGGGTTTCTCACTAAATCAAATTTATAGTGAGGAAAGCCAAGAGTTGTTGGTACGAACTGCGAAGTTCATTCAAAAACTTCGTGGGATGAACAAGAGTGTGGTTCAAGAGAAGTAAAGATGTATCTAGATCCTAAAAAATCTATGTTTAGTATTCTAGAGAAGAGCCAAGTGTGCCTGGTTTTTGATCTAAAAATCAAGAATTGTTTCTTATTGTTTGTCCAAAATCACATGTCAGAAAATTCAATTTTACAGGCTGTTTTCAAGATTTCGTGGCGGTAGTCGGTGAGGACAGGATTTGGAAATGAGAAAAATTGGTAAAGCTACCACTTTTTCTGCCATATTTGGGTAAGTAACGATCGAATGTGGCAAAGCTGGCAATTATTCGATAGATAGCTGACAAAGACAAAGTTTAGAAACTTGAAACGTTTTGAAATGTGAAAGAGAGATGTCCGGGAAAAATCTAGGTCGAAAACTGGCAATTCTGATCTAATCTAGAAGGAAATACAGAAAATAATACAGTAGAGCCCGATTCTGGTACTGAAGTGAATAACAGTGGCTGAATAGTAGAAGAAAACAGCAGAATAAGGCGAAGAATGACGTTTCCGAGCCGGGATGGCTCGAAATCAGCCGGTGAGGGCGGCCGCAGACGATAGAGCGCGCGAAATGCTCATTTGAAATTCGCGCCGGGTTAGAGACACGCGCAAGGAAACTCGTCCGACACCTCCGAACTCGTCCGGTAGTTTTTCCTTTGTAAGTGTAGCTGCGAATCAACATCTGAACGCTTGCCACCCTCCTCGGCTGCAGTTGATTGGTCGGCGGGCATCGGCTGCGTGCGGCGCGCGTCGCGTCTGGCTGGCGCATTGCCAACGTCGTCGTTTCGAAAGCTCCCATCGCCTGTCCATTCTACTTTATTAAGAAATGAAGAAACATACACAAGTATATAGTATACATATAGTCTTTGTATACTTATGCAATGAATAGGATGCGTAACAAACACAGAAGTGGGAGGGGGGTAAGGAAGTGCAGCCATTTGGCAAATCGTTTCCACGAATCACATCTTTGCCTGCTAGATCATTCATCTTTGACTACTGGATAGGGACTAAGATACAGGTCATAAAGCGGGCAATGTCTCAGGGTCGACTGCGTAGCACGCGCTGCGCGACCGCACGCGCGTCGGAAGCAGACGGGTTTCTGGCCGCCGCGCGACGAGCTTGGTCGTCGCGCGACGTTCGACCGCCGCGCGCGCCGGAAATTCGTCGCGCGGCGGCCAAAACTCGTCTGCTTCCGATGCACGTGCGGTCGCGCAGCGCGTGGTACGCAGTCGACGGTGAGACATTGTCCGTTTTATGGCCTGTACATGCTGCTACGTTCAAGACGTCCCTTTGCGACGACTCACATCTTACCGGCACGGTTCTCGATAAAATCGGTTGTTGTGATATCACCGTAGAATGGTAGATCTGACCATCACAAAAGTGAAAATAAGTAAAAAATTGGAGAAAAAACGCCCAGGAGAAAGTTATGGCTTGGTGTCCTCCGCCCCCAATTATTGAGATTTGGGTAAAAGCCTGTTTTGTCAACTTTCATTCTGCTTTTAAAGTATTTTTTTAACATTTCTGGAGACTACTGATTACTTGAACAGCAAAATAAATGCCGGATAAGCAAGCATTAATGAAAATCGCGTTAATTAGGGGGCCGGCCGACAGCGGTAATTAGCCGTTATATTTATTTTGAGCGTTTTTCCCGCGAAATTCCCGGTTTTTTCACTTACTTTTACTTTTGTGATGGCCAAATCTACATTCTTATGAAGAGAGCTCAAGAGTCGTTTTTATCGCGAACCCTGCCTTTAAGGAGTTGGAAATTGAGTAAACTTTCCAAAGGTACTGAATGCTGAACTATAGGTGCCCTAGGCACAATTTTTAGAAACGGCCGCAAAATGGAACATCCCTCATTAGGCTGGATTCTGTGCAAAGAGTTTTGCAATTCGCCCCCCCCCCCTTCCTCCAATCCTATCAATGGGTTAGTCTGCCACCGAGGAAACTGTGCGTGAAGAGCTTTTTCCTGAAGACGATGATAGAATAACGTCGGTACTGTTTACATCTCTTGCTGGGAGGAGACTATCAGCCCATTTTGGGAACCTCCTCCCAGAAAGAGATCTAAATAAGAACCATAACATCTCGCTGCTGGACAAAAAAATTGCCACTGAAATGAAGTAATGTGATCTGCACGTTTGGTATTGGAAAGGGATGAATGACAATACAAGCTCCACTGCTTATTCTCCAACCATCAAGATTCTATTATCGTTGTGATTAAGTCGTTTTCATTCCTAATCACTGCTGAAATAATTTAGCTAGGTGTGTTCGCCTATACTCCCTGTTGTATTTATCATGTTGCTTCGATTACAACAGCTTACAGTTGATCCCGCTCACGAAATTGAATCAGGGTCATAATTCGGGCGAACACTTCGGAGTCATTAAATGATAAGCGAGGACGGCTGTGGCGTTGGCAATGCGCCAGCCAGACGCGACGCGCGCCGCACGCAGCCGATGCCCGCCGACCAATCAGCTGCAGCCGAGAAGGGTGGCAAGCGTTCAGATGGCGAATCAATACTAGCAGATTTTGTGAAATCGACCGAAAACACGTTTGGTAAGAGGAAAACACCGTGTGAGATCGAGATACACATGCTTTCGACTCCAGTTTAACACAGCTTCGTAATCGGTTTGCCTAATTCATTGAAAAAGCGCTCCTTTCACGAATCCTAATGCGCTGCTCTAGGCTAATGTTCACCGCAAACTCGATAGTGTACTATACATTTGAAGCATGTGCATGACCTAACGCCCACAAAGCTCTGAGGTGTCTTTAGAGTTGAAAACACGCTTGAAAATAACCTTCTTCTCTAGCTTAACGGAATTGAATACTTCACGCTTGACAAGTATAACTGTACGTGAATACACAGAATCTCATTCCTTCGCCTTAGAAAATAGGGCAAAAGCAATGAATAACTACGCAACAATTGCGTGAGAGCTGCGTTCTTCCAAGCACTAACTCCTGAGACAACTTTCAAAATCAAAAAAAGCTATCTTTGTGCAAATGATTCACTTCTTAAGCCTAGTTTTGACTGTAGGTGGTCGCTGCGGCCATGCGAGGGACAACTGTTCCTTTTCCATCGCGCGTAATGGAAAGCCGCTCCAATTGTGATCGCTTCGTGGCAAACGTCCCACATCGCTGGGTCGCGGCAACGATATTCTATGTTTTACTGCATCGCTGCTTGAAAAGCGATTCTCAATGGTCGCTGATCATCGCTTCATCGCTGCCATTATAGCCTAGTTTTGACTGCAGGTGGTCGCTGCGGCCATGCAAGGGACAACTGTTCCTTTTTCATCGCGAGTAATGGAAAACCGCTCCAATTGTGATCGCTTCGTGGCAAACGCCCTACATCGCTGGGTCGCGGCGGCGAAATCCTATGTTTTACTGCTTCGCTGCTGGAGGAGCGATTCTCGATATTCGCTGATCATCACTCCATCGCTGCCATTATGGCAGCGATGGAGCGATTGCCAGCGAATGACACGTTTCGTCTAGTAAGCGTTGACCATTTCACATGAAAATATTAGTGTTTTCGAGTCGAAACGCGTTATTGATGCATACCAGCCATTAATTTCACTGATTGATTGAATTTCTGCTATCATCCGTGGGCCTATGTTCTATGAACAGAATCGCTGCCGCTGCTACATCGCTGCAGCAGCGGGTGTGAAATCACTGCGATGAAAAACAGCAGCGATGCAGTCAAAACTAGGCTCATGGCAGCGATGGAGCGATTGCCAGCTAATGACACGTCTCGTCTAGTGAACGCTGACCCTTTCACATGACAAGATCAGTGTTTTCGAGTCGAAACGCGTTATTGATAAATACCAGCCATTGATTTCACTGATTGATTGAATTTCTTCAATCATCCGTGAGGCTATGCACTATGAACAGAATCGCTGCATCTGCTACATCGCTGCAGCAGCGGGTGTGAAATCACTGCGATGAAAAACAGAGGCGATGCAGTCAAAACTAGGCTTTAGACTCCTGAATCTCCTGTTTGGAAGGGCAGGAGAACCCCAGTTGGTGCGAAGGTTTTGATGGGTTAAAAATTCGCCGCGAACCACTTCTTCAGTAATGTTCCAAGGTACTATCGCAGCGAAGGGGGGTGGCACTGTGGTATCGCACTTGACCACGCCCATTTTCTCGTGCCGCACTGACTCCCCTGATTTTGGCAGGGGAGGGAAACCCCGGGTAGGTGCTCAAATTTAGTGCGGCACGGTCAAATGGGCGTGGCCAAGGGCATCGCGCAATAGTAGCCCCACCCCCTCCCCCCGCTTGGTAGCACCTGTTCCAAAACATACTATTTAATCTCCACGACCGCAGACACAATGCTGGTGTCATGAGAATAGCGAAATGTCTACGACCCCGAAGAAAAAACGGTGTATTATGCGTGTAATGTAAAGTTTGGTGCAATCGCACAAAACTTTCAGTTCACGGCTTGGTTGGATTACGGTGCTCAAACGATTTTCCTCTACGTTTCGATTATTTTCACTAGATGACTGTGGCCAGCCTTTCACAGTAATACTGATAGAAATACTTAAAAACATCAAAAACTGCCCCATGAATTTTTAAAATACTCCCCGATCTGCTTAACAGGAATGAGAAAGAAGAATAAAGAAAACAGCCGCGAACTTTAAAGGAACCCTCACCAAAATCCAATCAGATTACGATTTGATACTCCAGATAGTGGCCGCCTGGGTGAATACGGTACGACATCATCATGTCCTTCCTCTTGAGAATAGCGACGGTGAGTCGTCGGCACGTCACGACCAGAGCGAATCTGAAAGCACGAATTTAATTTCAGTAATTAATTAACGATAAACCCCATGTTTCTCCAAACTCTACCTGAGAAAGCATCAACCTATCAATTCAAAGGTCTAGCAGCTGCAACGATGTTTTCGGCCTAACAGATTTGACAAGATGCAGCTCAACATAGAAAATCAAATAGAATGAAGCTCCACATTCCAGCTGCAGCACCGTTCGAAAAGCGCGATGAGTAATAAAGACCTACGGTACCTAGTCCGGGTACGTGATTGCGGTAATTAGTCGTCAAAGCGCGCGAAGGCGCTGAGTTCAAACCAGCCAGATATTTTTCGCGCTCTCAGTTTTTCATGTGGTTTTTATTCTTGTTTTTGAGCTTCTTTGTTATTTTATTAGCTGTTTCAATGTATTAACTTTTACAATTTGATTTTTTCATGACTTCTGAACCTGCAAAAGCCACATTTCCTACGTGTCTTTATGAATCATCACACGAAAGCAGATGAGTCGTGATTTTATTGAAAAACTATTAGTCAGGAAGAATCAGGCGAGTCCAAAACCCAGCCATATAAATTTATATTGCTTATCGAAACTCGAAAAGCTCATAAAAACCGTTTGATTTTCAGGCAGCGGAGTGGTTTTTCTTTAGTAACAACATAAAATTACTAAGGCTTGTTTTAGCCTCACCCCAGTGTTGCAGAATAGGCACCTTTTTATGGATGTTGTAGGCATAGTCATTTGCAATGTACATTCACACGCAAATTCGCTGCACCGGGGAGGCAATTTTCGTCATCCGGGTGGCTGGTAACAATCGAGGGGTTATCGGATCGCCCGGAAAGGTTGGCGGGTCGCCCGGAACGGGATCTGGCCCCGATTTTGAGTGTTCGGGTGGCCCGAAATGCAGTTTTTTTTGCACCGGGAAGGCCGGAACGAAGTTCTGAGTGGGTTGACTCGGCCGTTGCCCCAATTTTCCACGGAGCTACAAACCCCTCTGTTGACCAAAATTTTGTGAAAATTTCTTGCATTTTTACGACCCTCACCACTAGATGACGAGTGAAATGTCGGATTTTTCAAGGGAAATCCATGACGCCCTCCGCAGATGAGGCTGTCTTCGCGCTGCTATCTTACTAGCAGAAGGCCACTACTATTACCCTATTAGTTTGAAGATGATCTACTTTTGTTTAGAATTTCTAAGACCCTTCATTTTTTAATTTTTATGAAAAATCCAAAAATTTTACGACCCCCCCCCGTTGCGCCGAGTCGCAGCCCTGCTCCCTGACAAGGTCTCTCTTGATCCTGGTTTTGTAATCGGCACGAATCGCCTTATTGGATGCAATTCTCCCAGATGGTTGAACAAGACTTTGACGCTAAATCATAGAGTTCGCACTAAAGTACCGCTACTGTGATCCATGTAGACTGTAAATAAAGTTGTCCCATTCGAAAAACATTCTCCCCACACCCTTTGCACACCAGAGCGAAATCTAACGGTTTCAGATGGGATTCCGCCCAGCCTTTGGTTTCAAAGTCTTGCTCGAAATCTGTAAAAGGTTTCACGGGAATGGAGTCGGGTTGTCATGCGACCCGCCCAAATCAGCATAGGGATGTGTGCATAGGGCTGTTCAGACGGTCTCAACTTGAAATTTCATAATCCACTGTCGAGTTGGTTTGGAATTCCAAGCATGTTACGTCTAAGTACATCATCAGTTTCGTATGATTTCCTGAAAAGATTCTTTGTTTTTGGCTTTGCAGTAACCCGCAGTGAAATTAAGTCGGTACAGCATTGTTCATCGGGTCGGTGTATTTTGCACCGAACCGACGAACGATTCTCTGCCGGCTATGTCGGAAATGGAGCTATCTTCGCTCTTGCCGAAAATTCGTCGACGGAAAAGGTCCTTTTACCTCGGAGCAGCGCTGTCTGGTTCCAGGCGATGTCGTCGGATGCAGAGAATGAAGTGGAATGCCGTCGTTCATCGCGTCGACGAGAGAGCGCCAAAGTGCAGAATCGTCGCAGTGCACTCGAAGCCATGAAGGAGGCTAGGCGGCAAGGAAAAGTTCACCGGGTCGATGTGGGTTGCACGTGTTTTTCAAGTTTCCGAAAGTAGTTCTGACTGATTAGGTCATATTTTCAGCTCGATAGCCTCATTGGAAATGTCTACGAAGAAGTTGATGAGGACGAATATAATGAGATTGTGCGGAAGCGACAAACGGCTGACTTTGTCGTTGATGATGGTTAGTTCAAAGTTTAGGTTTCTAACAAGCTGGACCTATACGAGGTGATACGCACTTGAAAATGGCTCTGATGCCTAGAAAAGCGGAGGGCTGAGTTGGTCATCTCCCACTTTTTGATAAAATGTTATTCTAGAAAGTGATAGTTGCGCGAATTCATATGTTTTTTTCAATCGCGTTCCCCGGGTTTCTATCCTCAAAAAAGCAAGTTTCTGTGAATTTCTTTCCAAGATAAAAAAAAAACATGGAAGATGGCGCTGAACACTGCAATAGATAGAATCCGTCTGAGTGAGATTGCCCGCACACGCGGTCGGCGTGTGAGTCGAGCGGTCGTCGCTAAGGCATTTTCGAACTAGTAAATCGATCAGCCGGTGTAGTGGGTAGCATCCCTATCAGCTGTTTGCGGCCGTGGGAAGTTTCGTCCGAAAAATGCCTGCGCGATGAGCGCTCAATACGCACGTCTACCGCTTGGGCGGACGGTCCCATTCGGACAGACTATATATTTCCTACATTGACAAGTAAAAAAGAAACTGGAGTTTTCTAAGGAAAAAAAGCGTGAGCGCCTTCTTATTTCTCACACCTGCCTCATGTGGACGTTATAAAACTATAATTATGAACATGGTATTTTCCGTGTCATTCAATTTGGTAGCCGCTCTCAGCATGGGAGAAAGCCATCTTCCCTTTGTTCAACCGCGCGCAGAGCGGCGTCGCGGCGAAACTCGCTGTCGCGGGGTGGATAGGAACGATAGGGAGTGCTACGCAGCGAAAAGCGTACCGCGCGACGGCAGCGAGTGTAGAGCTTTTAGAGTAGACCAGCTAGAGGGGTCCGCAGAGTTGCAGTCGCCGCGTTGCTCACAACTACTAGCAACGCTGCCGGATGCAATACCGATTGCATTGGAGCGACCGACGCGACGTGAAAGGCGACGAAGTGAGGCCGCAGAGTTTTTTTGACGCCGCGACAACTCAGCGTCACTGCCACCGAGCGGCAACTGACGCCGCGACGATAATATTCTTAGGGGATTCACAGAGTTGAAGTCGCCCGCAGCGACGAACAGCACTGGGTGATATAATATTGATTACGTTCGGCGACGATAGCGACCGACACGGCGTGAAGGCCGACGAGGGGGCACCGCAGAGTGTATTGACGCCGTGACGGCCCTATATCACTGCCAGCGAGCGGCAACCGACGCCGCGACGACAATGATTCGATGCATTTTTGTCGCCGCGTCAAGGCTGACGCTTGGCGACCACTCGCCGGTCCCTGCAACTCTGCAGACCCCTTTAAACATTTTTATCGCCGCGTCAAGATTGCCTCTCGTAGACTTCTCGCCGGTTGCGTCAGTTCTACAGATCAATTAATCCACACCCGCCGGGAGCTAATTGCGGCGATTGATACTTCGCGCGAAGGAAATGACTTCAACCGTTTTTGTCGCGAGTCGCCAGTTGTGTGTTATCTCAAGACCGCGCCCATTTATACTCGCTCTGCAAAGCGGCGGCGCTAGTTTCTCATTTACGCCACTCTGAAGGCACCTATACTTTCCCGCCCAGCAGAGTCGCGGCTTTGTAATCGAATTCGCCCTGGTGTATACTACCGTCCCGGCGATTATAGAGAAAAGTGGTATCGAACAATCGCGGCGATATTGTGTTTTGAGGAAATCGGTCGTTTTGATGAGCAAAGCGGCAGTCTGTTGAGTGAAGTGGGGTGAGATGTTCATCCGAGATAGGTTGATTCTTCGTTTTCAACCACATTCCAGAAATTTTGAGCAAATAAGCATTTCGGCGCCGCTCTCCATCGGGCTACGTTTGCGATAAATTCGATATCCGTTTTGTTGAAATTTTCAGCAGTGTGGTTGAAAACGGAGTGACAGCTATTTTCGGATGATTATATCATTCCATTTCACTCCACGAACTGCCTATGAAAACAATCGATTCCTTCCAAAGCACAGTATCGCAGCGATGCCGCTTTTTTTCAGGCTCGCCGCGACGGGAGTATGATCCCGGCCTTAGGGGTGTGGTATACTTTGTCGCTGTAATGAGCGACAGGCATGAAATCTAACACAAATCGCGGCGGGACCAGCATCGGAGCAACGGCCGTCGTAGGAACAGATGTCGCAGCGACGTGTCGCGGAGGGCTGACATACTGCAAATGTGCCATAGCCTGTCGCTACCACTGTCGCTGTGCAGTACACTGCGACAGCGACAGATTTAAAGCGCGGGAGGCGGTCGCTGTCGCTGTACAGAACGACGCGACCATGAGTCGCAAAAGTATACCATACCCCTTATACAGACATTCGAGGTGCATTGCTAGTATTGCTACTGGATTTATTAGACTTCTACGCACCTCATTGAAAAGATTCATTGTGAGTGTCATATAAGCTAGGGTTTCAAAGTAATAGAAATGAATATAAAATAATTGATAGAGTCTTTAGGAAATGTTAAGGAAAGTGCATGGGAATAGCAACACAATTCGATTGTAAAGGCTTTTACATAGTGCTCGTGAATATGTCTATATCATTTGCGATGCTGACCAAAGCATTGCGTATTTGATACGGCGTTTTATGAGATTCAGCATAATGAAAAGAGGGGAATCGGAAAAGCACTTGTTTTGTGTTGAAAGAATATCGATTAGACTTTCCGCGAAAACACGTCTCTGGCTCAGGACGTCTGTTGCGACTGCTTGGAAACTACGTAAAACGAAGAAGTCTTAGAAAAATTGTTAAAAAAATGAAATTCCGAGGGGGTACCGTAAAATCTTTATGTCAAAAAATCAAAAATATCCCCGAAGTTCATCAATAGCGTTGAGAAACGCAAAAATTTTCAGTTTATTTTCAGCGATTCGCAGTCCTAAAATTGCCCACAAAATCTATTAGGAGATGTGAAAATTCTCGACATTTTTCGAGATTTTTGGCTAGCCATGGGAGGGGAACGCAATGTTCGCCGAGGTACGGGACAAGGGTTTGCTTGACCTTGTTGAAAAAGGTCAAACTAAATAAAGCTTCGGCGTGCGACCGGTGGGATAGAGGCAGTTTCTCGAGTAATCCATGGATAAATTTCGTTTTAGATGGAGGCGGCTATGTGGATCATGGAGCAGACATTTTTGATGATGAAGAGGATGAATACGGTGCAGAAGAAGTTGATAAGAAAGGAAAGAAAAAGAAGAAGGGCAAAGCGGGTAAGCAAACCTTTTTAGCGGGGAATTGAATCAATCTGACTGGGCAGTAGCACGGTGCACTCGAAACAACTCGGAAACTAAAACCTTATTTCAGATCCGTCACAGAAGAAGGGCCTTGACAGTTATTTTGCGCCGGCGACGCACGTCCGTGGAAAGGTGAAGGATGACGTAAGTGGCAGCGACTAGATTTCAAGTTTCTCTGTGCAGCTCTCTTAAAGGAAGTATACAAAGCGTAGGTCGGATCTGCGGAAACGATTTGTATTACTAGTATTTCTTGGGCATATATTGTAAAATGCGCGGTTCCCCATCTGGAGACGCTGGTTCTGAGAGGTCACAAGCCCAATACGGTCTTTTTTTTGTGGTTTCTGTACCTTTCAGAATGCTCAGTAAACTGCTGAAAATCTGGAAAAGGACCTCGTAAACGTGTTCTGCGCCCAAAAGAGCCCCTCTGAACAAATTTTGGGTCATAGCACATTTCCCGAATTTTGTGAAGACTGATGGGGTTTTGGGCTTGTATGGATTTTTGGTTGAGCGGTTACCTCTATCAATTAGGAGTTCTGAAAGCGCTTCTGCAAAATGTTCCAGATTTGGTTTCAAATTCTGGCAGGGATTTTTCTGGAGCGCTGATCAGGAATCTAAGGTTTGTTTGTCGATTTTCCAAAGTTTTCGGCTTAATTCTAAAAGCAAAACGCGACTTTTGAGATTTCCGGGTTTCTCCGATAGATGTGTCTCGAGATCGATCTTGAGGGTTATTTGATGCGCTGAATACAAATCTGGGGTCGGTTTGCCAATGTTCTACAGATTAGAGTAGACTACGGTGGGTATATGGTAGTTTGATTAAGGTCTCAGATGTGACTCAAAAATTGTATACGGGGGTTAATTGGGGTATTGAATACGAATTCGATATTCATTCGTCGATTTTTGAACAATTAAGGTAGGTTTTGCTCCCAAAATGGCATATTACCTGCAGCACACCTCAGAGAATTTCGACAAACCGACCCAAGATTCGTATGCAGCGCCTTAGATTATCCCTACACATGGGTTTTTATCAAAATCCGAATTTTTTATTCAAAACACTTCAAAAAGTTTGATGGGTATAGTGGGTGTATCCGCGAAAGGGATAGCTGCGGACCACTCAGCAGGCTGCGCGCCTGTCGCGTGCGCCAATCCATCACCATATTCTCGTGGGCGCACACGTTGCAGCGCAGTCTGCTGAGGTGTCCGTAGCTATCTCTTTTCTGGTTACCCAAGTTATACCCTTACTATTATCTCGCGAAACCAAAAACGCTTATAACGTTTTGGAACCAGCTGCTCGGGGCTGGTCATTGCAAAGTTTTACTATATATGCTCAAGAGATACCGTACATTTCCTTTCCGCAGATGCGGCCTATGCTTTGTATACTTCCCTTGTCAGAGTCGTGCATTAGATTGATTTTTGGAGTTGTAGTAGTGCCAACAGAAAGTTTGCGCATCTTTCTAGACAGAGGTGAAGCTGGACGATGATGAGGATCTGAAAGATATGTTGGCTGGTATCAACGACGAGACTTTGGAAATGGACTTTTCTGCACCACAATCTTCCTCTGCCCCGAGGATCAGCTCCACGAGAAATCCTTTCAAGCGGGAGGGTGAGCAGTGGAACTGAAGTTTTCCATCCATCCAAAAGGCTGAAGCGAAAGGTTCTAAGAAAAATCGTAAAGGCTCAGTCCGATTTCAGGGGTAATTTTTAATGTTAAAATCTGGCCGCGTCTATAGCAAACCCTGCATTTCAGGGGTAATTTTTAATCTTACACGATTTTTGGATGATTTTTGCCGTAACTGTTACGTTACGTACAGTTACGGCAAAAATCATCCAAAAATCGTGTAATACTTAACTAGGGCATCATCTTGACAGGTCTACGACTGTTAGATAGTCTCTGACGGTATTCCTGTTTCATCCCGTTATGCGGGTGAAAGGATGATTGCTTCGGTGAAGATTTACCGAGCAGTTGAGTGAGAGCGGCGCTGGGGCTACGGTGGTGCAGTGCGATAAGGCGCTCCCCCGGAAAGGGAATATGCTGGTTCAATCTCGCCCGGAGCCAAGCGTTTTGCGATCAAATCAGCACCTTGTGTAAACGTAATTTTTAATGTTAAAATCTGGCCGCGTCTATAGCAACCCTGCCAAGTGCGAAATCTCAATTTGCCCAATTAAGAAAGAAACAGCGAGGAGAAGGTTGATCACGTCTCCAGGAAAGGAATAATAGGGCACACCCATCGACAAGTTTTCGATCTCAATAGGGAAGAGACGCGCGATTGATTGCAATTCAAAATCTGCGGTCTTCCATTTGTTTTTTTTTGTCCGGCTTTATTGCGACCAACTCCAGTGCGATGGCTGCGAATAACGTGATGAAGCAGTCTCAGGACAACTCGTCCGTGAATCTCTCGCTGCTCAAATTCGAAATCTTCGAGCCGTGACCTCGTTCGCTGTAAAAGTAGGTTCGTGGAAAATTCAACAAAAAAAAAACGGAAACTGGGAAGCTTGGAGGGGATCGTAAAGTTTTAGACTAATTTTCTACCTAGGAGGGGAGGTTCGTAAAAATTTCCAATTTTGTCTCTCGAACACTGTTCACCAGAGGGGGTTGTAGCCCGTCGATTTTGACGCAAACCCCTGCTGGAACCTGCTCTTCCATGCCTTGAAAGTTTCGGATCACATAGTCCTGTCATTAAATTGCCTCTGCAAATTTGGAGAAAGAGGGAGACGGTCTGAGTTTTCGTATTATACCACTCACTATGTCTTCTTTTACACATGCCTCGATGTTTTTGGAAACCTTGTTTTCAATTTTGTATGTATAGTGTCCCGTGTATCAATAATCTGGTGTTCGAATCTTTCTAAATGCATCAATGGATACCAAAAACTGCAGAAGAGTAACTCTTCGTATTCCGAAAATTGAAATATTTTCGGAACATACTTCGTGCAAGAAGGTTATTTGGGGGTGCTAAACGCGAGTATGGGGTTAATTTGCAAATTTCCGAAAGATTACGGGTAGATTACTGTTGTTTTTCGAAATATGAATACGAACCTCTTATTCGTATTCAGCGCCCCAAATAATCACATTGGACGAAGTTCGGGCTGAAAATTTTTCAATCTTCGAAATACGAAAAGTTACTCTCCTGCCGGTTTTTGGTATCCACTGATGCGTTGAAGAAATTTTGAGTTTGAACTTGGAATACTGATATCCAGGACTATACCCAAAACATTCGAAACATGTTTTTCTTGAAACTTGGGGCGGGGGTAAAACAAACCCTAGTTGGTAAATAAATAGCGTCCGAGAAATAGTCTTAAAACACGTTACTTCATGGTTTTCTCTGAGTTTTGGGCTTAGTTAAAACATAGGTGTTCAGCTTCTCCCACAATTGCACCTCGAAAAGTGAAAGCGATGAAGCTGTCGACGCCGACTCCAAGAAATGCGCCGATCCGCCATCATCAAGACACTCCGCGAAATTCCGTCAAGACGGAAGTGCATGTGGTGAGAAATGCGCTCTGATTGAAAAATGTTGTCACACGGCAATTTTTAGAGGACGAAAATTGGTTCATGTGTTGGTACATTTTTGAAGTTCTCTACTATCTTAGACCATCTTATTCAAAAAACTGAGTTTACTTTTCTTTTAAATTGATTTTTCGTTTTCATTTTGACGAAAAGGGGTGTCTGGCCATGTTGTTGTATTTTTGGTCGTAGTTTTAGGTTTTGGACTCTTTCAGCAGTCATCCAAACCTCTATTTTGTCCATGATAGCGTGGGATTTCTCCCCTTAACACTCGTCTGTATGAAAGGCGTTTCGAAATTCTTGCTGCTTCCCTGCCTTCAAGATCTATGCATTCATTCCGGGCCTGAAAATGGAGCTCTGAATAGCCCCTACTGAATACCTTGTCCTCTTTACCAATTTTCTATATGGCAGGATTATGACGACGACTATGGAGCACCAGATTTCGACGATGACTATGAGCCAATACTACCAAAGGCTCCCCCACCAACACCGGCAAATTCAAACACGAGTGTCACTGTTCAAAAGGAGGTCAAAGTGGAAGCTAAAGTTGAGGTGGGGGAAGTGTTTTGCTCGATTTTCTTGTTGTAATTTTTATTTTCAGCCATATTTTAGGTCGAAGAAATGGAATTTGAAGACGTCAAGGTTGAAGAAACCAAGCCGCCTATGAAGGCTGCTCCACAGATGATGTCTGCTGCTGACTGGGAGAATGGAGAGGCGCGGTGAGGTCCCGCTCTACATATGTTGGAATCCTTACAGATTGATTTGCGCCATGTTGAGCAGCTGAACAATTGTCTGTAGGAATAGGAGGGAAATATTAGTGTGTGACCATTTTTCCACTAATGCGAAGAACGTTGTGAAAAGTGGGTCTCTGGAGGTTGAGGAAGAGCGCGCACAGCGTCGTCGATGGTGAGTGGAAGTTGAGGAGGAGCGCGCACAGTTTTGTGAGGGTGGCAGGGCTTTCCGCTCACCGCGCAAAACGTTGGGAAAAGTGAGCGAGCCGTTGGAGTCGCTTAGGCGTTACTCATACTCTTCAACGCCAGCAAGTTATGCGCGCGACGCGCGGGCATAGTGTTGGAGTATTAATACTTCCTGCACGCGTCACGCGCTTGCGGAGACTATGAACTTTCTAGCGGCGACGCTATGACGGAGAGGAATAAAGTGGGCCTCAACTTTTCCTAACGAGCAAATTATGTACAGGCGTTCACGATGATGTTAGCAGAGGATAGTGCTGAAGTCAATTACCATGGAATGGAATTGATGATGGATTAGTAGTGAAAATCATGAAAAAGTCGTTATGGTCGACGTGGCTCTGGCAAAAGGGGCGTGGCGCTAGGCCATTTCATCGCCACGCTTGCGCGACACGCGCATGTTGCGTTGGCGTTGAGTATGAATGGCGCTTAAGTAAAAAAGCCTAGAAGCCTTGAGAGCACTGCGCACAACTTTCTGTGAAGGTGAGCGGGGCTTCCTGTTCAGGGCGTTAAACGTTGTGAAAAGTAAAAAAATGGGCGAGGCGTCGGGTTGTGTACCTAGTATACAAAGATGGAGTAGTTAGCCTGCTTGTTTTTGATAGATTTTCGCTTCTCGCCGCTTCGCATGATAGGAATAGCCGTCTTTTGCAGTTGTAAATATCAGACTGATCCATTGGAGCGAAGTAGTCTCGAATGGGCGTTGAACTGCAAAACAAGGGTTAACTCCTCTATTTTATCGTACTGGGCTTACCTATCTGTGTTAGGGACACCTAGAACACGAAGCAGAACTTCTTCACTCTGCGGGGTGCTTTGGGCCGGTGGGTCAAAATGACTTAGGAGCTTTGAGAACACTGCGCACAGTTTTGTGAAAGTGGGCGGCGCTCCATTTTCGCAGCGTAAAATCTCATAGAAATAGGCGGGCCATCGAAGTCGGTTAATAATGTGTGTTAGGGGCTCTGGGAACATTGTCCGCAGTTTCGTGAAGGTTGTGAAAAACGTTGTGAAAAGTGCGCGGTCTTTAGGGTTCTTGGGTCGATTGTGGATGTGGATGTGAACTTTAAGAGGACTTTGCACAAATTCGTGAAAGTAGGCTGGGCTTGCTGTTTACAGCGCAAAATGTTGGAAAAAAGGGCGGGCGTCGGGATCGATTTGAAAATCCCCATCGCAACCTTGGCATTTCAGTTCTGAAGAACCAGGAGTGGATGTTGTTGCCGGCTCCGAGGCATTCTACGTGAAAGAAGATGGAAAGCAAATGATCCGGATGTATTGGCTGGATGCGTTCGAAGATCCTGTGAAACACAGTGGTAAATTAATTTTTCTAAGGTTTTCTTCCTTTGGTTTCGTCATTTGTTCCTTTTTCTTCAGGAACAGTTTACCTGTTTGGGCGCGTAAATGTTGGTGGAAGCAAATGGGCCAGTTGTTGTGTGACAGTGAAGAATATTTTCCGACAAGTGTTTTTCTTGCCGAGGGAAACTGTGAGTAGATGCTGCACAAATACAGTTATTTCATCTAGAAGCGACGTATTCACTGAAGGAACATGGTAGTTATCCTTTTTCCTTGACTTTGTCGCAAAATCATCGCGAAGCGATCAAATATGCAGCCGGGTGGAACTTTCAATCCAGCGTTTGTATGCACTGGGTTGTCTTTAGTGCCCGGACATTCCAACTCATAGTCAGCAGGCTGTCATACTTGCCTAAATGTAGTCGATTTATGCTGTGCAAGCAGCGCCAATGTCTCGCAGCTAGCTGTTAGTTTTCTTCTGCAGGTTGAATGATTGTTTGATTTTTAGAGGCTTGTCCGTGGAGTTCAGACAAACGATCCCGTCAAGGAGGAGGATGTGTTTGAGGAACTGAAAAATGTCATCAAGCGTCACTGTGGGACTTCGTCATTCAAATGCAGGGTGAGAAGATTTTAGCCTGTCTTATTGCACAGATTCAGAATTGATGGAAATTTGTGTAAAGATACTATTTCAGCTAGCGAAGAAGAGGTTTATGAACGATGGAACAATTGCCGGCGAACATTCGACGGATGAAGTGAAAGTGATTGAGGTTCAGTATGAGGTAGGGGCTTGATTAGCATAGCGTGGCATAACATAATATAACATAACACAACAACAAGGCAACATTATGAAACGACAGCATTTCGTCCATAATTGCTGTCAGGAGCTCTATGCGAGCTTGAGGTCCCGTTGACACCTCTGGTTGTCGCCAATCGTCGCTGCGATCTTCTGAGCCGAGGACGCTCGCTATGAGCAAATGCATGCGGGAGCCGCCGTGCAGGTTTAGGGGCGGGAACATACTTCCCGCGACGGGCGAAATGATCCAGTGTTGGTCATTTGTGTCGACTTTTCTAGGTCCATCTCTATGTTAAACATTGCATCCCGTCGCTCGTCGCGGTAAGAACGGTTTCTGAAGAATACGGGGCTGCTACCAGGTGCAGCACCGTCGGTTGTGGCCCGCTGGGGTGCTGGCGGCTACGTCTTGACCACCTCCATCCAAAATCGGTATGCCTGATGTGCGTTGTCGCTGGTCTCGGGAAGTATAGCCTGTCCTCGTTTCTAGCCGGGCGAAGTAAGGCTTGTTGAGTGATCATGCCTAAATCTTCTTATCACCGTTATATTATGCTATGGCCGACGGCTCCGCTACTTTCTCCGCCTGGACTCATCTGATCGCGATAGGCTCTACGCTCCCGGACTAAATGCTCATTTTCCCATAAGTTGCTGTTGAATCCTCCCCCTTTTCTGGAAAACGGCTGGATGACTGCGATCTTCATCAGTAACAGGGGAGAAACCCTTGCCTCGTTACGCTGCGGTCATTCCCCTATGCTGATGTCATTCTTGCATAAGATCGATCGCAGTAAGCCGGACGAGTGCCCGGACTGTGGTAGCCGTGGCCACACAACTGAACACCTATTCGAATGCCCAAAGAGGCCTACCACTCTTACAACAATGGATTTGTGGACGAATCCGGTTTCAGTCGCCCGTTTCTTGAACCTTTGACAAAAACTTTCCTGCGGCTGCAAAGAAGAGAAGACAGGGGAGAAATCGACAGAAGAGATCTAGAAGGGAATTAAGGGCCACACACTTTCGAACGAGTTTCGAAACTCTTTTGAAGCCATACGCGCGCACGATGGTTTCGGGTGAAATCTTCGATTTTTCTCCCACCTCACTAGGGACTGCTTTGAACTTCACGGGGAGATTTGGAAAACCATGTTGTCGTTGCTGTAGGTTTGTGACAGTCAATAAATAATCCGTCATTTAATTCTCCTAAATGGCTGTGGGGATTCCAAAAAATGGCATTTTCATTGCTTCAAAAAAGGTAGGGGGGGGCATCACGGAATTTTTGGGGTGTTGAAACAAATGTTTTCGGATTCGGCCCAAAACTTGCACTTGGGGGTTATTTTGGGTGCTGAACATGAATCTGAGGTCTATTCCTCGCCTGACTTAGGGTTACGGTGGGTTACGGTAGGCAAAATGCCTTTTAATTGGCGTCACTTACCTTAAAATTTAGAAAATCGAAAAATGGACCTCAAATTCATGTTCAGCGTTCTAAATAACACCCACAGTGGAGTTTTGAGTCAAACCTAAGACTTTGAGCGAGCCACCATATACCCACCGTAATCGACTTATCTATCGAAAATCGATAAACGGCTTGCAGATTCGTGTTACGCAAGCCGAATACCCTCCATGTACAACTTTCGAGACAATTTGATCGCAGCATTCTCAAAATCGTCCAAAGTGGCGTTTTTTCAGCAAAATTTCCCCATTTTGAAGCTTCGGACCAAATTAGATGGAATTTTTACCAATATTGACAAGTGGGCCTCAGATTCGTGATCAGCACCCGAAACAACCCGTGGAAACAAGTTTTCAGTCTAATCCGAGACAACTTTTTCGAGCATTCTGAAATTGCCATCCGTGTACCCCTTTTATCTACGCAAAGCTATGGAAATTCCTACTTTTGGAAATCTCCTGTAAATTTCTGAGGCATATAGGGGATTTTGAAAACGGATTAGCAATGTTTTTTTTCAGGGCTCAAATAGACCAATGAGCCCACTAGACCACACCGGTAAACTCCGGCTCCTTAAAAACGTAGGGTTATGAGGTTGGAAGGGGATAAAGACGAAGATCCGCCACCAGTTCTCACCGGTCATCTACCATTTTTCTCATAGAATGTTCATGCGACCGTCAAACAACATGAAAAACAGTTAGAGCACAAACTTCACATGCAGAAAATTTCTGAATGTGATGGTTACAAGGCCTCCAATTACCAAAAAACTCCAGAAACGATTTTGGCGCGAAATTTGATCTCAATTTTACAATGCGTTCAGACTGACTTTTTTTACAGATGAAGGTTCTTTATGGGCCCTTTCGACATTCTCATTCACTAGGTAGGCCAAGCTACATAAAAACGTGAAAAATAGTATGCGGTTTCCTGCGCGTATGATGCCTTCTAGGTCAAGCAGGCCGCTTCGTCGGTCCCATTGGAGCTACTAAGCCTCTTGTTGATAGACATTTGTGCGATTTTGCACTTTCCTTCCCTCAATCTCTCGTTTTAGAGTTGAAGTTGTAGCGATACACACCGAAATTTTTTTGGGCGTTTAATTCTGGCGAATGTGTTTTTCCTTCATACTCTTTGAGGAATTCCGTTGTTGCGTTTGACTCTGGGTCAACTGCTGTGAATGGCGAGAAAAAATGCACAACAGACTCGAGACGAGACAACTCGTCCACCAATCGTTCGTCATTCAAGTGCAGACGAGGAGGTTCTGTAGCGGTTATAGAGGGTTTTGTTCCCAGCTCAAGATACATGTAGGCGGAGCAGAAACCTGGAAGAAGTTCGTAGTTTTATGTGCCTTTCTGATGTACTAGTTGTCGCAGCCCTTTTTTAGTCGCAATCGTTGCGCTCTAGCGAACTAGAAACAGGTGGGGAGGCCGAGAAGAAGAGGGAAAACGAAGGTGCTGATCTAAATTCTTCAGTGTGTTCAGCAATGTTTCAGTTAGAAAACTTGTCCAAGAGGGCGTGGCTTCTGGTTTCCCTCGGTATCTCATTGGTTGGGGGGGGGCGGGCTATCGAGTTCGGCAGGTATCATGTAGGGAGTCTACAAGTATATGAAAATCTCAGAATTCGTGAATGAGTTAGTTCTGGCTTCCATTCGGCGTAATATAACATTGTGCTTCATTAGGCGCTACTCATACTCCTCAACGCCCACGGGTCACGCGCTTGCATTGAGGAGTATGAATAGCGCCTTAAGTGGCATTAAATACACATAACATTTGATAATTTCAGAGCAATCACCCAAAATTACCCACTGATCTTTCTGGTGATACGTTTTCTGCTGTATTCAACACAACGGCTACTGCGATGGAGCGACTTCTGGTCGAGAAAGCGATGATGGGTCCAGGATGGATTGACATTACTAACTATGGTAGCTTTTCACTCTACCATCTGCAACCTTTTCCTCACAAACCAAGTATTACAAGTTCCGATTGAGCTGTTTGCAGTGAAGGTGACGGCGAAACTGTCCTATTGTGACTACGAGTTCAGTGTGGATATGGAGCGTATGCGAAATGTCACCTATAATACGTCTTTGACTGAGTCAGCGCCACCAGTTCGTATGCTCGTTTTGAACATGCTAACAACATTAAATGAGAAGAAGGAGAATGAGGTAGGGTTCTACGTTTTTTTGTCCCAAAATCTGATTCCATTTGCAGGACTCTTCTTCATACATATGTTTTTCTAGCCCTAGAAATTCGTTATTTAACATAGAAATTCTTCCCTCATTTCGTTTAATTGCGAAAATTGAGTGGCTTCAGAGAACATCGGGATTTCTCAAAAGTTGTGTAGGACACTTGGGAGCATTCTGAAACTTTTTCTGCTCCTTTTGGAGTGTTCAGAAACTCTGACCCGTTCTCGCCACTAATTCTGCAGCGGGGATGAGCGGGATTCGGCCTGCGCGTTCCAAAACCCACAGTGTCGTGCATTTGGCCCTCTGCGTTCTGCTTCAAGAAGGCTGCTCAAAGTGCTGCGGAATGCGGATATTTCGATTTCATCGATTTATTGGGTTGGAGCCAGAGTTCGCCGCCAATTGACTCTGACGATTTTCAAACCTACAAGAAAAAAGTGCAATGCAATGCAAGAAAATTAAAGATAAGCGGATGAAGTTGCAGAAAAAAACTAAGAAATAATTATATTAGGTTTAAGCAAAAGTTTCCCGCCACTTTACTATGATTTTCAGACCTTTCAGCGTTGGTCATTCGGCCAAAGGCGATATACCGATCAAAGCACGAATTCTTTTCTATTTACCGCTGCTTTCCACTTGGGACAAACCCGGCTCATTTTCAAAATAAATGCTGCATATCAGTGGTGATCTTCAGTACAGAGCATCTTCAGGTGCTTCTATTTACTCTGAGGTAAATCAGCGAACCTGCCAGAGTTGTCAGGAAATTTGAGCCACCCTAGAACTAGATGATAGCGTTGGCGGAAAATTCAGACGGGGCTTAATTATTGATTTTAAACGGATGATGTGATTGTGCAACTCCGGTCTTTTCTGGCTTATTCGGGGAGTTTCGGCTTCGAAGCTTCAAAGTTAAGTAGAATGGCCAAGTTCCTACCCAGTAGTATTTTTTTCATCACTTATTGGTCGTTTTTCGAAAACCTATAGAAGTGGTGAAAATCGAATTTTCAAAAATACGATCGATATTTGACAAAAAAAACACTGGTGAGTGCGGATTTGACTACTGTACTTAACTTTGAAGCGTCGAGGCCGAAACCTCTTGGATTAGCCAGAAAAGACCGAGTTTGCAAAATCTCAAAATCCGTTAAAAATAAATAATTAGGCTCCATCGAAATTTTCCGCAAGCGCTATCATCTAGTTCTAAGGGGGCCACATCTGGCATGTTTGGTGGTTCACCTCATCGTAAATAGGAGCACTTAAAGATGCTCAGTATTGAAGGTTACCACTGATATGCAGCATTTATTTTGAAATGGACCCAGGTTTGGCCCAAGTGGAAGGCAGCGGTAAATGGAAAAGAATTGTGCTTCGATCGGTATATCGCCTTTGGCCGAATGACCAGCGCTGAAAGGTCTGAAAATCATAGTAAAGTGGCGCGAAACTTCAATCTAATATAATTATTTCTTAGTTTTTTTTTCTGCAATTTCATCCGCTTATCTCGAATTTTCTTGCATTGTCCTTGGAGCTTCATGGAAGCATTTAGGACTTATCTGTAGAGCTTCCTCGTAGTCGTCAAGCTTGCTGGCTTTTGTGCTCAGCTCTCATATTGAGAGAAAAGACTATGAAGTTAGGGGAACGAAATTCCACTGGTTACAGATCTGCATGATATCAACACTATACAATCCAGCAGCTAATTTGACTAACCCGAGCACGGATCAGAAAGATCTTCAGAGATTATGCAGTGGGTGATTTTCTAGAGTGATGAGTTCAGGTTCGATTTTTCCTGTCTCCAATTTATTGTGTATTTTCTAGTGTTCACAAAGCCGTATGGATGCACATTGCCGTTCGATATAAAAGACCAGCTGACTAGACGTGGTTTGTCAGAATTCGTGTTGACTGCTGGAAACGAAAAGGCGCTGCTATCTCTCTTTCTTGCGAAGATTCACAAATACGAGCCAGATGTGATAGTGGTGAGTCATATCGCGGACGCTATCATTCCTTCCGACCTTGACGGGGAAGCAGTGCGCATCGGTGGTTCAGTGGTAGAATGCTCGCCTGCCACGCGGGCGGCCCGGGTTCGATTCCCGGCCGATGCAATTGTTTTGCATCTCAGGGACATGATTTATCGGCATCAATAGCCATACTGGTATCACGAATGGACAAACTGAAAGTGAGTAATTGGTCAAGGACGAGTCGTTTGAAGCGCACGATCAATGTGGGGAAGGTGGCGCATAACAAGGCCGGTCAATGGGAGTTGACGGCTGGTCGACTGCTTGTGGATTCGAGGTGACTTTGAAGAAGTGTTTGAAATAAATTTTATGAGTTTCTTTGATTGATTTTTAGGCTGTCCGCTATGGAACTGGTGCGGTGTCGTAGCTACGATCTGTCTGAACTGGTTTCGCAGTTGCTGAACACCCAGAGGGAGAATATCTATGCGAATGAAGTTGGAGCGAAGTTCAGGTAGGTATTTTTTAATGTACGTACTTTTTATAGTTGAGGTTTTGGTCTATTTCCAGCTCTTCTCAACAGCTACTCAACCTCATCCAGTGGAGTTGGATGGATCCGTGGTTCGCTTTACGTGTGATTGCTCACCTGAATGCTCTTCCTCTGGCCATTCAGATCACAAACATTGTTGGGGGTGTTAGTGTGAGTGTTGTAAACTATTCTAGCCAAAAGGAAAAAAAGCGTTAGATTGAATTAGGACATGACCAAATTCTGAAAATCGAACCGGATTATGATTGGGATTTGAGTTTTGGAAATCCGATCGAATTCATCAGATTCAATGGGGATCAATATTTTCATGGATAGGTGCGATTCAGAATAAGGAACCCTCGCTGAAGGGCGGAGGATCTGAATCGGGTAGGAAAAGTAAACGGATAACTTGATCTAGTACTAATCCGAATACGGCTTGTTTTCTTGGAGCGACTGCTCAGCGCCCGTTCGCAACGAACGTTGCGGACACAGGCTAGCGTTTCGAAGTGATTGCTCCCACCTAGGCCCCTAGCCAAGTGACATATCGACTCGTTCTCCCGATCTTCGGGTCGACTTCTGTTGCTGTCCGGGCTCATCCAGTTTGCGCGAACAGCAATAGCAGTGGCCCGGAGATTCGGAGAACGAGCCCAACATCCAGATGGCTCCGAATCCTGTTCGGTGCGGCTCGGAGCCAAGAATCGCCTGACAAGGGAAGTGTTTTTGTGGTAAACGCATCTGCGAAAATGAATAGTATTGTTAGTATTTTTTGTGGCTCAATAGTAAAAGTACGCAAGATTCCGCCCCGATCTGCAGAATCCAAGAAGTTATAAGCGTTTTTCAGGCTTCGCTAAAGGGCAAGGTACCCTCCAGGGATGAGGGGAACAAAAATATGAAATTTCGGAAATCGGGTTTTGGAACAAATTTTTTTTCTCGGGTTTCGGAAATCGGGCGCGAAACGCCTGAAAATGCGCGGAAATGCGGGTTTTGGAACGTGAAACGCGGAAGAATTCAGAATTCATCTAATATTTTCTTCCTCCCTGATGACCCGATATTTTTGCATTCCGCAGCGTTTTTTGCGGTTTTCGGAACGCGGAATGCCAAAAATGCGCGAAACTGCGGGTTTCGGAGCGCGAAACGCGGAACTCCGCTCATCCCTGGTACCCACCCATCACAGACATTTTTTGGGTGTTTCAAAAAATTTTCTGGATTCCGCCCAAAGTTTGTTTGTAGGGGTAATCTAGGGCGGTGGACGCGAATCTGGAGTTCCTTTGTCGAAATTCTGAGGTGTGCTGTAGGTTACTGTAGGTACCATGTCATTTAGGGGGCTAAGCCTGCCTCAGAATTCCGAAAATTGGCAAACGGACTTTAAATTCGTATCCACCACCTCGAATAACCCCTGTATACAAATTTCGAGTCAAATTTTAGACTTGCTATCGTTGAAAAACCCCACACCATACGACTTTATTGATCCCACATTGATTTTGGACCTGTACTTCCCACATTCTGGACTTTCATTGTTCTTGCACTTTTCCGCGTCTCTTATTTCTCATTCAGCCTCTTTTCATTGTTCTTGCTAAGAATTTCCGCTCATTGCTCAGCTTTCTCCCTTATTTCTCATAGACAATTCTGTTCCTCACTGAGGAGCCTCGGCGGAATTGTTTGATAAGGTTCGTCTGCGGGCAGAGGCGAAACGGATTTTATCAACTTCTTATTGCTCTACATCATTCTTTTTTTGACTAAGCTACCGTATAGCCACCGCAATCTACCGTAATCTGTCAAAATTCGATAAACGGTCTTCAGATTCGTGTTTAGCACTCCAAATAACCGTTAGAGAAATATTTTGAGCCATTCCTCACGTAGCGTTCCGGAAATCGTCAAGTTTTCATATTTTGTTCCTCACAGAAAAATCGTTCGCTAAATTTTCGAGCTAATCAGATTGAGAGCTTCGCAAAGCTAAGGTTATGTTCTTGCTGAATGTGACCCATTCCATTTCTTCACCAAGGAGGCTTCAGTTTATCCAACAGTTGCGCGGAATTTTCTCCATTTTTTTAAGAAAAATGATAGACAGATGTGTATTTAGTCGCTGGAAAAAGGCTCGTGTCAGTCCATCGCAGCCAGGCAACAGAGCGAAGCAGGGTGGAGCAGGCCGTTTCGCCAATTTTCAGTGGAGCTACGACCCCCCTGTTGACCGAAGGTTTTTTGCGGTTCCCCTCTAGAGACGGAAAATCGCTCAAGTTCTTCTAGTGAAAAAGTTAGAAAATTTTCAATTATGTGGTTATGAAAAAAAATTCTTATTCCTGCCTCAGTTTACCTTACCGAATGGTTCGGGAGAAAAACTTCAAGTTTTCTTCAAAAATTTTACGATCCCCCCTACCCTAAATTTTCATTTTTTCAAATATTTGAGCCAAGTCGCAACCCTGCTCAACCCTGGGGCGACGGCGTACAGGGTGGCTAATGTGTTTGCGGAATTTTGCCGGCTTTGTAATCGGCTTAAAAATCACTGAACACTGAACGTTGCAGCGCATTTTGAAACTCAAAGTTGAAGTGGAAGAATAAAACACAGGCAAAGACAATGGCAGAAGTTGGTCAAACTTGGATCCTTGGGGTTCATTACATTCACAAGGTCGCTTTCGAAGATTATCGGAAGCTTCAGATAAACCATGATTTTGCCACAAATAGAAAATCTATTACTTGTTTTTGCTGTGGATACAGATTTTTTCTTTTGATTTTAGTCGCGAACTCTGATGGGTGGTCGAGCTGAGAGAAACGAATTTCTGTTGCTGCATGCTTTCCACAAAATGAACATTATAGCACCAAACAAGTATGCGCCAAACTTCAAGAAAGGTCTGTTGTGGATACTGCGCTTTTCTGGACCAATTTCCGGTCCGCTCGACACGCTTTGCGGCCGCACGCTCCCGAGTCGGAAGATTTTGAACGCCGCAGTCGCCAACCTGTTGACTCTAGATGGGTTTTGTAAAAAACAAATTGGGGTAAACTGCATAGAAAAGCCACATCGAGTCTGCTTTGGCTCTGGAAACTAGACCGACTCGAGCGCGTGCGGCCCCGCAAAGCGTCCCGAGACGCGATTGCGGACCAGAATTTGGTCTCGAGAAGCACAGTAACAGGATATTTTTAGGTTCTATAAAGTGGCAGTTGATAATGAACGTATTTCATCTAGGCAAACACGAGAAGGATTCTCAAAATGAGGATGCAGACAACGCCGAGGAGCCAGATAAGGATGCGAAATCTAAGAGCAAGGCGCAGTACTCTGGTGGCTTGGTCTTGGAGCCTAAGAAAGGTGAGTCGGGGTTTTTTGCCACTTTTGGGGGTGATTTCTTCTTCTTCGATGTCTCAGGTCTTTATGATACACTGATACTCTTACTCGACTTCAACTCACTGTATCCAAGTATTATCCAAGAGTACAATATTTGTTTCACGACAGTAGCGCATACTAAAGTGAGTTTTCAAAAATCATTTTTTTCTGAGGAAGATTGCATGGAGTCATTCTTAAGGATGGCGATCAGCTGCCTGAAGTTCCGTCGTCAAGTTTGGATGAGGGTATCTTGCCGTGTGAGATTCGGGGTCTAGTTGAAAGGCGAAGACAAGTCAAGAAACTTATGAAGGAAGCACCAGAAGCTAAGAGGAAGCAGGTAGGGTATAGGAGCTTTTTTTTGTGGTGTCAGGTTTCCGTCGAAAAAGAAGCCCTGAATTCTAGTATGATATCCGACAAATGGCGTTGAAGTTGACGGCGAACAGTATGTATGGATGCCTTGGATTCCAGCAATCTCGATTCTATGCGAAACCGCTTGCTGCGCTGATTACGGCTAAGGGACGAGAGGTTTGTGCTCACTCTTTTTTCTGAAAAATATGCAAGTCAGAACAGTATGAAAAAACCTTTTCGTTACAGATTTTGATGCATACAAAGGACCTCGTGGAAAAGCTGGGTTACTCAGTCGTTTATGGTGATACGGATTCCATCATGATCAATACGAACAGTACTGACTTGAAGCAGGCCAAGAAACTCGGATTCGAGGTTCGTTTTCTGAACCACCAGAACTTGAACTGCAGTGCGAACCTGCACTATTTAACAGCCTGCCTTTGAGCAAAGGGGAGTAACCGAAGATGACTGTTTTGAGGCGCCAACTTCTAAAATGGGGTGGGGGAAAAGAGCGGAATGAAGGGTTGCGCTTGGCTGGATGGAATGTCTCTGTAGCTCAGAGTGGCGATTTTCAATGGAGGCGCTTAATACCTCCCTACAATTCACCCGTGCCTTCACGTTTTGGCGCATCTAGACTATCACCCTTTTTCCGATTGAATAACGTCAGCCCTGCCGAGGATAGTGCCGAGGACTCCAGGCCCGATTTCCGTCCAGAGTGGGGCAACCGGCTGGACAAAGGGTTACCGGACTCGTGCTGGATACTTCGTTAAAGTTTCATAAAAACGCTGAGCAGAAGCAAGCTACATTGAAAATAAGGCTCAAAGTCTCACGTGCTCTCGGTGGAACGTCCTGGGGTGCAGTAAAGAAGTTATCCTGACCACGTAAAGCTATTGTGCAACCCGCCTTGGAGTATGCTGTCTGGCAGACCATCGTGTCGGACAAGTCTTGGTCCAAGCTGCAGCGCGTCCAAAATTATGCTGTGCGAATAACAAGAAGCTGTTTCAAAAGCTCTCCGCTAGAGCATTTACACTCCGAAGCTAGCATCCTGCCAGTTAGAGACCATTGCCAACTCCAGGCAGAGCAGCTGTAGAGAAACATTCTGAAGCACCCGAATCATCTATCGCGAAGAGTATTAGACCCCGTGAGAGAGATGTATAAGAAAGCCGTTCGCTGATGCTCCCAAGAAAATCAACATACAGAGATGAACCAACGCACAACAAGAATGCCTCCGTCTCTTAAGTGCGGAACATACCCAATTCGTTAAGGATCACTTATGCAAGACCGCTGTAAACACCATTCATGGAGTCGTGCCGCCTGAGGTTAGCGAAACCGAGATGGAACTCGGTAGGCGTGCCAGGTGCACCCTTGCCTCTTTGCGATGTGGGCACTCCCCTATGCTTATGTCTTATCGACATAAGATCGATAGCAGCAGACCTGACGAGTGCCCGGATTGTGGTAATGAAGGGCATACTCTTTTTCAACTGCCGGATAAGACCGACTTCATTGACGACAATAGGTCTCTGAACGAATCCCAAGCTGGTGGCCCAGTTTCTGAACCTATGACAGGACCCTCTCTGTATTTGCAGAAGAAGAAGACAAATTGTGATTATTGTCATCATCCCTCTACCCAAGGATGAAGTTGGGGGCATTTGAAAAACAATGACGCTTGCGAAAGTGGTTGGGATAGCGACACCATCAGACTCGTTGGGTTCGTATCAGAACGCATGGGCCTTTGAAAGCGTCAAAAAGGCACCAAGATGACCATATTCTAGCAATTCTGATCTTCCTTATGCTACGAACCATGATCATTTTTATTTGAAAAATCGCCCAGAGCGACGTCCCCCCATTTACGAGCGATTATAACTTGCTGGGTACATCTTCAAGAATCATATCATCCAGAGGAATTTCCTTCTATATTCCGTCTGTTTCTGTCTTTACCCAACTACGGTCACCAGATTGACCCTCATATGCAGCCGGTTTAGATCAAACGCCAAGTCAACCAGTGTCATCGTCTGTTGGAACTTGAGCTGGATGGTGTGTTCAAACGAATGTTGCTTTTGAAGAAGAAAAAGTACGCAGCGCTAACAGTGAATCCGGATAATGAGCTTGACACCAAGAAAGAGCTGAAAGGATTGGATATTGTACGAAGAGACTGGTCACAACTGGCAAAGGAGGCGGGAAAGTGGGTTTTTTAAAAACTTCTTGGTCTGGTCATATACGTTTGTGAAGTTATTATTTCAGCGTTGTGGTGGAGTTAATACTTGATCCGAAACTTTCGCGAGATGAGTTGGTAGCGGAGATTCATGAGTCGCTGCAGCGTCTGAGGGAGAAGCTCGACAAGGGTGTTGATATCACCCTGTTTGAGATTAGTAAGGTGGGCGTTCTTTTTGGTTTTAATAGGAGTAAATCTCAGGAAGCCCTAGCTGTGGACAGCCGACTTATGGTTTTTCATCTCATAAAACGTCTTTACTGAAGGGGGAGGGTAGGTATGAGTTGCTGTTTGGTAGGATCTTCGCCGACGTGAGATGTAGACAGAAAGATTTTTCGTGGCTACGGGAGGTTATTCCGCCTCATTCTCATCAGGTTATTACCTGTCAACAAGTGAGAAGATTTGGCTTTACTTTCATGAGCATGCCGTCCTCATCTGAGATAACCCGAACCTTTTTTTAGCTTAGTAGAGGAAATGAATGTTTTCATTGCAGCAACTTACCCGTAATCCGAAGGACTATCACGATTCGAAATCGCAGCCTCATGCTGCGGTGGCGATGAGGTTGAACGAGAGCGGTAAATTCCATCTACGACATGGTGACATCGTGGAGTATATCATCTGTGAGGTAAGCGCAGGCGAAAAAATCTTTTTGGTAATATTTTGCTCCATGTGGTGTGCACCTTCATGAATATTTCTAGAGTTTTCCAAAAGCATTTATTTCTGAAGTCTATTTGAATGGCTGACTGCGTGAAATTTGAAAATCAATTAGGAATGAATCCTAGTTTCCTCAGACTACCAAAAGCTCCCAAAACTTCCTAAATTAGACTCCTAAGCGACTTGATTCCTCAGAACCTTGCGTGTCACAGTGCTCCTCTATTAGAGGTGAGGACAGGGGGAATAACTCGGGTATTCGAATCATGCAGGACCTGAGTCTTATAAGTTTCGCTCAACCTTAGTTTTGTTTGGGAATTTGGATTCTCGCTGTTTTATAATGTTTGACTCAATCAAGAATTCATAGAATTAGGTTTTTTCGAAAGGCACAGTACACCCTCAGATATGAATTTTAAGATTTTCGTGTAATTGTGTAGAAGACCCCTCCTGTATAACATATGCCAAATGCGAGATCTCAGTTCCTTTAAGTAAGCGAGATATAAGCGACCACCAGAGGCCCGACACCCTTCGCTCACCACCACGGGCCCGGCCCCCTACCAGATTTCCGACTTCGGTAGCGGCTAGATGGATGGATGATTTTCAACCGAGTCGTCGTTCTTCACACCCTTTCCGACCTATCTCCCCATCCGGTTTTGCTCTCGAGCAACGACTGCGAATGAAGAGAAATACTGGCTTGAGACAACTCGTCCACCAATTTTCCACCCTCAAAATATAGGCATCTTCAAGGAGCCATATCTCCGTTTGTAGGGGGTGGTGGACGATTTCAGAGATACCGTTGTGATCAGAGAGCGGCTCTCTCCAAGATAAGCATGACATCTGAAAAATAATTTTTTGGGTGTCCTGTGCCTTTAAAAAGCAGCGCTCGCAATAAATCTGGTTTCTGAGTTTAAGTGTGAAACACTACGCGGGTAGATGCTGTATGAGATAGGGTCGAAGAAAGCATAGAAAACAGGCCACAGATCGATACAAGCGACGGCGAAGCGAAGATCTCGTTAGCCCAGTACGCCTGCCCTTATCCCGCCCCGCCCCATTCTGTCGAGCTTGTGGCGCCGCCGACGTTTTCGATGGCAAATTTTCAAGAGACTGCCACGCCCAGCCTGATCGATTCGCGCTACATTTTGCCATTATCGCGCGCTTGTGGAAACTAGCAGGGATTGGGATTTCGTCCGCGCCCTGAACCTGCACGTTCGTTAGAAACCACTGTTTTAGCTTTTTCCGAACGTTTTTTCCGCCGTTTTTTCTCCATTCGATAGCTCTCGATCGAAGAACCCCAAACCCCATTTTTGAGTCAAACTCGCATATGATATTCGTCGTGAATACTGCCTCTGAAATAATCAATATCCTGTTTTTGAGTGCTTAACGAATTCTGTGTTTCGATATTCGATTATTGGGGCGCAAACAATGTTCGAGCAGATTTTCTTAGTCCTTCTTACTGTATTCTGTTCCAGGATGGCACTACCAACTCGGCCATGCAGAGAGCCTACCACAGAACGGAAATGGCTGCGAATCCAGATTTGAAAATCGGTAGGTGATGTTTGTTACATTGAAGCGTTTGGTAGTCCTTTTATGAGGGGAAATCCATAACCAGTCAGTTGCGGACCTTTCGCGGGGTCTGTCGGCGAGGTTTATCTAAAGGCATTGTTCACGAGAAAATTCGCATACGAGTTCTCGCCGTAAATCGAAGGTACCGGGGTTTTTTCTCAGCACGAATAGCGAAAGAACGGCGAAAAACAAGCCATAGATAGCCTATGTGGCCCTCAAGCTTAGCTGTGCCATGCTCGCCCGCCCACTCCCTCCTCGGCCATCACGGAAGTGGGCGGGCAGGGCATAGCGCATTCAAGTTTGAGGACCGTTTAAGGCTATCCATGGCTCGTTTATAGCTGTTCTTTCGCCATTATTGTTGTGTGGGACCCACGCACATTCGATTTCTGGTGAAAACTCGGAGACAGTTTTTATCGTAAGTTTTGCCTTTAGGAGCCGTTGTTGTGCGAATAAAAACCTGTTCAGACCTCCACTACTACTTGGCGCAACAGGTGCATCCAGTTGTGTCCCGATTGTGTGCGCCAATCGAGGAAACAGATGCCGTCAGGATTGCCGAGGCTTTAGGTATGTTCCAGACGTGAAGAAAAGGATGGTCGTAGTGGCTTGCTTATGATATATTGTCTATTAGGCATGGACTCGACGTCGTACCGACGCTCAGCCGCTGCGCATGCATCCGATGCTGCGGCTGTGGAGGACGAGTGGGCATGGCAGGGTCCGATCACATACGATCACTGTGAATCGTTGTCATTCAAGTGCCCTTCGGCTGGATGTGGACACGAGATAAATATAAGGAAAGCCGTAGAGAATGAGGTAATGACCCCGAAGTTTTTGGCATCTCCTGAATGAATCAAAGCTTCGAATGCTTACTTTTCCAGGAATCAGTGTTCCGATTGTCTTTGGATAGTTGTGAAAAATGTGGAGTGGAATTGCCGCGATATTCAGCCTATATTTGCAATAGGCTGAGCATGGCAATGAGGGACTTCGTCGCTAAGCATCTAATGGCAGAGTTCAAGCACGTTTTCCTTTCGTCTGGGCATATTATGGTATGAATAAATGGTATGGAATTTCAATTCAGATGCGATGATCCAGTGTGCGAGTTCAGAACGAGGACACATTTGTTGAAGTGGTGTCGTGAAGGCCTTGAATGTCCGAAATGTTCCGGAGGAGTGCTGCGAAAGGAGGTGGGCATGCCATACTCTTGAATAGAGTTTAAAAAATGACTTCATTCATTGATCGATTTAGTACTCGGCTAAGGACCTGTTCGACCAACAGATGTTCCTGAAGCAGGTGGTTAATGTGCCAGCAGCCTTAGAGGAGTTGAAAGCCGAGCAGAGAAGTGAGTATTTTGGTCTTGTTAATACCATGGAGTGTGAGGCTTTAGCTTCAGCAGCTACTGTTTGAATGGCAAATGATCGCAACACGCTCGCCGCGCGTAGCAGGCATCGCGCTACGAGACAGTCGTAGGCGACCAATGTCTGGCATGATTGTCACGCGATCGTATCTATGGTCAGAATTATAGGAGGTGGTGTGATTGCGTATTTTCACTTAGCATACCGTGGCCATGACTGGCTTGGTTCCAAGTTTGCCATTATAGGGAAACGTTTGATATTTCTTTCTGGTTTATGTTTTTGCGTGCATCTATAGTAAATGTTTTAGGTGTATTGGTATCGAGTGTGTGCTGCTAAAACATACAGTTTTTAACGTTTCTGACGCTTTTTCGCTCCAGAATGCCCTGGATAAAATTTGCCTTTGGAAATTTATTCAATTAAATTTTGAAAAAAATATGGTCTTTGGTGGGAGTCACATTCGAAAATAAAGTGTTCGAATTGGTAATGTTACCCGTATCTTCGCAGACACGTCAGCATTGGGAATTTCCAAGGAACATAATGAAGAGGGAATGACGAAAAACTGCCAGGCAGTGAGCGAAAATCTTGTGGATAAGCAGATCCATTGGCTTTTTGAATATGTCGAAAATCCGTTTTTTTTTGGTACTCCGCTTCTCGACTTATCCGGAAACCACGTCTTCCGAATGATAAACGTTTTCGACTGACAAGGGGTCGGCAACTCAGAAAAATGAAAACAATTTAGAGTTCGCGCAATCATTTTAGTCAGATGAATGCACGGGGCTGCGACAGTAGATCACCCCGCGTGAATCGAAACCCCATTCTTCAGTGAGGCCGCCAACCCCGCACGGCCAGCCCCCTGGTCCATGCGTCAGACTAAAATGAATACGGAAACCATACTTGTAACTTGTAACATACAAGCCTAAAAACAAGTCACTTATCCGAGTCGATGTAAGTTAACGTCAGAATGGATCCGGAAGAGACTTCGCGTTCACTGTTGGAGGTTGGCGCAAACACGGTGCCATATGGTGTAACATAGGGGGGCCGGGCGAGCGGCAACCGTCAACAGTGGACGCGAAATCTCTTCCGGATCGCCATAACGTTATGCCGTGACTTATCTCAGGTCATTTAGGTTACATGTAACATATCGGCGGGATACTGCTTGCAGAGCGCCTCCGTTAGTTAAATGTATTTTGAATGACTTGAGATAAGTCGCAAGTAACTTACATCGGCCGAGAAGTTATTTCCAAGGGGGATGTACGACGCACTCGCGGGGTCAGGCTTACGACTGGCGTTGCTGTTGGTTCAAATACCCAAGTTTGAGGCACTTGACCGTACACCAGCAAGGAACACCCCGCACAACAATTTTTTTTTTGCATAGTGTGTGGTCTGGGACGCGCTCTCTGCGTCGCGTGTCGTCTGCGTCACGTGATGGCTACCCGTAGTGAAAATATAAATGTAAGTTACATGTAGCATAAATGTAACTTACATGGAACATAAATATAAGTTACATGTAATATAAATGTATGTTACATGTAATATCAGTGTAAGTTACTTGAGACATTCCAGTAAGTTACATTTATATTACAAGTAACTTGCTTTGATTTTTCTGAGGTCGCGTATGCCGTTGCCAACGACTTTAATACCAGTGTTGCTGCTGCGGAGTTCTCCAGACCGTGTTATGATGGGGTCGCTCAGTTGGGCGGAAAGATAAGGGTACCTACTCATCAGGCAATGGTTAGGGTGTCCAGGAATTTTGTTTTAGGTCTGGCTCAAAAAATTTTTATAGGAGTTATCCGGGATCGTGAACACGAATGTGTGGCCTGCTACTTGATATTCTGAGGCTTACTGTGGGTTACGGTAGATATAATGCCATTTAACTCGCGTACCCTACATTAGTATTTCGAAAACTGTTAAGTAGACTTGACGCTGTTCAGCGCCCTAGAAAACCACCACTGAGTAGTTTTGAGCGGAATCTGAGACATTTGCCAAACTGCCGTCTACCCATAGTTACGTAACGTATGTAATCTTTCGAACATCGATTAACCTACCTCATTGTCAGGTTCCGCCTGAGGCTCTACATAACTTTTTTCAGGCAATTTCGGCTCAAATCTATCATTACGTTTTGAAATTATCAGAAATCGCATTTTGCCCCGAAAAAATTCCCCGGTGAGACTCTTAGTGCCGAACATGTCGAAAATCCACGAAAACCATTGGCGCTCAACGTCGTTTTCAGGGCTCCGGATAACCTTGAGTGTCGAGCTAAATGCGTTACCGTCCAACTGAGGAAACCCGCTAGACTCGGTTCAGAGACCTTCCCACCAGCTGCAACCATAGTCTCTAAAACGTCATGTCGATCCATTGTATGTCGAAAATCACTCTTTTCGAAATGATAGTTTTTTTGATTTCTAGGAATTTGAACTTTTCGAATAATCGTGTAAGTCGGTTCAATTGAAGTCGACTTTCTTTAGTCGGATGATGATTTGATCATTCCATTCGGCCCAATTATTCTGTCCACTGCGTGCCCTACTGCGCGTGGCGAATTGATACCTACTGTGCTTCTCTGGGTCAAATTCCGGTCCGCAGTCGCGTCTTGACACGCATTGCGGCCGCGCGCACTCGAGTCAGTTGAATTTCCAGCGCCAAAGCCGACTCGATATGGCTTTTTTATACAAGTTTCTGCAATTTTGCTTAGTTTACAGTTTCCTAAACCTACCTAAGGTCAGCAGATTGGCGGCCGCGGCGCTGGAAACTGTTTCGACTCGAAGGCGCGCGGCCGCAAAGCGTGTCGTGTTGCTGACCGGAATTTGGCCCAGAGAAGCACAGTATATTTATGATATTTGGTTTATTTTACAAGAACCGTTCAGAATCGGATTGGTAGTATATTCCAGGAGTTCTCCAGACGAAACCGGGCTTTTCTGCTGTTATGGCTCTTTATAGCGAGCTGTCGGCGATTGTCTGTCGATACATCGACAAGAATGCGTATAGCAAAGTTGATCTCGCCTTTATTTTTGCACCGATGATGAAAATAGAGTGAATTTCTAGAGAATTTTCTGCCTAACGATTTAGTACAGTACATTCTTTCATAGTAACTTCCTTAATGCATCATTATTGTATATGGTTTTTCCATGTTGTATCAGTACCTTTTTTATTGCGGGTTTGTATGCGAGGCGAGTTAATGACCATTTATCTATGGATAACTGTGCTAATCCATTAATGGACTAACTTCAGGACAAGTTCGCCTCGTTCAAAGCATGTGTATATCCATTCTATTAATCCGTACTTATATGGATCTTGTGAATGTTCCAATTTCTGGAAGCCTATAAAGATTTTTATGTCCTTTGTCGCTGTCTGAATGATTTGTGAAATGCATACATCCACTATCGTGCATGAATATTCCGTATCAACTGTCTGAAAATGTGCGGCCGCGGTGCAGAGAAAAAAGCGGCAGTGGTTGAGTCATTCACCTGGTTGGCCGGTTGCCAAGCGCCGGCAGCACTGGCTCGTTGCGATGAATTGTTTGTTCTCTGAATTTTCTCCCCAGTTTTAGTTCCAGATTTCTGTTCTTTTTTACAGGAGCACTTGAGCGTATTTCAGGCTTTCAAATTCACTGTTAGATGTATTTTGTGATTTTTATCAGCTGGATCAAGCTATGTTGTTTTAAAGTTTGTTGAACCATTTAAAGTACTCTTAGTGACTTCGAAGGCGTGGTATAAACATGGGCGAAAAAAGTAGGTTTTCCTTTTTCCGCAATTTTGTTCAAGTGAATGGGCCCCTCCAATGAATGCAGATAAGTGGCGGAAACACCCCACAAAATGTGAAATTGTGAAGAAAAAAACAGTTACTGTGCCCGCACGAAGAGAGTTTGAGGTTCATGGCAATTCCCTGAGGCCAGATTAATCGATTATACCCCGAGTATAATTATACCCCGGGGTAAATATACTCCGAGGTATATTACCTTATACCCCTGTTGTGTGATTCACACAACGCGACCGGCAGTCGTGGTATAATATACTACGGGTATACGGGACAACGCCCATTATTATCTCTTTCACCGAACATTTTTTGATGACGATACAAAACCGAAAATCTACAGTGCGTTCGGAAATGATAGGGACACCCCTGAAAACCAAAGTATGTTTAAATTGAGTGCGGCGTTCAGCAATGCTCATAAATGAATTCAGCAAGGGAAATAACCTCTGTTCACTTGTTTCTATAACAATAGCCTAATATTGTAATATTTTATTTTAAATTGTCACATTATCCGCCGTTCGGAAATGATAGGGACACTATTAAAAAACAAAAATTATCAAACAATGAATGAACAAAACCTACACATACATGAAATCTAATATGATATCGCACCTCCTGAGTTGGAAATTAATTCAAAAATTCTATTCGGCATAGAAGTGGTCAAATTGGATATCACATTTTTATCCAAACTTCTCCAGGCTTCGAGTACAGCGGCCTTTAGCTCGTATACGGTCCCATACTGCTTGTTATTCGCGTAAATCTGGCGCACAATTATGCCCCAGATATTCTCTATCGGGTTGCAGTCAGGACTACACGCGGGCCATTCCATCACGCGAATTTGGTTTTGTTGAAGCCACGCCTTTGTGGATCTGAAGACATGGACCGAAGCGTTATCTTGCTGGAAAATGTAGCGTTGACGCCTTTTTCCAGTGAAGAACGGCAGAAGATGCGCACGCAATGTTTCTTGATACTCCTCCGAATCCATCCGACACGAAGTGAAGGCGATTTCCAAAACATCTTCGCTGCAGAATGCTCCCCAACACATCAGCGAACCGCCTCCGAAATTTCTTCGACTAAATACCATCGGATCCTTGCGAAGATCTCTCCAGTATCATCGAGCACCGTCAGGTCCATCAAGGTTAAACTTCTTTTCGTTGGAGAAGATTACTTGGGACATGTCGCCTTTATCTTTTTAAATTTTATCGGGTTTTTAGAGAATCCCATACCAGTCTGTTGCCATGTTGTTCCTTGCAGACCGGAGTCGAGCTACTTTGTGGGCTTCTGAGAGTGATGGAGCCTTCTTCATCACTTGGCGGACGATGTTTTCGTCTGCGTTTACGACGCTCCAAACAGTAGTCTTCGACACATTGAGCGGCAACTGAGCCCTCACTTGGTTGAGAGACAGACTACTGTTTGAGCAGAGTCGGCTTATCCTCCGTGCATCCCTGCCGCTGACCTTTCTTGGGCATCCAGGACTCTTCGCCAAGCCGTAGGAGTCTGGATCTCGTAGGAACTGACTGATGCAGTTGGGGGAACGTCCGAGCTGGGAGGCAATTAGACGTTGGCTCAGCCCGGCAGCGTTGAGGGCACGTATTTGGGCTTGTTCGGAAACAGTAAGCGATGTACCACGGCCCATGATTGGACTAAAGATGTTGGGTGTCCTCGTGGCAGGGTGTCCCTATCATTTCCGAACGGTGAAATTTTCTAAATGTAAAGGCAAAATCTTATGAAATTAGGCACGGTTTCAAGGAAGTTGCGAACAGAGGTTTTTTATCACGCTGAATTCATTGATGAACAGTAGTCATCACCATTCCCAGAAATTTTTTGAAAATCTCATTTTTTAGAGGTGTCCCTATCATTTTCGAACGCACTGTATTTTGTAAAAACAGAGAAATCCTGTAGCTATGTATATCTGATGCATCCCAAATGGGAAGAGAAAGCTTGACGAAATGACCATTCCGAACGAACTAAACATGTCTAAAAGTACCTAATTTTAGCGTATAATTCGGAAATTATCTTCAAGGTGCTGCTAGACTGCTCTAAATGGAGTTTTCCTTATTATCTTTGCGTCTTCCTCATATCGATTACGGAGATCCGAGAGCGTTTCAGAAGAAAAAGGATTTCAACTAAACTTGGAAAAGTTTACTATGTACAGTCCCAGTTATAGGTTCGATGAAGAATTAGTTTATATAATAGAATTAGTTTTTCCTACTTTTATATGAATAAAGCCTTCACTAAATTTCAATTTGATTTGAATGCTCATAAGATTTCAAAATATTGGTTTGGGAATAGAAATAAAAAGGGGAATCCGCGAGCGGGATATCCAAAAACGAAATCGTCCCATTAACGGCAGCGTTCACGATGATCCTCCTCGTTGACTTCCCACAATGAAATGATCGGCGAGAAGGATCCTAGGCTCCCAGTGTCCAAAGAACGGCAGAAAACGAGCCAGGAGGTGCAAAATAACTGCTGCAAACAAGCGTTTTGTTGTCCCAGACACGCCCCGTGCTCCAGATCCGCCCCCTCGGAATGAACAAATGAAGACTCAGAATACAGGAATGATCAAGTCAAGGAGGTGCTGATAAGTGAGCTGATCGCTTCATTGCACTGATAGGCATCATCCTTCTAGCGGTCAATTCCTCTACGCTCAAAAATCAACGAGGGAGGGCCTATTTTGGCTCAAAAACGCGTCTTTCGTGTCCTTCTAAAGCGTGCCTTACTTTGTAGGCCACCAGACCTTCCGTAGACCGTGGAGATATCGGAAGTGAAATTTATCGTGAACACTGCCTTTAAGAAAAGTGTATCAGCAAAATAAACGGAGAAAAAGAGAAAATATTTTAAAGGGGTAAGATATGTAGAAAACGTCATCAAGTTGTGGAGGCAACACGTGCTGTAGCGGAACGGAAAACAAAAAAAAGGCGAAAAACTCGGTTTTAAGGTTTCGCAAGATTGTCCGCCAGCTGATTTGATTGAATGGCGCAGGCGAATCAACCATGGGTCACGTTTTTGTGGAGTTTACTCGCCGGGGTATACCGTATACCCCAGCTCCAGAGTGGGGTATAATATACTCCAATTTATACCCCAATTCGGAAGAGCATAATTTTTGGTGAATCACATTTTCTAGGGGTATACGGGCGATTATACCCCGATGCGCCCGTATACCTGGGGTATAGTCGTTGACGAATTGTGGTGCGCGCGAAGCGCGCACCAGATTTGGTTTTGAATCGGCCACGCGCGCAGCCCCTTATTCGAAATCTCAGTTCAGAGTGAACGCAGAAATTAGAGCTAAGTTGCATTGAAAAGAGCGTAAAAAGCTGGGTACACACTCCAAAAATGGTTTGGAACGGCTTACTGGTTTTCGAGAAAAAATTGAAAACCCGCTCGTTTTTGTTGTTTATCTCCTTTTTTTTACAGACGGCGTTCACGATCTTGCGGGTACACTTAAAATTGAGCCTTGAAGCCCATTTTCGGACTGGAGACTGGAAATGGGTGCAGGTCGCTCCTATTCCATTTTGAACTTGATACCTTAACTTTGAAGGGTACCTCAAAATCGTGGGTTTACATACTAAATTAGCCGTGGAGCACGAAAACTGCTTGGACATGATACGGCTGTGGAGACCAAGGTGTGGGGTGGATCTGCAGCCAGCTAACACAGGTCGACGGAGGTAAGTACGGAACTTGTCATAATTCGTACTCGTGACACGAAATCGATAGATAATCAATATTATCGATTTTCGAACTTTTTGCACAAAATGCGGCGTGGAGTGGTGATTGCTGATGGGATTGGTTTTCTTGGTTGGGAAATTTTGCTCATCAGTCATTATCGATAAATAACAATCAATAATATTGATTTTTTTCGCCTGTTACTGTTAATGATTTTTGATTTTTGATGGCTTTAAGTCACTTTCTCGGAAAATTCTTCTCACCATGCAAAATCAAATATTAATTATCAATAATATCGAGTTATCACATGTTGCTCGAAATGCAGCAGTGAGTGGTATTTTTTATGGTTTTGGGTCATAAGTTACAAAAATTGTACTCATACGACAATATCGTTTGTCAGAAATTTGTTCATCATTCCAAAATGGAAATCGTGGAGCAAAATCGGAGTCAGAAAGGGAACCTTCGGGAAAAATATGTGAAATTTCTGAAAATCTAGCTTACTGGCAAAAGTAAAGATTTGGTAATGATAAAAAAAAGTTTTAAAAATGTCTTGAAATATCTTAAAAAAAAGAGATTTGGCGTAAAATAGCCTGGAAAATAAAAAAGGTAGGAAATGAAGTGAAATAACCAAAAATGCGATTTGGTGGTCGATCATTTCACAAGCTTCTCCGTTAAACTTATCAAAACAAAATCAGGCGCGCAACGGAAACCTCAAGCCATTTTTGAAAGCTGCAATAAGGGAATCAGCATAGGTCAAGCTAGGTGAACGCAAAGCTCCTTTCCATATCGTGCTTGATTTCGTTTTGATAAGTTTAACGGAGAAGCTTGTGAAATGATCGACCACCAAATCACATTTTTGGTCATTTCACTTCATTTCCTACCTTTTTTATTTTCCAGGCTATTTTACGCCAAATCTCTTTTTTAAGATATTTCAAGACATTTTTCAAACTTTTTTTTATCATTACCAAATCTTTACTTTTGCCAGGAAGCTAAATTTTCAGAAATCTGGCCTCTGAAAGCAGAAAGTTGGTACGGAAGGAGACGGGAGTACGGACGGCTTATCCTTTGTGGGCCAATCGCCTTACAAGGGAATGGCCAGACCGGGTCGCCAAAACTACCCATAAAGCCATGTTTTTCTGATCGACCACTTTCCGGGTAATCTTAAAAGCTCCGATCTGGCTGCCCGAGTAGTAGTGAAAAAAAAGTTATGAACCAAAAAGTCAAGGGCCCTGTAAGATTATTATCATTAAGCTACCGTAGCATGTCATATTCTCGAGAAAAACCACAAACGGACCTCAGTTTCGTGTTCTACGCCCCAAATAACTCCCCCCCCCCTGAGGCCGTTTGCATGAACGATTTACCCGCGAGAGAAGGGTAAATGTTACCCGGAATCTCTGCATTTCCTGTGCTCTATGCGTCTGTCTCGCTTCTCCGCGGACAAGAAATGCAGAGATTCCGAGTGACCTTCGTACTTAACTCGCGAGTAAGTCGTTCATGCATAGGGAATCTGGGCGAAGTTTGGGCTGAAAAAAAAATCCCTCGACCTCCGCACCCCCGAAATTTGAATTGGGCAACCTCCCATGGAGTTCCGAAGGTCAGAAAAAACATTTCCCAATATGAGGTTTAACCACGAATATGAGGTTCGTTTAGCATCTTTCCGGCGATTACGGTAGGTTACGGTAAGTTTAATATAATTGGCTACCGTGGCTCATTGACTTCCATAGTAAACCACAAATACCGAGCAGCAGCGATTGCCACAAGGGCATGAATTGATGATATGAGTTGCATTTCTATATCAGGCCGACCGAGTCAAACTCTCAAATCAAAACGCTTGGCTCCGGGCGAGATTGAACCAGCATATTCCCTTTCCGGGGGAGCGCCTTATTGCATTGCACCACCGAAGCCCCGGAGCCGCTCTCACTCAACTGCTCGGTAAATCTTCATCGAGGCTATCATCCTTTCACCCGCATAACGGGATGAAACAGGTGTACCGTCAGAGACTATCCAACAGTCGTAGACTTGTCAAGAGTGAGAGCGGCTCTGGGGTTTCGGTGGTGCAGTGCGATAAGGCGCTCCCCCGGAAAGGGAATATGCTGGTTAAATCTCGCCCGTAGCCAAGCGTTTTGCGATTAACTCAGCACCTTGTGTAAACATACCATAACGTGCACTGCGACGTTGAACTGCAGTTACGGCAAAAAACATCTCAAATCAAAGTTGAAAAGCGTTTTATGGCTTTGTGGGAATCGGTGCCGCACGGTATTTTGCGTCCAGTATCGGCCGACGAAATGATACACTCTGCCAATTCGAGACTTGATGCCTCAGCAAAAGCGGTTGGCTCTCCTGCTGGCAAAGCGTAGTGTTCTTTCGAGTCCGGGCAGAGCACTCATGCGATTCTCGGCCCCGAGCTGCCCGACAGTTCGGCTCGTTCTCCGAATCTGATGGTCGGCTCCTGTTGCCTTCCGGGCCACTGCTGTTGCTGTCCGGGCACCTCCAGTTGGCCCGAACAGCAACAGCAGTGGCTCGGAGATTGGGAGAACGAGCCGAACTGCCAGACGGCTCCGATTCTAGTTCGGTGCGGCTCAGGGCCGAGAATCGCCTGAGAAAGCAGGGGAGCGGTTGGTCATGACAAAATATAACAATCATGAGGAGATTTCGAAATGATAATCGTAATAGGTCTTACTTCTTACTTCGAGCTGTTTACTATTAGAATGAAGGGGGGGGTGGAGGGTGTAAACTATAGTTATACAATTTCGAAAAAAAATGTCGAACGAACGAAAATCGAATTTTTTTCGTTCGAAAAAATTTCGAAAAATCGGATCTTGAACGAACGAAAATTGAAAAATTTTCGTTCGAAAACAATTCGAACGAACGAAAAAAAAATTCGAAAAATCGTTCGAAAATTTTTAGAAAATTTCGTTCGTGCCCTTTAGCGGAGTATGTTCATCCTTTTCTGCTTTCTCTTTCTTTATTTCTCTTACTCTCTTTCTTTCATTCATTCTTGCTTTCTTTTTGTCTTTTTTTCTGGTCTTCTTTCTTTGTTTTTTTCCATTCATTCATTCTGTATTTCTTTCTTCCGTCCTTCTTTCTTTCTCCCTTTCATTCATTCATTCATTCATTCTTTATTTCTTTCCATTCATTCATTCTTTCTTTCTTTCTTTCGTTCTTTCTGTCTTTCTCTCTCTCTCCCTCTCTCTCTTTCTCTTTCTCTTTCTCCTCTCGCTCTCTCCCTCTTTTTATCCACCCCACGGAGCTAAACCCTTCCTCTCTTTTGCGCAGCTCCTCTCTGAACTCTTTCCACCTGCGTTCTTCCTCTCTCCTTACACCTGCTGACCCTCTCTTTTATTTCACTTTTCCCGTATCGCTTCCTCTCTCTTTCTGCGCTGACTGTGCAAATACAAGAAAATGGTAACATTGTGTTTGAGCGGCATAAAATCTGTGCCTCTCGCTCCCCATTTATTTCTATCCTTTCCTACTCCGTCTCTCTCCACCCACCTGTCTGTCCATTTTCTTCCTCTGTTGCACGACCTCTCTCCGCACCTTTATCTCTCACCACTTACCCTATTCCACCACATCTTTCTGTTTCTCTTCTGCGCGCTATCTCCCATTAGCCCGCCCTCGCCCTCCTTTCTTTCTTTGTCTCTCTCTCTCTCTCTCTCCACCTCTCTCTCACCATATCGCTCTCTTCCCCTACTTCGCATACTTTTTCTTTATTCTTGCTACCCCCTCCCCACTTCGCCTTCCTCTTTTTTCCCCTCACCTCGTTTTTTCTTCCGCACCTCTCCTCTTTCCTCGTTGGTTGTGTAGTCGCACGGAAAGCATTGTATTTGTCTGTCATAAAAGTTCTGATGTAGAAAAAATCTCCAAGCTGTCCAACTTCATCTCTACCACTCTGACTGTCTTCTTCCTCCCTCTCTCTTTGCGCGCTGACTACGCGGACGTACGAACTCGAGTTTATATATTTTGGTTTTCACAAACAATAAATACCCGTGCGCGAGAGTATTAAAGAAAATTACCTTTTTTTTCTCTCTCTCTGTCACAGTATTGATTTTCTTTTTCCTCTGACCATGTGCCGGGATTAATTCTAAAAATTCGCAATGCGCGGCGCCACTCCGCAGCAGGACTATAAACGACGCTCTCGCAGTGAGTCACAGGAGTCGTGCATTTGGGCGATTAGTCTTACCTATGGAAAATCCTCGATTACTCTTTTTGTTGGGCTCTGAACTTTGGTATATCGATTTTTTTTCAATTTTCCAAAATCCTGAATTTTTTCTCTCAATCATGAAAACTAGAGCATTTTCGATTGTGTAGCTTCTGATTAACTCGGAATAAATAGTTGAAGATAAGCCTCTGATCCACTCCATGCCTACTGCTACCCTAAATGGTCGCGGCTGGCCCTGGCCGCATGCGTAAACGCAACGCGATCGATCGTCACAGCTCATCACCAGTTAACATCGGCATGGATCCTGAAGAGACTTTGCATTCCCCATTGAGGGTTGGCGCAACCTCGGTGCACCTATGTTATCGCATATGGCACCGAGTTTGCACCAACCTTCAATAGTGTACGCAAAGTCTCTTCAGGATCCAGGCCGACGTTAACAGCCGCGGGACAACAACGAGACCGGACAGGGTACGGCACGAGGCATGGACATGGCCAATTTCACTTTTGGATATTTTCTCGGACCTCTGTCTCCCCCCCCAGGAGCGTTATTTGGTCAGTTTTATTTTGTTGTACAATTAGAAGAAGAGTAGTATGATCGAATTCTTCGTGAAAAAAATTGAATGTAAACAGTGTATACCACCCTTCAGTATTGCGCACTTGGTGCCCGGCGGAGCTAACCCCCCCCCCCCTTCTTTGCCCCAGCGCAGCTCAGCCCCCTCCTGTGGATATCCACACCCCGCGCTGTACCCTGATACCAGAGTGCGATGAGTATGCGCATGCGGTCCAGACCAATCGCTGCCCTTGACTGATTGGACTAGAATTCGCGACGCGGCTTTATCATGAAAGTAATCAACTTTGTAACTGCGGATGATGAAAATTAGGAGGTGGGGCAGGGAAAGTGCATATCCATACAATATCGAGCATTATTTATTTATGACCTTTACAGCCCCCCCCCTATTACTCTGAGAGTTTTGGCCGAGATATAGCCGCGAAATAGCCCACCAGACTCCGCAGCGGCTCCTGGTGGGGAATTTCCCGGCTATTTCTCGGCTTTTCACGGAACGCACAAGAAGTAGCCGAGTAATAGCCGAGATATAACCGAGAAATATTTAGAAGTAAGCAAAATTAACCAAAACGCAACCGTCGCCGGATCGCCGAGCCACCATCTGGGGCCGCCAGTGCTTGGGCGGGGTCTCCAGCGGCTGAACGAGGTTCAAGTACCTCAAACTTGGGTAATTGAACCGGCGGAGGTGCTGACATCTGAATCATGCATCTGGAATGCTCCGTATATCTACCTGGAGAGCATTATTTCTCGGCTATTTCGCGGCGAGAATTATTTGGCGGCTATTTCGCGGCAAACAGGCATTTCGCGGATATTTCTCGGCCAAAACTCTCAGAGTAACGGGAACAATCTCAGAATTCTTGAATCATGGATGACGAATATGACGACGATGACTTTGGTGTGACAGCGGAAAGCAATAAAAAGGTAGGTTAGAGTCATTAAAAGCCGTCCAAGTTGCGTTTGCACCAATAATGGACGGAGAGAGTGGTAGTAGTACACGCCTTGATTTGTTCTGTTGCAGTATACTGTATTCTGGATCGATGGCGGTGCAGATATGTTCGAGGGCGGTGAGGACTGTGACTTCAAAAGAGCTCTTGAGGTATGTATGCACAGGTTTCTTTGGAAGGGTGGGCCTGTTCATAGATTTTCTATATCTGACATTTAGGCCGTCTTCAACCAGCTGCTAAAAATTGGCTGCTCCGGCTCAAGAACTCATCGCTATGGGTTGTTCATTGCTAACACGGTTTGTTTATGTAATCTAAGGTTTCGTGGAAACTGTTCATCACCATCCGGTTGCAAATAGTGAAGGGCATAGTTCCGACTTTGAGTGAATGATCGAGTATACAGCCGCTAATTTGAGCGAGTCTGGAACCTCTAAGATTAACGCTTTTGGTCCACACTGTATAGTTAAGCTCATGGCTTGCTTCCTCAAGAAAAGCATTTAAATATCACTTGCGGCTGGCGCGGCGGTCGTGTGCGCCGGACCGCTAATCGATTCAGGTCGAGAGAAGGCCGTAACTTATCAGCTCATCACACTGCCAGCCGCCAGTGAGATTTAAACCTGCGCCAGCCGCGGAAGAGGTGTAAATGTTTTTTTTTTGAGGAAGGAAGCCACGGACGTAACTGTAGATACGCCTTGATCAGAGCTGTGGGAAAATCAGCTGACGAGCTTGGAAATAACTTCTACATATGTGTACAGAAAAAAAAAGAAAAATTGGGTAAGCAGTTGAAATTTGGCATCGATTCTACGAGTGAAATCATGCCAAAGTCGGACTCGCCAGCACTCTGCGGCATACAGCGCGACGGATCGCTCAACCATGCGATAGATCTTTGACTTCAGGTGATCAGTGATGTTCTTGTCACTGAGAACCCCACTCATCGAACGCCAATGCCGCGCTCACATGAGAAGCAAGGTTTCTTTCTAGACTGCATTCGGATGCTATAGTCGATCCAAGATACTTGAAGACTTTGATAACTGGTTTCGATTACTGATTGTTGATTTTTTTGGAAAAGGAGGTCATAGAGACAAAGAGGACTAATAAATTTGATCCTTTGCCAGGTATTTGACTATGAAGCACATAGGTAATATTTAGGAAAAATCGGAGACACAATCGCCTGGCGCCGTCAAGCATTGCGTGGAGTGGTTCGATTTAAAAGTCAGATCCGCACAGGAGTCTGGCGAAGACCAGCGTCGCGTTTGTGCGTTAAAGGAGTTCATCGACGAAGGTACCTAGGTTCACGTGGGCGCTGATGCAGCACGAAGGGGTGGTCACGTGCATAATCGACTTAGGTGCTGGGATAAATTGCCTAATTCTGGCCTCGCCATGCTTCACTGTGTACGTAGAGACCGTCCAAAGAAGACTGCCAGCTGAAGTGCGACCGACGTGCGTGTCGAGCGGCCGTTGCTGAAGCATTTTTCTGACAAGCCTCACCACGACTGCAACCAGCTGGCTGAGAAATTATTCAATTATATTCCCACTTATCGATTCACTGGTCCGGAAAAATGCCTTTTGCTCCACACACACACACACACACACACACACACACACACACACACACACACACACATACACATACACACACACACACACACACACACACACACACACACACACACACACACACACACACACACGCATCGCACGCACGCACGCACGCACGCACGCACGCACGCACGCACGCATGCACGCACGCACGCACGCACGCACACACACACACACACACACACACACACACACTTGTACACACACACACACACACACACACACACACACACGCACACACACACACACACACACACACACACACACACACACACACACACACATACACACACACACACAGAGAGGTACAGATACACACACACACACACACACACACACACGCACGCACACACACACACACACACACACACACACACACTTGTACACACACACACACATACACATACACATACACATACACATACACACACACACACACATACACACACAGGCTGCATGGGTGGGCAGTTTCATCTGGACAAATTGTATGTAGGTACACATCAGGGACGGCGAGGTCAGAATTTGGGCAAAAATAAGAAAGAAAAAAGTCCGTAAAAAAAGAAGAAGAAAAAGTAAAGCCTTGAAAACGGATCGTCTTATAATGTGATGAGCCGTCCTGTACGGATGATTCACTCATCACTAGTGTGCATGTATCCACCTTTATGCATCAGTGCCTTGTATGCGTGGTTGATGCAGTGGCCTCTAATATTATCTGTTCTTACAGGAAATGTGAAAGCTGCTTTCAAGGAACGTTTCGGAGGCCATTGCAAATGTGATTTGTCCACGCTGTTATGGTATTCCAGGAAGGTTTTCATGGAGTAGGTTGCCTCTACTATTCAGTGAGTTCTTTTGAATGTGGCTATAACCCCGTCGTTAAAGGCAAGGAGTTTCTCAACGACAGCAGACGATTGTCTACATCACCAATGACACAAATCCATTTGAGGAGAACTGGGCGACACAATTTGAAGGCTACTTTGTGAGTTTTCCTCCTCTTAATGTCCCTTGATTCTCGAATAACCTGCATGGCTTGCAGACGAGAATGAAGAAAGGTGTGGACTCGTTCCGTCATCAGAAGGGGAAGCGAACGGCCGGAGAGTTCTCTGTCGTGCTGCTGCGTCGAGATGAGGACGAGGATGATGACGCGGCTTATGAGAGGGATACGAGGGTCTGGGTGAGTGATTCTCAGATATGGGAAAACTCATGAAACTTGATGCACTGAACGCATTCCTTGTTTCAGCGTCAACTGGATCCGAACATCGGTGCTAGCAAATCAATCGAAGATCTGGAGACCCAGTTAGTGTCTCAACTCGTTAGCTTCGATTCTTCTCTTCAAACAGTCTGCTCAAGGATACTTCTTTTAGAGTGTTCCAGAAGACGTTTTCTCTGCGTGCATTCAGTAACATTCCGTTCGAACTGGGACCAGGAGTGAAGTTCAGCGTTTCCGTGTAGGGAGTTATCCAGTTTTTTTTGAAGCTTTTTTTTCTCTAGAAACTTGCTCAAGGCATATAAGAAAAATCGGCTGCGACTAGTCGCAGTACTGCCCGTGGTAACAAACGTCTTATTATTCTTCAAGGCCCGGTTCTTACTGTAGCTGGTCGCAACGATAGTGCGAAGGACAACTGCTCCTTTTTCATCGAGCTTGATCGAACACGCCGTCCGCCATCGCTGCGTCGGGGCGGCCAAATCCTATGTTTTACTGCATCACTGCTGGAGGAGCGATTAGCAGTAGTCGCTCATAATTGCTCAATTGCTGCCAGCTTGGCATCGAAGGAGCGGTTGCCAGCGAAGGAAACGATTCGTCCTGTGCACTATACACAAAATTGCTGCCGCTGTCAGATCGCTGCAGCAACCCGGCCAGAGCAATAACGAAACAGCGTGACCTACTCAGGCGATTCGCGGCCCCGAGTCGCACCGAACAGGAATCGAAGCCGCCTGACAGTTCGGCTCGTTCTTCTAATCTCCGGGCCACTGCTGTTGCTGTTCGGGCCAACTGGAGGAGCCCGGACACCAACAGCAGTGGCCTGAAAAACAACAGCAGCGGCCCGGACAGCAACAGAAGCCGACCAGCAGATTGGGAGAACGAGCCGAACTGTCAGGCGGCTTGGGGCCGAGAATCGCCTGAGAAGGTTCGAGGAGCGTTTTCAAAATCGAACGAAATTTCGAGAAATCAGATCTCGAACGAACGAAAATTGGAAAAGTTTCGTTTTAAAGAAATTCGAACGAACGAAAATCGAAAAAATTTCGTACGAACGAAAATCGAAAAAAATTTCGTATGACGAAATTTTGGACGGAAGAAATTTGAAAAAAACTTGGTGCGTAAAAGTTTCGAACGAACGAGAACGAACGAAAAAAAATCGAAAAATCTTTCCAAAATTTCGTTCGTCTACAACTATAATCTATGCCTTGTTTGGGTAACTCAAAGGATAGCAGCTATTCAGGTATGCTCTGGCTGCTGAAGCTCGCCCTCCTGCCAAGGAGTACTTAGATTATGAGACGGAAAATCCACTCGAGAAACGCCAAGTTTGGCTGCCGCAAGGGGTGAGTTGCAAGAATCGCGTTATGCTCAGAGCCCTGGAGTAAGGGACTGAGAAGAGTGCAGTTGAGGTGCGTTGTGAGCCAATGGTGGACTACCGCAGTGATAAACCATCGCAATTTATCAATACGGCAGCCCGCCATTAGGTCGCGCAGCGTCGCCGCTCTGCTCAATCCCTTAAGAGGTCATATATACTTACGCCACCAAATTCAGTTTTATAATATCGATCGTGCGGCGCCGCGCGATCAAAATTATGGGAATGCATCTCGCCTCGTCGCTTGGTGGTGGAAGTATAAACGACTCCTAGTAGTTGGCACATCTTTGATCAAAACCAGGAGGTATGACCTCACCCATACTAGCGTGATTACATGCATTTAGAAACCAGGCAGTCATAGGTTTCGACAGCAAGTCGATAGGTCGTCACCATGTTAATCAAATGGCAAAATGATGTTTTTTTCAGGATTCCTCTGAAGCGAGTCAGGAAACGGGTAATGGCACAGAGATCAAGGAGGAGCCGAATACGGACGTGTTGGAGGAGACGGCATGGCTAGGTTTTTAGGCCTTGCTGAAAATCCTTATTTTCTATGAATGTAACGTTTTTTTTCACAGAACGAGAAGTGCAATCTCGCCAACGTGTGAAGGCCGAACTGAAAAAGGCTATTAAAATTGGTGGCGAGTTCATTGTCAGTGATCAGAGTGAAATTGAGGAGCTGGGTAGATTCGATGCGAAAGGTTCGTTTTTGGGTGGGATAGGGAGTGAGTTCTTGATTTCTCAAAGTGTATTTTTCAGGAATAGTATTGCTTGGTTTCAAGCCGATATCCGAACTCAACTTCCAGAATCATATCCAGCCGTCGAGGTTTTTGTATCCGGATGAAAGTGTGGGTTATCTGGACATCTCGAGTTCTGTGTGCTATTCAGAAAATGGGGCGGACCAACCAAAATTCCCGTTTCGTATCGATCGCGTGCCAATACCGTACTGATTGTGGGCAAGGAATGCATTTCTCACCGAACGCGCCCATTTGCGTTCTGACCGCGCATACCAAATAGTTCACGCGGTCGATACACCGGAGTTTCGTACTATCGACTCGCAAATTTTCATGGATGCGTACTGACTGAGGTCAATATTACGCAAGCATTTGTACCAATCGGGTAGCGCAATTTTTTGCGTGACGATGCTTGTCGACCGCGCGGCGATGCGTACCGACCGCGTGGCAGTGCGTAGTGTTCGGAGGGCAATGTGTCTCGACCCCATAGCACTGCGTACCGATCGCCTGGCAGTGCGTACTGACCGCGTAGGAGTGCGTTTTGACCGCGCGGCGGGGTGCGATGTCCGCATGACAATGCGTACCGACTGCGTGGCAACGCGTATGGACCACGCGGCGGTGCGTACTGTCTGCGTGGCAGTGCGTGTTGATCGCATTATTTTGCGTGCCGACCACCATGAGTCACGGTCTAAGCGTCGCCCATCTCGCGGTTGTTACACCCAATTTTCTGAGTAGTTTGTGGCTTTGCGGAATAGCCCCCGTGTGAAATGGCAAAGCTGCAGACTCACTGCTGTCAGTGCGAGCGGTCGCGTCGCAACGTCAGCGATTATTCTGCTGGTGGGAGGAAGACGCTCAGCTGACTTAGCTCGCAGCTCGCATTTTTCAACTTTCTAATAATATTTTTCCTCGCCGGTTCAGTGAACTTACACCTCAGTCCGTTGTAGTCTGTGCTTGGATCGGGTTGCCTGTATCGTGCACTGTTGGAGCGATGCTGGGCTAAGAAGATGGCGATGATCTGTCGGTTCTGTTCTCGAGCGAATCAGAAAGTTCGTCTGGTTGCGCTGCTTCCACAGATGTCGGACAAGAATGAGGTGACTGACTTAATTAGCTGGCTTGTCACATAGGGCGTTCGTAGAATCGTGGATGGTTTCTATTCAAATCACCCACTTAATGAAAAGTTTTGAACAATTTACGTGCAAATTTGACTGCTCGAAAGAGGCTAAACTGGCGGATAGCAGATTTCGACATGAAATGTTTGTTCGAATGAGAGTCCGCGCACGCGGTCGGCGTGCGTGTTGAGCTGCCGCCTCGAAAGCGTTTTCTCCAGACGAGTCTTCAAACGGCTGCAAACAGCTGACTGGAATATTATTCATTGTTCGTCTTATATTCCCGCTAAGCGATTCTCATGTGCTAAAAACGGCTTGAAAACTGCTCGACACGCACGCCGACCGCCTGGTCGGACAGTGTCGTTTGGGCAAACTTTTTGCAGCATTAGCACTTCACCCGGTAGCCTCAAATTAGCTGGCATTTGAAATTCACTGGGCACTGAATAAAAAAAAAGCTTCACTCTGTTTGAAAGATTTTCGGGTTATTCAAATCGGCCCTTAATAAAGTGCCTTTAGTCTAAATGCGAATAGCTCACATGGAAATAGCAGAGCGAGTGCCTGTCATTGAGAACTTGTGTAACCAGCTACTGGCAACTTATCTTAGTTAAAACAAGTTGCATGCTAGTTGGGAGATACAAGTCAGCATCTTTGCTTCATGGTAATGTTTCAATTTTCTCTAAAGTGCCATGTGAAATACACTGAACATAGCAAGTTGCACATAAAGTTGCCTAGAATAAGTTTACAAGTAATAAGCTTCGGCTATAGCAATGCGCGTGTAGCAAGGCCTGCTCGAAGCTTGCGGATAACTTACATTGGCGTAGCGGGGCGACTGACTTCGTAGCTCGAAACTTTATAAACAATGTGTTTTCAATTCGATTATCAAATTCAACATTCTTGTAACATACTTTGGTTTTATGTGTGCTTGCTTTCAAAGTAGTTTGCGCGAAATGGTTGCTGGTGACTTGATGTAAGTTACTCGCAACTAGTGAAAACTTATCGACGCGACGAGGCCCTTGCTTGTTAGTTGTTGTAAGAACTCTTTGCACATGCTATTTATGACCTAAACGAATGAAAACAAGTTGCGCGCTGATTAGAAGGTAGAAAGCAATATTCATGAAACGTGTGTGTTGCCTGACTTCGTTACTCTCAACAATTGTTCAAAGCCAGGGTTTTCGATAAAAACGGTCTTTGAGTTTCCTCTGGAAATCAAATATACCGGGGCTCATTGCACCTATAATAACGAAAAAAAGGAAAAAAAGAACCGCAGATAGTCCTATACGGCCCTCAAACTTGCATTCACGATGCCCTTACCCGCCTACTTCCTTGTTGGCCGTGGAGGGAGTGGACGGGGCGGATATAGCAGAACCGAGCCTTAGGGCCGTATAGGACTATCTATGGCTTGTTTTTGACCTTTCTTTCGCCGTAATTGTTACAGTAAATCCCTATACGTTCGATTTGCGGTGAGAACTCGAAGACATTTTTCATCGTGAACCCTGCCTTCAAAGGCAGCGTTCACGATGATCATCCTCGTTGACTTTCCACAGTGAAATGACAGGCGAGAAGGATCCTAGGTTCTCAGTGTCGAAAGAACGGTAGAAAACGAGCCAGGAGCTGCAAAATGATGGCTGCAAACAAGCGTTTTGGTGCCCCAGACACGCCCCGTGCCCCAGATCCGCCCCTCGAAAGGAACAAATGAAGACTCAGATTATAGGAATGATCAAGTCGAGGAAGTGCTGATAAGTGAGCTGATCGCTTCATTGCACTGATAGGTATCATCCATCAAGCGGTCAATTCCTTCACGCTCAAAAATCAGCGTAAACAAGAGAGGGCCTATTTTGGCTCAAAACGGGTCTTTCGTGTCCTTTTCGAGCATGCCTTGCTATATAGTGCACCAGACCTTTCGTAAGACGTGGAGATATCGGAAGTGAAATTTATCGTGAACACTGCCTTTAAGTGAATCGCAGCTGTGAGAGGCAACCGGAGATTTCTGGTAGTGACTCAGGCCTTTTAGAGTCGCTCGGATCAAATTCGGGAGTACAGCTTTGATGGGTTCCATGTCATATTCTTGCCGTTCGCTGAGGACATTCGTGATGTGTCGGAGAAGATGAAGTGCCCACAGGGAGAATGGCCGAAACGTAATGTTTCTCGAGTAATACGAATGCAAAAATCATAGGTTCAAAGTTGCTGGTTCGAGACTTGAACGTTTCGAACCTAGTCTCGTTACATTTTGTAATGTTTTTCAAAGATATTTCGAAAAAAAGACGAAAAAAGTGTTTCTGTCGACCAGGAGTTAGTAGTGCTCAGTTTCGAAATTTTCAGCTTCCACATCTGATGTGCGGGTAGCATCAGCATTCGTTAAGAAGCTGACTGGTTCCTATACTCCATCACTGTATGAGAATCCACGTAAGCGCTTTTACATGGAATTTTCAAGCTTTTTTAAATGTAACTGAGTAAGAAATACTGCAGGACTCCAGTCATTCTATTCGATGATAATTGAGAACGTTGTCGGTGAGCAAATCGTCAAACCAACGGACACTTTATGTGGGTTATTTTCGAGCGGATAGTGTAGTTACAAAGTTATTCCTCAACGGGATGACTGTCCTTCCCACAATTGCGCTGTGCGATGCGGTGCAACCGCTTGACAGGTTCTTAGGGTGTGTTTGTACTTTTCGTTGGCGCGATGAGTCGATCGCGTCATCACAGCCGGCTGTGCCACGTGTGGGGAGTAACGACTCCAGACAGTATTTATCTTCCATAACGGTCGAAATCGATAAGCGGCTGTGTTGGGTCTAAGTGCAGATGTAACGCACCGCGCGACTCTGTCGCCAATCTGTCGCTAATCCGTCGTAGTTGTCGCCCTCGCGCTTGCCGCTCAAGAAGTTTTCACAGTTGGCGTCCGGTCAATGGTCGCCAGGTGTCAGACTCTAGGGCCCGAATAGAGTCTTACCTCTAAAAAGTGCGGTAGCATGCAATGAGAGTGTATCGCTCAAACGGGGTCGCACGATTGATTCCCCTTTAATGCACGCTGCTGCGGCGCTTGGCGACAGGAGTCTAATCTGGCCCTCGGGGTTTTTAGATTTCCATTGTCGATCGCTGCGAAAGCATGCCTCAGATGAGGGTTGATGGCGATGGGATAACTATCGATTTTCATGATTATAATGCTATCGCATCGCACAGCGATCGAACTCTAAAATAGGCCTTATGCGGCGATAATTTTTTCGAACATTATCTTCGCGGCGCAGGTTTCCGCTCGCTGACAGAGACGCATATGTTTTTTTGAGCATTATCGTCGCGGCGTCAGAACACTGCGATTCTCCCTCGTCGTCTTTGTGCCGCTTCGGTGGGAGTCGTCGCCCATTGTAATCGATATTGCATCTCCCAGCATACGTAGTCGCTGCAAGCGAGGCCGCTCATTCAATTCCGCGGACCCCTTCAGCATCACTCTTCAGCAACTCAAGGCCTCTGCATAGCCGAGCGGCAAAATTCACTCCGCCATGTGGATAGGGGCTGCTACGCAGTTTCGTGCTTGGCCTTTATTCTCCATCATTGTGGCGTGACTTTTGCCGCCAGATTATGCATGGAGTTTTAATGCTCCCAATTTTCGCACAGCGACACAGCGTCGCAACGACCACATTGCATCGTCCTACTTGTGAATCTATGTGGTCATTTCGCGGCTGTGTAAGCAAGAATCGGGCCGAAGCTCAAGTTTACACGTCCCGTCACGTGTGGTTCCTGCTAACTGTTCAGTCGTGGTTTACATTCTGTCACAAGTTCTTTTTTCAGTGCCGTATCACGCTCGACCTGAATTCGCGCAACGGGTGAAAAAGGAGAGTGCGGATCTCATTGCACATTTCCATTTGGACAACTTGGAAAGCGTGACGCCAGCTCGGGGCCAGAAACGAGGCGATGGTGAGCGATAATATTTTCTGACCTGTTTATATAGAGCATTCTGTTCATGAAAGGCACGAGGTTCCAGATAGCAGTGCTGGCGGCGGTCGCTCGAAGAAGTCGAAGCCCGATCTTTCCCAAATGAGTACAAAGGAACTGGCTGAAAAAGGATTGGTAGGTTGTGTCCGGCTGTTGGTTATACCCTCGAAGTCGGTTCCGAAAGAAAGCCATAAAAAGTGAGAATTATAACTTCCTTTTCGAGCTGTGTTAACTGTTGCAGTAGTTGTAGCGGTTGGGGCAGTCCGAAAAGACAAATCGTCCATTCGGAAGAGGGCTTAATTGGGAGGGAACAGAAAATTAAGGTGCGAAACAACATTCAGAAAACAGAAAGACCAATTTGGCCAGAAAACAAATACAAGAGAAAAAAATCGAGACACACGTGCAAAGTGGGTAGCGCAGTAGCAGGACGCGCTGCAGTCGCCACACTCAGTCGTGCTCAATCCCTGCCCAGGCCCAGCCTATCTCCGGGGCTAGCAACATTTGTACCGTATTTTTTGGGAGGACAAGGTAGATGACCTGAACATCGGCTGGCTCCCGAAAGTCATTGTACACGGCCTATGGTCACTCCCGTTGGGAGACTGGAAGTTCACAATGACACATTTTCAAAGAACCTGACGAGCGCCAAGAGTGCGCCATCTCGTAGATGGTAGCTCTGTTCGTAATGCCAAGAACTCACGCAGTTGCGAAACAAGGTTTCAGAGCGAGACAAGGACTGAAGGTCCAAGTAAAACAAAATCTGGAGTAGGGCAAGCGAGATTATCCAATTCAGGATAATAGCAATGTCACGAGTGTGACTGCGGTGGCTCAGCTTGACATCTTCGTCCAGGTTTACCGGAGGACACTCACACTCAGCTCACAGTTGAGTACTCGGTAGAAAAACCGCTCAGACTGTTCTTCAATGGACCGGCACGGCTCCTACAAGAACCCTACGACCCCAACGCAGTTGAAAGAGCTAAAAAATCTCAGCAGGATGACCCCATTAAAGCAATTCTAAGTCGATAGGCAGCAAATTTCTACCACCGTGAATAACACAATGAAAAGCGGTTCCCATGGGAACATTCGATGTTTAAGACGGATTTGTAACAATATAAAATGAGAGCTGATGAGATTCTGAAAAAATGGTTGCCTGTGATGTGCCATGACTCTTACTCAGACAGTGACACCGGTCGGACCGACGGGCACTATAGTAACGTCTTCATGCCTGACTCATCCCAGAAGTATAACGGTCGAATGACGGAATGAGTGTTGTTCGGCTGGGAATTCACCGTCTGGTGGGTAAGGGTTGCTCAAATAGGGTCGTCGTGCCTTGTTTAGTGTCATCAAGGGAGCCGTACTTCGTGTCTTCTACCATGCTCACGACCTTGTGTGCTGCTTTCAAACGCAGAAGGAAGATTATTCCAGAAGAGCCAATTTGTGCGGATCGAAGGCAGCAAAGGGAAACCCTGGAAGATCATGGAACATAGGACGATCAACCAGTATCACGGAAGATATCTCGTCATCAATGTATTCATTGCTTTGCACTTGTTGCCCTTGCGTGGGACGTGAGCTGTGGAAAGTGTTAAGAGTTCGCTAGGTTCTCGCAAAGGCGACTTGTCCGAAACGTCAATCGGACAAGGCTTTTCACATCTTGGACTTTGGTTCAACAAACAAAAGACTACATATATTCGCAACAGACTACTACACACTGCCGCCAAGTTCTTACGGAAGTCGGACATGGTCCGCTTTGGCTATTCCTCAAAACCAAATGCGTATCTGAAGATGAGAAATTTCGCTTCAACACCTTTGCGGAACCGAAGGGAATAAAGGACAACTGGTGACAATCACCCGTTTTTGAAGGACGCCTTGCTAAATGCTCCAGCTCACTGATAGGATGAGAATTTGTATGTGTTAACAGGTGGAGACCGTTGATAAACCATACAGGGACGGGTTAACATCGTAGCACTCACTTCACCATCCGTAATGGTAGTGTCATGTGGCATCCCTACAGGAGTGTTATAAAACTCGGCAGTGCGATGGGTTCGCTTACATTGATGAGCCCTTACGTACTATCTACTAGTACTTGCCCCTACCGAGAGCACAGTTGTCACCGTCACTCGAACAGGTCACGCTGTCTATATCGTCACACATTTGGCTCCATATCCACAGGAGGATAGAACGAGTGTTGAATAGCCTCCAATGTCGACTGACGCACGAGCTGCATTGTTCACAGCGAATTGATTGCTTGGAAACGTATTCCGGGAACAGCAGGAAGCCAAATGTCCCCTACCGTCTGCAAAGCGGGAAAGTGAAAGAACAGTTGGTTTCTCTGCGATGGAGAATGAACCAAGTAACGCTATAACGAACAAGGACATTATCACCAGAGTGAGTGTCTTAGTGTGTGCGAGATGGTTGTGGGCCAGGGAGGGAGAAGCTATCGGGGTTGAAGGGATCGAACGGACCTCCCTTCTATCGGCAAATGAAAAATTGGCCGAGTGTCATTCATTTTTCACATGAATGAAACAGTTAGTTCAAGTTCAGAGTATATGAAGCAGGGAGATGAAGATCAGCTGCTACAAAGCTATATAAGCTTCTACCTTCCATTCCTATTCCTTCCCCTATCTGTGTCCAGTGGTGCTGAGCATTCAGGATTTTCGGGCTAGCAATTATCCACGAAATCGGAAGCCATCATGAGAAAACTATACCGCCAAGACACCACATACTACATGTGATGGAAGACAAATGACGAGTACGCGAAAACGGTCAACCGAGACCGTACTAGTGTCATCAAAGTGATGACGGTGACTGAGTCCTGGATCTTGCCGAGGACGGTCATATGATGGTATCCGTGGACTTTTCATGTGCTATGTATCACCTCATATTCGTGGAGACCGATGGGAGACTGTGACCGCCGACAACTTGGTGGCTATGAGATCATCCTCGAAAACCAAGCCGCCAAGATTTCAATTAGAACCAGTGAAGGAAGGCGGAGGAAGGGCATGTAGGGACGGTCAAACAGTCGTCGTAACCATGGAGCTACGGAATGGCTCAGAGGCAGGACTCTTTCATTCTCAGTCATCGACCGTATTGAAGTATAGCACACACTTATTGCTTGAACTTTCGGATTCTTAAAACGGAGCGCCGCACTATATGAACTATATATGTTGCTCGTTCGCTAGAGAAACGTTTGCACACGTGCATTCATTGTTTGTTTGAGACGTGAACAAGGTCACGTAAAACACTTGAAACAAACGGTAAAGTGGAAAGAAGCTAAGAGAAATTCGAAACAACTAAAACTTGATACAAAGAAATCAATCCAGCCAGATGAAACAAATAGATAAAAAATAAATCTTCTACATACTATTTCATTCAGCTCGACACTCTAACAGCAGCGCAGTTGCGGGCTGCCATCGCTGAAAATTTGTCTTGCGCTGTGAAGCAGGGAGTAAAGAAGGCAGAGATGGTCGACATGCTCAAGAAGTACTTTGGAGCGTAGTCTACAAATTCCTTACAATCAGACAATTAGGATAGGTGTAAGTACACCTCAGTTGTAGCCAATTTTGATTAGGAAAACTGGGTTATAGGCGCAGTTTACTCTATAGGGGCAGTTGTCCCGTCTTTTGCAGTCCGAATTTCACTCAGGACCACTTCACCGGAATGAAACAGCTTGATGTTTCGAATCGCGAAAGCGGATCAGCTTCTCAATTTTGTGTACTTACACCACAACCCGAAAAATTACTGCAATCTGTTGTCATGATCTTTATAGTGATGTCCCCGTCTATTGTCCGTTTATTTGTATAACATATCCTTTTGATACTCTCAATCTACCTCACTTAGATCAATAAACTTACCCAATTACCGCAATTAGGTCACGGTTACCTTGGCAGAGTATTCCGACTAAAGTATAATGTGTCTTGAATGCTTGTCGTGTAGAAATCTTTGATTCTCTGATGCCTTTATGTATATTCAAGGTTTACAAAAAGAGTACCAATAAAGAACTATGTAGTTTTTTTTATATCAGACTAGTATTGGTTGCAAATTGATGTTTTCATGTTCTCGATAAATACTTCTACATTGCATCCTAAATACATCCTAAAAGAAGCGAAGGATTGTTCAATCTCCGGCTTGCCAACCGAACAATAAGTGCTCAAGGGTGAAACAAGTCTTCACCACTGCTAGAGCGGTTGCAATCGATACACATTTTATTCATTCCCTCGAAACGGTTATGAAAATTCAAGCCACTAAACGACACGGTTGCAATTCGAACATCCAAAGAAAACATTGAGGATGGGGAGTGCAATGGATTTATGATGAAACTGATCAGTGGATAGGGCGTTCTGTGGCCGTATTCATGAAACACCGGCAGCCTCCCGGGAAGGTGTTTGGACGAGTTTCCATGTTGCACCTTCCTGGGTACCCGACAGAGGTAGACAAGAAGGCTCCCGGCTACCTGGCGGGTAGACAGGAGGGTTTCTAGCCACCTGGAGGGTGGACGGAGATAATTGCGACTGCCTGCTATGTCGATCTTGCGTTTCAGAACGTGATCAATATGTTACTGGCAGGCAGCGCGCGCTCTGCCCGTCCACCCACACAATCGAGTTCGGGCATGCTGTGCCCGCCGGAATGGATTGATAGCGGAGCTGAGTCACAGCGACCTCCCACCCGGCGGTCTCCTCACTGTCTCTGCGGGTGGCTACTCATGCCTGTCTCTGCTCTGACAGGTGGCGAAGAGGGGGCCGCCGCTATCGAAATCTCGACAGGAAGGCACAAAACTGGTGGCCATACGCTGGGTACAGGAAGCTTAGGCCTCCTTCCTGCGCCCGTGGTTTCATGAACACTGTTCATTCTCGTGGTAATCATTCGGCGTTTGGCGATTTGATGAAATGAGGAAACAAATGAGTTGTATGGCCATATACTGTTCAAAGTATGAAAATCGATAAACAAGCGAGCAGATAATACCTGCGGTCTGCAGTAAAGCCCCACTCTGGCAAGCTCCTCAGGTTGTTGAGTGTTCATAATTTTTTGAACCACAGTCTGGGGATCTCGAAGGCAACGGTTCAATTGTTTGGTTCGAGTTGACCAGTCAGACAAATGGCCTTTGGGAGGTGGACCGGAGAACAACGCGAGCGACACTGTCACTCCGCTTCGAGCGAGAATCAGCGATCTATTCGGGGAAACGTGGCTGCTGTCCGGGCCGCCGTGTCGTAGCGATATCCAGTTGCATCTCCAATTGCGGATGTCCTTTGAAACTTTCCCAACAGCTGATTCGTTTTTACTACCGACTCTTCTCAAGAGTATGGAGCTCATTAATGAGGATACGGTGCTTGTCACAGGGAGTAGGGTCATCATCCCAGCCATTCAGAGTGGGTATCTGGTTGGCCAATCTACCAGGCTATTCTCACATTCTTTCAAACACTCTTAATGTGTTGCTCGAAAAAGATTGAACTGTCGGTGCTAGCCCGACACCCCGTTGTTTACTGTAGCTGCTCAGACACTCATAGCGGTGTGAATGAGCCCCAAATGCTGACCGTCCCCCCCCCCCCCCGATGTTCCTGACCGGCTGCCAACGTTAGGGTGCTTGCCAGCCATGCGGACTAATGACGGGCAGCATGCATGCGGGCGAACGACAGGACCGCTGCCGGTTGGTTGTCCGCGTGCCATGGACCCCTCCTCTGGAAGAGATTGATAAATTATGGGCTAAATTTCGAAATGTCGCGCGCGCGTCCGCGTCGTGATTTGAGCGCGTTGTGGGTCACTGTTAGATACTTCAAAGTAGCAGAATTGAACCCAAGCAAGACGCATTCGGGACAATTGGATTCCTAATCAACCGAATCCGGAGTAGTTCATGTATTTGGATTTCGCTTCGATTCGGATTTGACCTTTTTAGGAAATTCGGATATCGGTTCGATTTGGATTTGTAGTTTCTTCAGTGAATTGGATTTTTTTAAACCGGATTCGGCTCCTTTTTTTGTAAACCAGATTACGGGTCGACATGGATATGGCGCTTTTTCGGTGGTTCGGACACCGAATCGTCAAAGTTTTGGAACATTCAGACGTATATTCGATTTATACTTTCAGTCTACTTCTGGTGCGATTTTTCCTGATCTCTTCTTCATTTCAGCTCTACCCAAATTAATGTTTTCGCGAATAGTTTCGGAATCAAAGATAACCGTGAACACTGCTTTTAAGCATCAACCAATTATCTCATTGTACTGCAGGTGGTATGCACATGCTGTAAGGTACACAATACTTGCAGAATAGTTTTATTCGTATGCTTTGAGAGAAATTTTACACGAGTTGTCTGGAATGTTCGACTTCGTTGGGTTAATGAGATAATACGGTAGCTCCGACAATATCGCATATTTTGTTGGAATCACAAAAGCTGCCGTAAGAACATCGAGAGCAGGGAGCTCCCACCTCGTAAATCACTTGATCGACTTTATTTCTTCTGAATTAGAGAATCCGAGTCTGCCATCGGAAGGATCGAGACGAAACGGCATTGAAAACTTACCCAGGATTGTATATGCACGCATTAACCCAGTTGGTACCGCAGCTCTCCCTCACGGAAACAGCGCATCCCAGCTTCGATGTCGTTGCCCAAGCCATCTGCAGTTAGATATATGTATATCCATGATTCGCTCGAACGCATCTGTTGCGTGCCTTTGAGAGCGTTCGAATTAAAAAATTAACTTGTTGAATCCTCTTTGACTGAAAAAGTTCTTCTGGAAAGGTCAGTGGATTTGGAAGCTTTGTAGAACAGACGGCGCATTTCGATCGACTCAAAAAATCTTAAAGTTTCCCTGAAAATCTAGCCGTTTTTCCATAGGTTCTAGCACTATCGTAAGCTTTTCAAATAGAGGAGGAGAAAGTGCTCAGACATTGGGATTAGCGGACCTCCGGCATTTGCTTGGCGAGCAAAAACCATTCCCGGTGTCGGACAGCCATTAGCCGGCGGTCCGCCAAAACCCTGCCAGCAGTCCGCCAGGAAGTTGGCCGACCGCTGGCAGTCTCTTGGCTAATATCTTGCAGCCCGCTGTCGAGCAATCATTTGCCAGCGGTCCGCCCGTCTCTTGGCAGACCGATGAGTTGAGCGGGGTCCCTCACCGCAGATCGTTGCGTAGGAGATCGCTTACGCAACTGTCTGAGGTGGGTGACCCATTCCACCTTCCCCCCCCCCCTAGCCGTGGGGACTTGCCCCTCAGCTGCCAAAAATATACTAGCCTCTGTAGAGTGACTTCAGGTCACCTTCCAGGGCCGGCATCAAAGTGCCTAGTGAACACTCATTGGAATGAATCGCCTTATATACCGGCTCGGCTTATCAATGAAATCAGAGCTCAAACGATAACATGTTAAAACGTGAGCAGTCGTCAACTCTCTCGAGTGCCAGCCATGTGGCGACTCGGTGCCAAGCGAAGGCCACTGGGCGGTTACGCGCCAGCCGAGTGCCGATTGTTGGACAACTGCGTTCTTGAGCGCTCGGTAATTTCGAGATTTGATTGTCCTTGCCAGTTGAAAGCAACTTATCACGTAGCTTTCAGGCAGCTGGCACATTTTTGCCAGCGGTCCGCCGCTAACTCTAATTGAGATGCCAAGGATGAGCCAGCTGTCAGCCTCGTAATTACCAAATGTCAGCTGAATGCCTGTTATCATCCAGCAGTTAGGCAACTGGCACATATTCGCCAGCCGTCCGTCGTTGGCATTAAATGGCATGCCGAGTGTACGCCAACTGTTGGTTTCGTGATTGCTATTGGCCAGCTGAATGCCAGCTATCCCCCAGCTGTTGAGCAACTGGCGAATTTTCGCCGGCGGTCCACTGCTCCCAATGTCTGAGTGTTTGACACACTTCACGAATGTGCAATACGTGGGGTTGAATCAGTTAACCACGACGCAGCTGCGTGGGACGCTGCCCAAAAGAGCATAGTGGTCTATTGATTGATTTATACATATTGGAAATGCCCTTATATGTAGTATGCAGGCTGCATGTTGTTCTCAGCATGCAATATGGAATAACATACTCTCGTCATGAAACTGATTGGAGACCCGACATGCTTCTGTTTGTATGTAACCAGCATTCCAGGTCCATCAACTTTCCTCACTTGAGACCACCAGTGTTTAATTGTCTAAAATGGAAAATAACAAGGAAACGAGTGCAAATAGCGAGAAAAAGGTACCCGAGCTATGGAGTCCATGCGATCCTGTGCACTGGACTTGGGCAGAACGTAGATGCTCTGTTGCAGTTGTGTCTGGAACCTTGCTATAGGGACTGCTCTCACATCTTGCCACAGAAGCCTCGGCTATTTTCTCGAGTTCGCAGTCGTATTTCTGGAATACATACATATAGGGCAAAACTATAGTTATTTTGTCCAACTGTTCGTAAAAGTTTTAATTAGGTTCTGAGACAGTTCTGATAATGTAGGAGCTGTTGCTTTCTCGAGAGAACATCCTTATCACCAGTTATATTTCACCGCGGCCCAAAACTCCGCCACTGGTGATAATTTAAATCGAAAGCTCGCTAGAGACTCCCCAGGGTTTAGTTGTGGGATACGTTCCTCCAAAGAGGGGGACTAGCAGCTGTTTCCGCCGCAGACACTATGGCCCCCGTCATAGTCGGTGGATCTACTGAGTCCCACCCGGTCGATACGCACCGAATTCGGGTGCGAAAAAATCAACCCACTGAGTCCGACTGCGACCGTCTGATGCTCACCGCAATCTCCCCGGTCGATACTGATGCTTCTAATGCGTACAAGGGCGGGGCCAATGCACCGACTGAGTCCCACTGAGTCCCACCGAATTCATCCTCACTCCACCCGGTCGATATAGGTGTTTCTCACGTGATTTGGGTGCATTTTTTTCGGCCGACTGCGACCTGCCGAGTCCCGCCGCATCTCGACTCTCGTCGTCTGCGCTCTGCCCCACGTACTGCTGCCGCTGACTATCGATTGCGTGTTTCGCAACGGAACTGGTTGGCGCTGGGGGCAACCGGACTCAGTCGGACTCAGCAGGTTTTCCATCCCGGACTCATTCGCACTCAGTCGGACTCAGCAGATTTTTCGACGAAGTCTGACGGGGGCCTAACAGGTTAGACTACATGCACTTGAAGAACCGAATAGCACTACTGGTGTGACGCCGACCTGATCCAAACCTCTGGTTTATGCTCAAAAAATGGAGGAGATGACAAGAGCGTCAAAATCCTGAAATTCGTATTCATGGAACTCATGAACAAACCATCTTTGATCACATACATATTTATTGGCGAGTGGAAATCGAAGAAGGGCGATCATCGTACCACAAGATCGTATTCGTCACTGTGAAGTGGAAGGCTTGGAAGAGGACCAGGTGTTATCATCTCGATGTATGCGTACACCTTTTAGGTGGATATCCTTCCTGGCGTACGCACACCAACGTGAAACACTTGGGAGTCTCTAAGGAGAGGTTCTGACTGAGAAAACCTTCATGCGGTGAATTGAGTGTTGGTAAACGGCATATAACGAGTTGTTGGGGGGGGGGTTATAAAGAAACGACTCAAGCCTTTGAAATATATACTATTGATGCATGCGTGTAGACCGAAAAACGACAAGAAAACTTTTTCAGGATCCCAGGTTCCTGAGCATCGCCTGCCTTTTTTTCTGCCCAGGGGATCACTTGGGGAGCAGCTGCTGTCTTTATGCTGCCTGCTGCAACAACAGTAGAAGAAAAACCGAGAAATAGCCCATCAGGAGCCGCTGCGAAGCCTGGTGGGCTATTTCTCGACTATTTTGCTGTTAGTTCTCGGCGTAACGCCGTAACTCCCAGAGTAACTGCAGACCGAAATTTTGTTACATTGGTAAGGACAGTCCGCAAAGTGTTGTGCTATTCGTGTTCAGCTCTTCAATCAATCAAGGACAGTACGCAAAGTAGGCAATGATAGAAGCGTTGAACAACTGGACAGCTCTCATCGATCAAGGAAAAAATGTGGACGTTGTTTATTTTGACTTGACCAAGGCTTTCGATAAGGCTCCCCATGATAAATTGTTGCAAAAACTTTCACTTGTTGGTATTCATCCGCGAATTGTCTCATGGATTTCGTCATTTTTGACTGATAGGACGTTTTCTGTCCGCGTCAACTCGTCCTTTTCGAGTCCGCGACCCGTTCATAGCGGAGTCCCACAAGGAGGAGTACTTTCTCCCATCCTTTTCAACATCTACACGTATGAAATCGCGAATTTGATCACTCTCTTTGGCACCGGGTTCAGTGCTTTTGCTGATGATATCAAAATTTATCATGAGGTTACTTCTCATGGGGGCTGTGAATCCTTACAACAATCAGTTAATGCTATCAACATGTGGTCTCATGATTGGGATCTGCCCCTGTCCAAGGAAAAAACCAAAATTCTCCACCTCGGTGCAAACAATCATAACTTAAATTATAACATTGAAGGGACTCCCATTGAGATTACTGATCAGATAACTGATCTTGGGTTCGTCATCACCAGGAGTCTTAGCTTTGATGTGCATTGTGAGACTACATCGAGGAAAGCTACTTGTGCAGTGAACAAAATATTCAGAGCTTTGGCAAAACGTAATCCATCTGTTCTTATAAAAGCCTACACCACCTACGTGAGGCCAATTCTTGAATATGGTACGCCGGTGTTTAATCCCTACAAAGTGAAGGACATCAACTGTTTGGAGAAAGTCCAAAGCAACTTCACAAGGAAGTTGTTTATTAGGATGCATGGTTTCGTTTATGGCCGCATACCTGATTCCGTGTAGAGAAATGAGCTGTTTCACTTGAAACCGTTATCCCTCAGAAGAGTAGAGAATGACGTACTTCTTCTCCACAAGATCCTGTTTGGCGTAGGTTTCGGTCTTAAACCTGAGGACCTTGTGACAACGAGAGAGTCAACCACTAGGGGTGGCCCCATCAAACTCCACCGTTACACATCTAACCTCGACTGCAGGCGTCACTTTTTCATCAACAGAACAATACCCATTTTTGAGAACCTTGGTAGAAATCATTCCATTCCTTCCAGCTTTACGTCATTCAAAAATTTCATTCGAGAAAAATTTGAGCTGGCTGATCGAACAAGTAGCCCTTCCTGACTGGCTGGATAGCTTTTGATTCCTTTCTTTAGGTTGATTATTACAGCAATGCGCTTTTCTTTTCTGTTCCGCTATGTTGTTTTTTTTCTAGTTTCCATGCTTTAAACTTCGTATGGTTCATTCGTATTTCGCGGTCATTTTGAACATTGTTTTTGACTACATAGGCTTGCCTATGTAATAAATAAATAAATAAATAAATAAATAAATAAATAAATATATATATATATATATATATATATATATATATATATATATATATATATATATATATATATATATATATATATATATATATATATATATATATATATATATATATATATATATATATATATATATACAGTAGCGGTCAAAAGTGTTGGACCACTCAGAAAAATTGGCAGTAAATAAGAACGAGATGAATTGGTAATTTGCAACTTAGCAGCAATACTCTTTTGACATAGGTCTATCTTTCTGCGGAGTAGATCAAACCTGCGATCATACATGTTTGATCTACACCATAATATCGATTTTTGGTCGTTGCCTCGGCATTTTCGACTGATTAATTCGGCCACTATAACATCACGGTGAGGAGCTTTGTATACAAGTTTCAGGGTAAATTCCATGACTCTGATTATTTTGAAGTAGTTTAGACCATGGTCAGAGCAAAGCGGTTCCATCTGAGCCTTAAGAATGCTGTAATTCGAATGGTGTCACACCGGGAAGTTGCAAGCAACCTAGGAATTTCAAAATTAGCATTTACCAATCTAATGCATCGCTTTGCCGCCAGGGGAATTGCGGAAACCCACAAGTTCCTGGAAGACCAAAAAAGACGACTTCTCGTGAAGATTCCATTCTGACACGGATGAGCGAGAGCGACCCTCACCTCAACGCTGCTGAAATTCAGAAGGAACTCTCCACCTCCCATCACTTGGACGTGAGTGTATCGACAGTACAACGTCGCCTGAGAGCTGTGGGACTGAACGGACGCAGACCAGCGAAGAAACCATATCTGCGAAGATATCTGCGAAGAACCGCATAGCTCGAGTTTCGTTTGCGAAGCGCCACCTTAGCTGGACTTCCGAGGAGTGGGGAAAAGTCGTCTTCTCGGACGAATGAAAGTTCATGATGTTTGGAACTGATGGACTGAGCTATGTGCGACGCCCTTCTGGCAGTAGGTACTCGCCAAAGTACCAGGTTCCTACGGTGAAATACGGTGGCGGTTCCGTCATGATGTGGGGATGCTTTTCCGCCGCCGGCGTTGAACCCCTTCACTTCATTGAAGGCAAAATGGATGCAGGAATGTATGAGAACATTCTGCAGAGTGTTCTGCTTCCTTATGCCCGCGAAAAATTTGGTGATTCATGGGTTTTCCAGCAGGATAATGACCCAAAACACACTTCAGGTCGCGTCAAGAGCTGGTTTCAGACCAACAGAATTGATGTTCTCGAGTGGCCCTTGCAAAGTCCAGACCTGAGTCCTATCGAGCACTTATGGGAGTAGATGAAGCGACATCTGAGAAGAAAAACGGCGACTTCTAAGGCCGATAAAGTTGCTCAGTTGAAAGAGGAGTGGCAGAAGATCTCGCCCGCTACGATTGAGAAACTTATTGAATCTATGCCAAAGCGATGTGAAGCCGTGATCAAGGCTAATGGGTACCCAACAAAGTAATAGTTGTTAGCCTGTTAATTTGCAACTTTGATGTGTTTTCTGTTGAATTAAAGTTGTTAAACTATGCGTTTTCAATTCCTATATGAAAGTGGTCGCACACCAAGTAATCCTTTTTTCTTCAAAAACTTCGCGATTTGTTAAGAAGGTACTTTGATAAAGTAAGCGCGTGGATTTCTTTGCATTCCGACGCCTCTCGCAAAATTTCAGCTCCGTAGCTTGTTTAGTAGCCGAGTTATTGAAAGATTTGGCTTTAACTCGCCCACGCGCAACTTTGCAATTACGAAATCGGCGTTCGGAGTGACTGTGAAAATGCGGTTTTTCCTTCATTGGAAAGAGCGTAAAAAGTTGGGGTATACATTCAAAGATGGTTCGGAATGGTTTCTTGGCGCTCGAGAAAAACGGCGAAAACCACGTGATTTCGGTCGAAAAACTGTTAATCTCCTTTTTTTTCAGACGGCGTTCACGATCTTGTTGCAGAACTTAAAATATAGCTAGGAAGCTAATTTTTTGACAGGAGGCTAGAAATGGATGCAGCTAGCTCCTATTCAATTTTGGAGTTGAAAACTCAATTTTAGCGGATCCTTAATATTGAGGGTCAAGACGGGTAAAAACATGTAAACATGTTATTGTAAACCATCCGACGTTCCCTGAACTTCGAAAATGAACTAGTGAAAATCAACACAGCTAATGATAGGCTTCCGCCCAGGATTGTTCTCTCTTTGAGATGGTTGGTGTAAATAGGATTTGAGGAGTGCGCAGGGCGCAGCAGAAAGTGCGCGGGACCCCAGTGGGAATGCGAAGGATGCCGTACAACGTGTGCGATACCACAGTGGGAGTGCACAGGATGCCGCAGAAAGTGTGCAGGCCCCCAGTGGAAGTGCGCAAGACGTCGTAAAAAGTGTTGGAGACCCAAGTGGAAGTGCGCAGGACGCCGTAGAAAGTGTGTGGGACCCAAATGAGAGTGAGCCGGACGGCGCAAAAAGTGTACGGGACTCCACTGGAGGTGCGCACGATGCCGTAAAACGTGTACGGGCCCTCAGTAGGAAAGAAAGGGTCGTTTTTTTATGTCTGCGTGTCACAATTTTTAGGAGTTATAGTCGTCCGACCCCACCGATCGGTAATGATTTAATTATTTACCGTAGGCAAAAGCTTTCATAAAAGGTTTTGCCTCTCCAGAATGGGAATCGCTAAGCTAAAATCTGGTCAAAAAGGGAACCTTTGGGAAAAATATATGAAATTTCCGAAAGTTTATCTTCCTGGCAAAAGTAATGATTTGGCAATGTTATAACTACAAGAAATATGTATAGAAGTTGACAAAATAAAATTAAAAAAAACAACTCGAAATATGTTTGAAAATGATTTGGCACAAAATAACTAGAAGTAATGAAAAACTGGGAAATGTAGTGAAATGACCGAAACCGGATTTGGCGGTCATTCATAGGCCAACTTTTGATAAGTAGTGACTGACGAGGGATTACATTTTACAAGATTCTCCGTTAAGCTTATCGAAGCTAAATCAACCGCGCAACGGAAACCGTAAAACATTTCATTGAAGCTGTAATACGGAAATCAGCATAGGTGAACTATGTGAACGTAACGCTCAAATCCGATGCGCGCTTGATTTAGCTTTGATAAGTTTAACGGATTATCTTGTAAAATGTAATCGCTCGTCAGTCACTACATATTTATCAAAAGTTGGCCTATGAATGACCGCCAAATCCGGTTTTGGTCATTTCACTACATTTCCCAGTTTTTCATTACTTCTGGTTATTTTGTGCCAAATCATTTTCAAAGATATTTCGAGTTGTTTTTTTAAATTTTATTTTGCCAACTTCTATACATATTTCTTGTAGTTATAACATTGCCAAATCATTACTTTAGCCAGGAAGCTAAACTTTTGGAAATCTAAACTTGTTTACTGTTCCTCTCTGGGCCGAATTCCTGTCCGCAATTGCCTTCTGGACACGCTTTGAGGCCGCACGCTCCTGAGTCGTAAGAGTGTCCAGCGCCGTAGGCGCCGATCTGTTGACTGTAGATGGGTTTCGCAAACTGGAAACTAAAAACAATTGGAGAAAACTGTAAAAAAAGCCACATTGAGTCGGCTATGGCGCTGGGAACTCGGCCGACTCGAGCGCGTGCGGCAGCAAAGCGTGTCGAGTCGCAGTTGCGGACCGGAATTGGGCCCAGAGAAGCACAGTACTTTAAGCTCCCCTGGTATTCAACGATGATTGGCTGAACCTACAACGGCATACGATTCTTCAAGATTCTCTTACTCTTCCGTACCACTCTTTGCGCAAGAGGTCGGCTCGCTCACGTAGATAGCTATTTATCTTACCGTTGGGTACGTATCGAAGACAAGTATGTTCAGTACGTTTCCGTGGACGTGGACAATAGACGTGGTGCTCGCAATTAAACTCAGCTCACATAACTGCTGTTAGGTCTGTGTTGCTCAGGCTTCTGGCTATATACAAAATATCCGTCTAACCATACATTCTCCTTGTGTTTGGTAAACTGTTCAATAAAATAATTTTACGCATTAGATGAACTAAGCTTACCAGCTTATAGATGTTCGCTGCAGTAGGAAGTGCTCTGCCTGAATTTTTTTATGACGCGTCCGTTCGCGAGCTCGGAACTGAACAGATTCATTAAGCCCATACACAAAAAACTGATCGACTTCTCTCACTAAACATTTTCTCAAGACGTATAAAGAACGATTTAAAAATTCTCGTAGATTCCTATAGTTAGTAATGAGCAAGCAAGCCTATCTGTTTTGCACAGACAACATTGTGAGTGTCCTCAGTGAAACCTGATTCTTGATTTGAAATCGCCGGAATCGACCAGAAAGCATTCATGACTTTTCCAATACGGGGAAACGCCATGCGAAGCTTCCTAGTAAGTGAAAACGGCTTTGGAGTGAAAACGGCTTCAAGGTTGTTTTCTATGTCTACCGGGAAAAATGGAAAGAACGCTATAGCAGAATCAATACAAAATCTTCAAAAATGTTAGTAGTTTCAAAAAGTAGAAGAAAGAGACGGACAAAATCTTATATCATTTTGAAAAATTTGAATATTCAAAAACTTTGAACGTCTTCATAAGCGTTCAGCGTACCCTCGATAGTTGTGCATGTTCGAAGCAGTCGTCCTTATTCTGTCGTTCATCACAGCACTGGTGGGACAAATCTGATTGATTGCTGCAACACTATCCCATCACTTCCCGAAACTTTGCCTCGTTGTTTTAGAGTACCTGCTTTGCCATTTAGACACCTCCGTTAGCCTATGCGTGAAACCTCCGTAAGACCATACGTGAACCCTTCCGTCAGCTCCGTAAGCCTACACGTGAACTTAGTTTTCGTTTTTTTCTGGAAAGTACGAATTGCCCACTAAATTTGAATATTTTAGATCTCTGGAAGCAGGAAACTGCGAGCGAAGCAGATCGCGATGGAGTCGCGGAAGATTTGTCACTTACAAAGTCGCGGGGGAGTCGCGGTAGAGGCGCGGAAGCTTCTTCCACCAAGAGGTCGCGGAGGAGTCACAGGGGAGTCGAGGGTCGTCGGGGAGTCGCGGTGCAGTTGCGGAGGAGTCGCGACAATATTTTTCAGAGTAATTGATGCAAAGCTTCCCTAAGGATGGGGAATTCGAAGGCGAAACGTTGCTTTAATCGATTTCAGGCTTGCTAGAAGTGGCTTTTGTTGTTTATCTGGTCTAAAACACCACACATACAAGTTTTTGGTCGAATTTGAAATTTTCCAGAACACCCTGCCTGTTGGGTACCCCTACCTCTTTGCAAAAATTCAAGAACGGTTATAACTTCTTACCATCAGCTCAGTACGGGATACTACGAATTTCTACTGTAGAGGTCCTAAAGATGCAAACAAATCTATTCGCTTTAGTGAATCGACAAACACTTTGTACATATACAATACCCGCGCTAAGTTTTGTAAAAATGGAGAGCATCTGGCAAGCATGGCAAAAAAGCGTCCGATGCATGTAACTTTTTTGGATGAAGACTTTTTCCGAAGTCCGAAAACGCCATCATATTCACAGATCGAATTCCTACCTTATTATGTGACTTGCATGTCAAAACTCCCTGAAATCGCTTTGGGTTTTAAGGAAAAAATTTTTGCAATCGTTTTGCAAAAACGTCGCGCCCGGCGAAACTTTGAACAGTATTTGTACAAGTAATGGAAGAGCAATCTGTATGTTTTTTTCATAAATTAGGTGCAGGTGAGAGAATCTTAAGGATTGTGCTGGTTGAGTTTTCGAAATCCTTTATTAAACACGCTTGACAACTACCTGAAAATCGAAGTTTTGTTGCGAAAACCCTGGACTCTTAGATGAGGGATTTCGAAAATTCAACCAACACAAACCTTGAGATTCTTTCACCTGCACCTAATTTATGAAGAAATCACACAGATTGCTCTTACATTACTTGTACAAATACTGCTCAAAGTTTCGACGCACCTCGCCGCGCGCGAGGTTTTTAAGAAACTAATGCAAAAACTAATTCCTTAAAAAATAGAGCGAATTTGGGGAGCTTCGGCTAACAAGTCACTTAATTAGGTAGGAGATTGATCTGTGAATATGATGGCGTTTCCAGAATTCAAAAAAGTCTTTATTCAAAAAAGTTACATGCATCGGACGCTTTTTTGCCAAGTTTGCCAGATGCTCCCCGTTTTTACAAAACTTAGCGCGGGTATTGTACCTTAGCTCCCTCATTTTGAGCCGGCCGAAGTGAGGCTTATCGGGCTTATCCTGTAGAAAAGCTCCTTATCACTGCTGTAATTCGCCATGACCGACCGCTCCCCTCCTTGCTCCGCCCGGGCTCATCCGAGCAAGCTAGGCTTTATACTTCCCTTGATAAGTGTGATTGCAAAAATCAGTAAGTAGTAACTTTTCTGGAACTGAAATGATTAGACTTGGCTTTTTATCTTTCCATTCACAGTAATGACCGCCAATTTTCTACTGTAACCTTCCGGACAGATATGACGCTGGATGAGATTTGTGTTAAAAAAAAAAGGTTCTATACTTGGGATCCACCTACCATATTAAGCTTGTAATTTCTTCAGGTTCACGTTTGGGCAAAGAACACTCAAAATTTATGCTATCCTCTTTAGGAATTACTCGTTTAATTTTGTATGGTTTTTTTGATGTATCTCATTATTGTTTTTCTCGCATACATACGATTGTCTTATGCATCCTAATAAATCGAATCGAATCAAATCAATTTCGACTGAGAATAAGCCGAGGAATAGCTAATTGCCGCCAAATAGCAGAGAAATGGCCGCTAAGTAATGCTGGCCGCAAAGTAGCCGAAAAATAATGCTCGCCGCGATATAGCCGAGAAATCGTCGAGAAGTAATGCTTGCTATGGAGGTATACGACGCATTTTTGAGGCATGGTTCAGATGTCAACACCTCCGTCGGTTTAAATACCCCAGTTTAAGGTTCTTGGACCTCGATCAGCCTCTGGAGGTCCCGGATGGAGGCTCGGGGAGCCGGCGACACAAGCACGCTCATGCCGATCATTTTTTCCGCAGGGCTACCGTAACCTTCCTTTAAAAATTTTCTGAGTGTCAGCTTGGAAATGACTACATCGTAATAGCCAACAAACATGTTTGCACAATTTCGATCTCCTCAGCCACTTCCCAGTGGCTTCTCGAAGAGAGCGGTGTGTGAATGAATGCATACCTCTCCTCTGCTCTTTTATACCCCGCATGTTATGCGCGTGTGTTATCGTTCGTTATCATGCTTTCGTTCAAGAATGGTTACGGTAGCCCTGCGGAAAAAATGATCGGCATGGGCGTGCTTGTGCCGGCGACGGGCGCGTCGTGTGTCGGTGTGCTGACATGATTTCTATTTTTTTGGTTATTTCTTGGTCCTTTCTCGGCCAGACCTCTCAGAGCAGTAGCAAAGACTTCGTCACTAGATATTGCCTTTTGACACTCCGTTCTACGCTAAAATGGTTTTCGCAGAAAATGGTTTTGCTCATAAGATTTTCATCATCCTGTTTGTAACTTCAAAGTGGAAATGTCCGTGAGAGACATCTCACTTTAGCTCAAACCTTTACTCTACAACACACAACTATTCACAACAAAATTTTTACAAGCAGCATTCTTGTTCGATGGGTTATGGGCTATACATCAATATTTAGAATGATACACAAGGTGGTGTACAGGGGTGTGCGTAATTACGATTTACGATTTTACGATTTAAGGTGTTTTTTGGTCTCGTAATTACGGTTTACGATTTACGACATTTTGGACCGTATATTTTAATTTTTCGTCAATAAAAATACATGCAATGGAAGTAAATCGCAAGATAAGTCTAATTGACTTGCTCTAATCCTTCTTTGCGTATACTAATGTTTTTGGTCAGGAGATGGGACCAACCCAGGCGTGTGACTGCAGCACGATCCTGTTATCTGTCTTTGATGTGATTCTATCATTATAACGCGGGACACACGGTCGGAGTTGAAGGAGCTGGATAACAGATCCGTGTTGCGCGCCGCGCACGTCTCACTACTCTGAGAGTTTTGGCCGAGAAATAGCCGAGAAATAACCGCGAAATGCCTGCTTGGCGCGTAATAGCCGCCAAATCATGTTCGTCGCGAAATAGCCGCGAAATAGCCGAGAAATAGCCGCTAATTAATGCTCGCCGACAAATAGCCGCCAAATAACGCTCGCCGCGTAATAGCCGAGAAATATCCGAGAAATAATGCTCTCCCGGCAGATATACGGAGCATTCCAGAGGAATGATTCAGATGTCAGCACCTCCTTCGGTTCAATTACCCAACTCTGAGGTACTTGGACCTCGTTCAGCCTCTGGAGGCTCCGCCCAAGCGCTAGCGGACCCAGATGGCGGCTCGGCGAGCCGGCGACGGTTGCGTATTGGTTAATTTTGTTTACTTCTGAGCATTTCTCGGTTATATCTCGGTCATTTCTCGGCTACTTCTTGTCCGTTCTGTGAAAAGCCGAGAAATAGCCGCGAAATAGCCGGGAAATAGCCCACCAGAAGCCGATGCGGCCTGGTGGGCTATATACCGGCTATTTCGCGGCTAAAACTCCCAGAGTAGTCGCACGTCGCCCGTCCTCACGAGGAACTTTGTTTTCGCGTTTTTATGAAGATCAACTCTCCTGAATTATATTAAAAGATTAGCGTCGAAACATCGGACAAGGCAGTCTAGTCGTTCTGAAATTTGCTTCAAATAGTGCTCCTGGCCCGCCTTTTGAGTAGACTACGCCTACTCAGAGTCCACAAAATCACCAAGAGCAGCGTTCGATTTTTACTCCAAAGTTTGAAACTCAAAATCGTTTTCTCCAGTTTCTCTTCGTCCGCAGCACACGGATCCTCAGAAAAGGCGTGAGCGCTAGTCTAAACGCTCAGCTTCGCCTCTTTTTATTGAAATTTTCATTCCTCACAAATGTGAGCGTTTGATGGGGCGCCTTGGCTCTATTTCTCATTTATGGGGACAAAAATACACAAAGCGGCAAACCTAGAAAGCGTTTTCTGTGATTACGTTGCCTTTAGCAACCTTCAGTTTCGTCACCATAAAGCTACGATTCTGCAAGTGATTTAGTGGATATAGAGAAAATTAACCTGGGCTGGGTGACCAATGGATCGGACTGATACTTTGCGACTTCTCTGTTGAAGGTCGGCGCAAGCTCGGTGCCATATTTTTTAACGTGCGTGCACTGAGTTTGAGCCAACTTCAAAAGTAGGGAATTCGAAGTAAATATCAGTGCGCTTTTTACCGACTGTGTAATCGGTGCTGCCGTTTCGCAAGCAAATGGGAGTTCTCTAATTCGGCCGTTGAAAATCGCTCAAAAACGATCGATTTTGCTCATTTTACGCTTACAACGGCATTAGCCTTTCGGGAGAAGCATTACGAGTATAACTAAGTCCCTGTTGCCCAGCAGATACGCGGACAGCTGAATTGGACAGGCGGGTTTCTCAAGATCTTGGAAGAATTTGTTGAATGAGCGATAAGGGAAAGCAGAGAAATACTGGTAAGACGGTGACATTAGGGGTATGGTATACGTTTACGAGACACGGTCGCGTTTATCTGCACAACGACAGCGACCTCCTGTCGCGGAGCTCCCGCCCTTCAAATCTGTCGCATTCGCAGTGCGCTGACGACAGGCTTCGGCACACTTGCAGTATGTCAGCCCTCCGCGACACGTCGCTGCGGCTCACGCGTGATTACTATTCCTACGAGAACCGGTGCCGCTGCTTCGATGTGGGTCCCGCCGCGATTTGTGCTAGATCTCATGCCTGTCGCTGATGACAGCGTCAAAGTATACCATACCCGTTGAACGTGGTTACCTGAAAAATGCTGAACGCAACCTAATATGTACTAAGTACGTGAAACGGTGGACAGTAGGTAATTTCTCTTGTTCCACCATACTAGTGATATTTTAGTGGTTATAGTTATTAATTGCTGTTTACGATTTGCGATTTACGGTTTACGATTTACGGTGGTTTTGTCGTGACTACGTTTTACGATTTACGAAATTTTAAATTTCATTTACGCACACCCCTGGTGGTGTACCATTCCGTGAACTTTCGCCGAAGGGCAGACATAGTGCAATCCTCACTCGGATGACAACGTGTACAAGTTCATCCTTTTCCTTTTTTAGAAATAAATTATAGCAATGCATCCAAACGTCAAATGTTTGCTGTACCCTAAAAACATCATAACAAAGGAGTATAGCTGACAACTCATTGTGACGGGGTAATGTTTTCTATGGGTATTGTGATGGGGCTGAAATCTCTATGAGAGGGTCACTGAAGTGCATTCAAAGTACGAGCGACAGTGTGAGCGAAAGAAAAATTCTGGAAGCTCAAAATCTACCGACCCCGTTCATTTTACGGCAACTGTATAAAGGCGGTTGTGCGTTGCGTATTCCCACCAAGCATTCTGTAGGTTGCGCCGATCATCAATCCACGACAATGTTGTGACTTTCTCCTGAATTTTGAGGGAAAAACGCCAAAAATCTTGGAAATTGGTGGAATATTCTCCTTAAAGGCATAGTACACCCTCAGATATGAATTTTAAGATTTTCGTGTAATTGTGACGAAGATCCCTCCTGTCAAACACGTGTCAAACTCAGGCACTCAACGGGTCCGACCCCAGCCTAATACCAATCGGAACAGCGTTCGAACGCTCGAGGGGCGAAACGTTCGACGTCGGCGTAGGTCCCGACAACTTCCGTTCGAACTCCCAGCCGTCCGTTCGAACTCTTATTCGCCCCTTGGAGACTTCACCGCGATCGATCTGTTTCTCCTCGTCATTGCACGTCACAATTCACCGAGCCACGCCATCATTATTATCAACCCTCTTTGATGGCTCGCTATTTTTAATTGCTCCTCATATCCTTCTTTTCCTCAACTACATTTGATATTCTTCATATTTATGTTTTCCTCATCTCCATCTGATATCCTGGGGAAAACAGCGAATTCCTCCCAGGAGGGAAAGCGTGCGTGAACTTCGGAATCGACAGAAGTTGAGGTTCTTTTTTGTTCAAGAAAATCCTTGGTATTCTTTCGGACCGGAAATGCATTACAGTGTACACTAACATTAGCAACTCTTCCGGTTCGACCGAAAGATCGGTTGGTCACACAAACGAGTCTAGTGTGTTTGCAAAAGACTGAATAATTCGACAGCTTCAGCGAGGTGAACGATCCTCAATAAACTTCTCTAATTTCTCTACTGTGTCTTCTAATCCGAAGAGTACCAAATGTTTAGTTAAAGCGTCAAAATAGGTTGAAAATCTTCGGGGAATAATAGTGATTATGTGTTTAGTACTAATAATATCGATAGATATAATAGTCTCTGAGATTGGTTTTGGAGGGATCTTTTCTAAATTCATTTGGCCTCCAATCCAGAAAAAAAACGTATATTGTCGTAGCATCGCTAAAAGTCGTTTTTGGCTAGTGGAATTTTCCTCACAAGAAAACTACTTTTAGTCAGCCTGGCCATTCCGTATAGAATGTGCTTCTGAAGAACAGTTCTTGACGTAGAGTCCAATTATGGTCTTCGCAGCTGCCTAAAGAAAACTCTAAAAAGGTTATACGCGTTTATCAAAGTCCGTTGGCAGGGTAGAGGTTTCACCCCCCCCCCCCCCATGGAAAGTTCAGGGTGTTTAAAAAAAAAAACTCGGATTCGGCTCTGAACTAGTACGTCAATCTTGGGTGTTGAACAAGAATCTGGGGCGGGATGCACTTACGCGGCGGGTTAGGTTGGGGTTAGGCAGGGTTTGGAGCGTCGGCCCGTTTGACGATAGCAGCGCGAGGGCTAACAGGGGGTTAGGCTAGCACTGAAAAATCATTTCCTCGCAAACCCTACGTAAATACATAGGAGGGTGGGGCAGCCGAAACACCGTTGAGACCCCAACTATTGATTATCTCCAGCACTCGCACAACAATGATCAAACGCGCCGATGCTCCAAACCCTGCCTAACCCCAACCTAACCCGCCGCGTACGTGCATGCCGCCCCTGGAGTCCGTTTGACGCAATTCTGAGGTTTACTGTATATTACGGTAGGTACCATGCCATACAGGGGTTATACTTACCTCAATTATTCGAAAGTCGACAAATCGTCGTTGAATTCGTATTCATCACCTCAACTAACCCCGCCCAGAAATTTTGAGTGAAATCTGAAACTCTGACGAAACAACCGTATACCCACCGTAATCTACCGTAATCTGAAAAAATCGATAGACGAACCTCGGATTCGTGATCAGCGGCCCAAATAGCCCACATTGTAAGATTTCAAGTCAAATCTGGAAATTTTCAAAAACGCTTTAAGAGCCCTCTAGTTGGTCTAAATAAACGCCCAACCGCAAATCCGTACAACTCCAAAAAGGCAACAGTCTGTGCGATGTTTGGAAAATGTGCCTTCCCACAAAATTTGCTCAGGAGGTAGTTTTGGGAGCTGAACACAATTATGAGGTCCCTTCCAGATTCTCCAAAGACTAGTGCTTGTTTCGGAAGGTACAGGCCATAAAACGGCCAAAGTCTCACCGTCGACTGCGTACCACGCGCAGCGCGACCGCACGCGCGTCGGAAGCAGACGAGTTTTGGCCGCCGCGCGACGAGTTTCGGCCGCCGCGCGGAGGCCGAAACGTCGCGCGGCGGCCGGAACTTGTCGCGCGGCGGCCAAAACTCGTCTGCTTCCGACGCGCGTGCGGTCGCGCAGCGCGTGGTACGCAGTCGACGGTGAGACTTTGCCCGTTTTATGGCCTGTACAATAGGTACGGAAATCTGGCAAAAAACGCTTACAACATTCTTCAGAGAGGCTTCAGGCAGCTGCAAAGACAGATCGCATTCTGCGCTGAAAGCGGTAAGAAACGTATATTTTATCTTATTTTATCCAGAATGGACAGGCTGACTGAAAGTAGTTCCCTTGTCAGAAAAAAGCCTCGTACCAGCACCCGAAACAATCTCTAGAAAGCAAAATTCAAAAACATTGTTTTGGAACACCCCGAAAGTTGCCTTTTGGTTACGGATTTTTTTCGAAAGCTAAGAAAAAGCTCGAAAATGGAATCCTCCGGAGCATAAGCGAGTTTGAGCATGGATTGTTTATGGACTGTTGCACACCTGCATCTGTCTAAGCACTGTTTTTCGACTAGCAGGAAATCTGGAGCAGGACCTAATGAGGCACACTCAAATGCCATCATCGTTTCACTACTATTGTTACACTTCAGATTCACAAGTTATTTAATCGCTGTTCAAAACGAGCCATTGAAGCGGAATAATCCTAAGAAAAAGCTTGAATAGGGGACATAAGAGAAGAATATTGCTTTCTTCTCACGCTAACGACAGGGTATTAAGCATATAAAAGATTGGAAAGGATGTTCAGAATGGAAAACGACGTGAAGTCGTTCGCGCCACTGATGGCGCTCTTCGTGTAGAGCGCTAGCGTCAGAGCGGTTTCAGAGGGTCTTCCGCGCTTCCCTTAGCGCGCCTTGCAAGTACTTGATATCAAATAGCGCTGTGGTCTCCATGATAGCGCGTATGGGCCATGCCAAGCGCGTTTAGGCTATGTCAAGCGCGGTTGGGCTATGCCAGGCGCGTTCAGGCTATGCCAAGCGCGGTTGGGCTATGCCAAGCGCGTTTGGGCTAAGACAAGCGCGCGCCTGCATAGTTCTTGGTTGCAGATTGCGCTATGTCGTCCCCATAGCAAATTGGGCTAGTTTCGGCGCGTGAAACATGAAGGGAAAACTGTATCGAAGAGCCTAAATGAGATGAAAGCCTGGGTAACTAAAAATTCATCGAATAAGGAAGAATGGAAACAGATCAAAGCAGCGGGAAGGATGCGATAAGTAAGAGCAGAAGTTGGTGGGAAGTAGAGCACTGAAAGATAGTCCAACACGGCAGGTACGAACAGGAAAAGGTGGTCTGTTTGATGAAAGAGAAGGGGGAAAGCTTTATGAACGCTAGCGTACCTTTTAGTTACTAAACACAGTTATTAGGTAGCTAAGGTGGAATTGCAGACTGATGACGTCACAGCCTCTGCATTCTCCCCTTACGTCCGGCAAAACTTGCATCCCCCCCACGTCGGGCAGAGTTATTTTCCCCCCACGTCTGCCAACTTCGCCGACGTGGAGCGAGAAAGGAAGGGTCCGACCCGACAGAAATCTGGGATCGGACCCCGTTCCGGCTAGGGTCGGACCCGGCAAATACCTGAGAATGCGAGATCTCAGTTCCTCCAAATAAGCGAGATATAAGCGACCACCACGGGCCCGACCCCCTCCAGCCACCACCACAGGCCCGGCTCACTTCCTGGTTTTCGATCTCAATAGCCGCTCGATGGATTGATGATTTTCAACTGAGTCGTCGTTCTTCACTCTCTTTACGGTCTTTCTCCTCATTCTGTGTTGCTCTCGTGTCGCGACTGCGAATCAAGAGAAATACAGGCCTGAGACAAATCGTCCACCAAAATTTTGCCCTCAAAATACAGGCATCTTCAATGGAGCCGTATCTCCGTTCGTAGGGGTTTTGGACGATTTCAGGGATACCATTGTGATCAGAGTGTGACCCTCTCGAAGATAAGGATAAAATCTAAACAATAATTTTCTGGGTGTCGTGTGCCTTTAATGCACATTATCAATACACCTAAAGTCTTTGTTACCCATAAACGCAGGAATAACATGGAAAAAATTGAAAATTACAAAAAAAAAATCCGTAAATAACTGAGAGAACGAAATTTTTCTTGCCATTTCTGCGTGTCTCCATGGTAAAGACTTTAGATATTTTGATAATGTTTGTGTGTGGGGAAAAACTTACCGCTTTTCAACGATGCTGATGTTTTTTCTTCGAAATTCAGGAAAAGAATTACAACTTTGTCGCCGGTTACCTACAGTATGCTTAGTGGAAATACGCAACCGCGCCAGCGCCCTTTCTCGTTGCCGTGGACTGTGGTTGTAAAAAAAGCTCGCTGATTAGTGATTCTTTTGACTGCAAAGTTAGATTGGTAGTAAATTGTCTGAAACTGAGCTTACAATGTTTGGCTTTCCATCTTTTTATTCATGGCAATAATAATGGTTTACTATAGTTTTCACATAAAAGGCAACTCTATAATCCGTAAGACATGAGGTGTAAGCTAGAACTTATAAGTGATAGGCAGAAAAAGATCACGAAAGGTCACATCTCCAGAAAAATGAAATAGTGAACGGGCGGACGGATGTGAACATAATTTGGTGCTCTTTCGGAATAGACGACCCATTGAAGAATACAATAAAATTAGCAATTGTTTGGGCTTGGCCGACCGCTCGGTTGGTCAGAGAAAACAGTTCAGTGTGTTTGAAAAAGACTAAATCATTCGACGGCTCTCGTGGGATCATCATTTCTCATGGAATCTCTCTAGTGGGTCGTCTATTCCGAAAGAGTACCCATAATTTTTCCTCATGCAAACTTTCATGGAAATTATTCTGGATGCTGAGCACGAATTTGAGATTGTTTAAAGGCAGCATACACGCTCGCAAGCATAGTCGAGATAACAGCATAGATCGGTCCGCACGGCCCGCACTATGTCGTCAACGACGTTTGAAGCGCTGAAAACTGTCCAGGATGACAGTATTTGACAATGTTTGAGCAATCTTGCCTTCCACGCCCGTATTTTCACACCCCTCTGAGTAACAGAATGAGAATCGGTACTTGTGAAAACGTGTGATAATTGAGAGTGATAGCACTATCAAATGGGAGTGCACGAGAGAAATAGCTTGGTTTCCTTGAGTATAACATGTCTGCATACCTAATGACTCTCGTCCACTTTCGAGAATGCCGCTCTACTTTGGCTTACCTCTTGAAATGGAGGATTTTATCAGTGCACAAACATGTTATACCCAAGTAAAAAAAATCTATTTCTCTCGTGCACTCCCATTTGATAGTGCTATCACTCTCAATTATCACATGTTTTCACAAGTATCGATTCTCATTCTGTTACTCAAAGGGGTGTGAAAATACGGGCGTGGAAGGCAAGATTGCTCAAACATTGTCAAATATTGTCATCCTGGACAGTTTTCAGCGCTTCAAACGTCGTTGACGACATAGTACGGGCCGTGCGAACCTATCTATGCTGTTATCTCGACTATGCTTACGAGCGTGTATGCTGCCTTTAAGAGCCTGAAATGCACACGTATCGTCAGTGCCTATCGAGCAGGAGGCCGCGCTCAGCAATTGAGCGCGAAATCATTTGATCAATAGCCATCCTCTCTTCCCTTTCCGGCGCGCGATTTTCTCGCCAAGCAGCGGCGCGGCTTCCACCCATCCAGTGATTGACGACACAGACTAGCTCTAGAAGGCTTAATCCTCGCAGACGCCTCGGTCATCGGGACTCACGCGTCAAATAAAATGCGGGTTGTATACGCAAACACAACACGCGCCTTTACGCGCAAATTGCTCAAATGCTCCCTGCCTTAGTAATTCGAAAATCGACAAATGGACGTCAAATTCGTATTCACCATCCCGAATAACTCCCGTACGCTAGTTTTGAGTCAAATTTGAGACTTTGACCAAACTACCGTACACCCACTGTAATCTACCGTAATCTGTCAAAAATCGATAAACGGACCAGATTCGTGCTCATCGTTTCAAATAACCCCCAAAACAACAAGTTGAGTCATATCTATCGTTGCATTACGGAAATCATCGAAAGTCGCGATCCTCCCGTTTCGTGCGGGATCGACTTATCAAAGCTTGATTAAGAAATCACGAGTTTCAGTTTATTTGACGCGTGAGTCCCAATGACCGAGGCGTCTGCGAGGATTGAGCCGCTCTAGAAAGCACTGACTTTCAAAGTAGCACGCTTGGCGTACAACTTTGCCATAAATAGAACTATAACCTTTCGGGACTTAGAATAATAACAGACCGCGCGCCCTACGGATAATCTGCGCAATCCACCTCGCGCTCTACGACCAATTGGGTCAGTAAGTTTGAAAACCGGAATTCTTGTTAATGGTGAACTCGTATTTAAAGTTTTGAACTGCATATTGTCTGCCCACTATGTACATGGTAATATAAGCTCTTTTTACTGCGGCTCTCCCACCTACAATGGAAAGTAATCTTTTTTCTTGAAAAAAAAACGGCAAAAAATTAAATTCATTGCCTGGGTGCGCGGTGTGAACACGCGGCCTCTTTGTTGTATCGGTGGTCGTTACTAAGGAACTTGTTAAGGATGTGAGTGTGGATTAGAGAATAAAATTATCTGATAAATAATTGTGGGTCTCTCAAGAGAAGTATGCTATAAAACGGCGAAATTTACATGGTTCCTACGCGTGCTGGTGCGGAGCGGAGGTTAGAGACAGTGAGATAGCGGAGTGCAGACGGAGGCTGAGGTACCGCGACCGGCGCTCGCGCCTCGAATGATGAGAAGTACGACGTTTTATAGAAAGTAGTATCGTTAGTATCTCTTGTGGCTTAATAGTAAAACTGCGCAGTACCCCGGCCCGAGCTGCAGGTTCCAAGAAGGTACAAGCTTAGAAAGGTCGTTTTTTTGTGCTTTTTGTACCTTCCGAAAAGCGCATTAGTCTTCGTTAACTCCGGAAACGGACCTCATAAATGTGTTCAGCGCACAAAACTACCCCCCTGAGCAAAGTTTGGGTGAAGGCACATTTTCCATACTTTGTCCAGACTGACAGCGTTTTGGACTTACGGATTTCGATTGAGCCTTTCTTTATACCGATTAGAGGGCTCTGTAAGCGTTTAAGAAAATGTACCAAATTTGACTTGAAATCACCACAGGAGGTTTTTCCGGGGCGCTGATCACGGATCTGTGGTTTATTTTTCGATTTTTTGAAGTCTTCGGCTAATTTCGTTCGAAGCTTCCCAATCGGGGAAAATTTCGAGGGAAAAACGCCACTTCCGAGATTTTCAGATTTTTAGGATAGATATGTCTCAAAATCATTCTCTGAGGGTTATGTGGAGTGCTAAACATGAATCTGGAGTACTTTTTTCGGTTTTTTGCAGATTACGGTAGATTACGGTGGGTATACGGTAGTTTCGGGGGTGTGTATACAAGTCTGTTGGTACCTGCTCGTTGGTGCCCCTGCTTCTACTGAACCCAGCAGACGTTTGAGTGTACACAGGGAACGTTCGAGCGATATAGCGTGCACAACTATATCGCGAAAGTATCCCGCACATTGCATAAAGGTGTCGCCGTCCGGCACACTAAGGCCTCTGGTCCATAACACCTTAGGATCCGTACCTGGAGTCATGGAGTCTTTGGCCACAAGCCACAATTTCGCCACCCTGAACTGTCGATCGCTGTCAGTGATATCCAAAAACTGCGCTATCCAGACTTCTGAGCTATTTCCATGCACCGTTTGCTGCTTTGCAGGAAACCCGCCTCAGAGATAGACCCGTCATCAGCGTCGGAGAGTACACCATCTACTGCGGTAACGCTGACGATAGGAGAGTGGGAGGCTGTGCAATAGCTGGGGAAGGATTTCAATGGTATGATCAAGGAGTTTGGCTCAACGTCGTGCCGGAATGCATTCGTACGACTGCGGGATCTGAGGATTCAATCTGTGGATAGTGAGTGCTCATGCGCCCACTGAAACCGCCGAAGACAATTCGAAGGATGCGTTTTATGAGGAACTCAATACGTTGCTGGCCACGATACCTTGTCAACATGCTGTTGTCGTGGGGAATGACGCAAATGCGAAGATGGGACTTGATCAGGGAATCCGAAGTACTCGGTAAATGGTTCTACCCAGTGGAGCAAACATCGGACAATGGCTACCGCCTTGTTTGACTTTTGTGAACGCAGTGGTCTGATTATTGCATCGACATTCAAGAGGAATCATCGCCGCCATCAGCTTACGTGGCAGGGACCAACCCGGCTATCTCCAGAAGAGCAGCGGAAGCGGAAGATGACAACTTTGAAACTACAGCTTGACTATGTCCTGGCGAGGAATATTCCAGTATCGGACATTCGAAGATCTAGAGCTGTGTGGGATGTCGCATTCGATTCGGATCACCGTCCTGTTCTGTTGAACTTCACTGCGAGGATTCATAAGAGGAAGCGAGGGGCTCAGCCTCTCCAGAGGATTGACATGACAAGTCTCAGAGATGAAGAGTGCAGAAGGAATTTCCGACAACGCGTTTCTATTCACATCGGAGTACGGACTAAGAAGAAACTTTGCGACGCGGATTCTTTTGTCAAGTGCATCCAGGACGCTTCGAAAGAGGCACTCCCGGTTGTGCAGCCTAAGAAAAAGTTCGCCTACGTCTCAGAGGGAACGACATCTACTTACAACAAAGTATGCGCTCTCCGAACTGCAGGAAACTTCGTGGAGGAGAAGCGTCTGAGGAGGAAGTTGCGTCGGCAGGTTCAAAGGGACCGGGAACGAGTGGACGTGTAGAGCTAAGGAGTTCGAGAAGGCTTGGGAGGAGAAGAATCCGAAGAAAGCCTACACGTTGCTGCGACAGTATAGCGGGAAGATGAAGAGATGTTCTCCTGTCCTGAACACTACCAATGGAGTTGCAGTTGGTGATGCGACGCTGCCAATATGGAAGGATTACTTCAGTTCACTACTGAATCGTCCAGCGCCATCAGTACCTGAGCTCCCGCATGTTCAGAGAGCACATTACGATGTCAGTGAGGAACCGCCGACTGAGTCTGAAGTTTTGGATTGTGTCCGGAAAATGAAGAATGGAAAGGCAGGTGGAGATGACAACATCACTGCTGCTGAAATGCTGAGCTCTTCCTCCGTCTGGGATTCGTGAAATGACCAACACCATCCGTGCCATATGGATGAGCGAAAGGATACCCGATTCGTGGAGACATGCGATCATCGTACCTCTTCACAAGAAGCTATCCGTCACGGATCCTAAGAACTACAGAGGAATCTCTCTACTTCGTGTCATGTACAAGGTTTTAGAACGTATCATTCTCGAGCGACTTATCAAACATCGTGAAGGAACGACCAGAGATGAGCAAGCCGGTTTTCGACCTGGAAGATCGACCATCGACCAAGTGTTCGTCGTGAGAAGAGTAATTGAATCGTGGCAGCGGTTTTCGAAGCCATTACAGCTTGCTTTTTGGACTTTGAAGCCGCGTTCGACTCTCCTCATCGTGATCGATTGCTCAATGCTCTGCGAGCAGATGGAGTCAGAAAAGTATGTTCGGTTAATCGAGGACATGAACAAAGGAACAACAGCAGCAGTTCGTACACCTGTCGGTTTACGTCAGCTTTCGAGGGGTGAAAACAGGAGTAAAGGCAAGGAGCCGTTGCAGGACCTTTTCTTTTCAACTTCGCCGTTGATGACATCATGCGTAGAGTTGCGAACAGTTTCCTGCGGATGTGATCCTAACACCATCAGGACGCTCCTTGTCGACCTGGAGTACGCCGACGACATTGTGTTATTCGCTGAAAACAACGCAAAACTGCAAAGGATTGTGAACCTCGTTTCGAAGTATGCCGCAGCCTATGGACTTCGTCTTCGTCCCGACAAATGCAAGCAGATGTGGGTCTCTCAGGAGCCTTCAACTGGAGTTTGTGTGGACGGACAACAGCGTATCGAACTGGTGGACGATTTCTGTTATTTGGGCTGTTTGCTGAAGAACGATGGTAGTTATGCAGCGGATATCCGACAACAACGATGTGCGAAAGCTACGTCTGGATTCAATTCTCTAACCAAGTGTTTGTGGTCTACCACCATCGCGAAGGAAGTCAAGTTGCGCGTCTACCTATCCGCTATTCGCCCTATCATGATGTACGGATCGGAGACGTGGGCGCACCGAAAACGCAGATGGAAAGGTTGGATTGCACGGAGGAAGCTTTTAGGCGTTTGCTTGGATATTTCTGGCCGCGTGTATGCCATAACGAAGACCTTTACAAGGAAATCGACGCAGTACATCAACGCTTGACACGAGGAGGTGCCAGCATCTCCTAACGCCATCTCAAGCAGCAATGGAAAGTCGACTTCGACTGCTCGGGCACATACTAAGAAGAACGCCGGATCGTCTCGTACAACACGCTTTAAAAATGCTTCCAAATCCTGTCTGGAAACGGCCACCTGGGCGTAGGCGAAAGTTCTGGACGGATGTGGTTAAAAAGGATTTAAAGTCACTCGGCATCGAAAGACAGTTCAGGCGCGATGTTTCGTTTCGCAGGAAATGGAATAGTGACAGCTGGATGGAATGTGTTCAAATTGTGGCTGAAGACCGTGAAAAATGGACACGGCTGACTACTAGGACGGCACACCTCGGTGAAGATGCGGAATGACCGCGTCAGGCGAAAGCCAACCGATTAAGTCAAGTAAGTCAAAATACGGTAGTTTGGTGAAAGTCTCAGATTTTGCTCAAAATTTGTATACGGGGGTCATTCGGGGTGGAGAACACAAATTTGACGTCCTTTTGTCGATTTTCAGATTACTAAAGTGGGTTTTGACCCCTAAAAGACATGTTACCTACCGTAACCTACAGTCAACCTCAAAATTTCGACAAATGGACTCCAGATTTGTGTTCACCACCCTAGATTACCCCTACCCAAAATTTGAAACCTAATTAAAATAAAAACTCCTAGCTACCTTCTTCACCGAAGAGCCCCGGGGTAGCTAGAGATATGAATTGTCTGAAGACAGGGGCGAAACAATTCGTATCTGAAATTATTCTAATCTATTCTATATTTAATAACATTCCATTCCAGTTGCCAATTAATATCCAGTGGCACAAAAAAAAACGGAATCCACAATAGAGTATTTTCTTGAGCTAAATCCGAGAAAATTTCGTGAAACTCCAAAAAAAGGCCCGATGGATACCCTTGCCTTTTCGCGAGACTTAAAAATGCTCATAACTTTTTTGATACCTCTCTTGTCAGCTTAAGGACGGGTAAGGTCGGACGAGGGAGTTGCGCGAGGTGGAGAAGTCGAAGAGCCGGAATAGGAAATCTGGCTGTGGCCCATAATGTAGAGGTTACGGTAGTCTATATCTGTATGGGCGGCCTGTCAGTAAGGCAGCAACTCGAAAAGAATTCGAATTAGTCGCGAGTAGTCGCGACACTGGGGGCCGACATGTGATGAGTTGATGTAGAGTTGGCAACATCTGACGAGGGTATTCGGCAATCAACTGAGGGGTCGATAACGATCTCATAAAATACGAGGGATCTACGAGGTCTAGTCAAGTAATAACATTTATAACAAAACATGACAATCGTATCACTGATTGCGGCTGCAGCAGCAGCGGCGACGCAGCCTCTGGACTCTTCATAAGGCACCGCTGTTTGATGTTGCACACGAAATTTGCCGCAAACTCCTTCGGCGAGGCGTAAAAAGATCGGCGTAATGATTGCATCGATCAGTGTTAAAACCAGGCGTGATCACTCTCTGACCATTCAGCTGTTTTAAGCGTAGCGACGAGGTGAGCCACATGTATGTCAAAGCTTCTATTTCGTTCTATAACACTCGGCAATAGGAGTACCGCTGTGTAGATGAATTGTGAAACCGCATATAAGTTGTAAGTATAAGTATAAGTAAACATTTTTGAAGAAGCTTTCTCTGAAACCATCGATAGGTCTAGACATGCTTTTTCCGATGAATTTGCCGTAATAAATGATCCATGCTGGTTTTGCAGGGATGAAATTCCGAAAGAACTTTCACGATGGCCTAACTCTGGATCTCAAACCCCTGACGACATCCCGCTTAGTTTCATCAAGAGCGTCGCCAATGAGATTTCTGGTCCTTTAGAACACATTTTTAATCTAAGTTTTATGACGGCTGAAGTTCCTTCAAAATGGAGGCACTCATTAGTTACTCCAATCCCAAAAAAGCCCCCGTTCACTAACCCGTCAAACTTCAGACCTATCAGTATCACGTCTATTTTCTCGCGTCTTTTTGAAGAAATACCCAAAAACGGATAGCTGCCCATCTCGACGAGAACCATATCATCTCCCCTCTCCAGCATGGGTTTCAGAAGGACAAGTCCACGGTGACGGCAATGATAGAAACGCTGAACAATTGGACAGCTCTTATCGATCAAGGAAAACATGTGGACGTTGTTTATTTTGACTTCACCGAGGCTTTTGATAAGGTTCCCCATGATAAATTGTTGAGAAAGCTTTCAATTGTGGGTATTCTTCCGCGGATTGTCTCATGGACTTTGTAATTTTTGACTGATAGGACGTTTTCTGTCCGCGTTAACTCGTCCTTTTCGAGTCCGCGTCCCGTTCACAGCGGAGTCTCACAAGGAGGAGTACTTTTTCCCATCCTTTTCAACATCTACACGTATGAAATCGCGAATTTGATCAGTCACTTTGGCCCCGGGGTCAGTGCTTTTGCAGATGACATCAAGATTTATCATGATGTTACCTCCCTTGTAGTGCTTTGAATCTTTACAACAATCAGTTAATGCTATCAACATGTGGTCTCATGATTGGGATCTGCCCCTGTCTAAGGAAAAAACAGAAATTCTCCACTTCGGTCCGAGCAACCATAACTTCAATTATGACATCGAAGGGACTCCCATTGAGGCTACCGATCAGATAACTGATCTTGGGTTCGTCATCACCAGAATCCTTAGCTTCAATGTGCATTGTGAGGCTACATCGAAGAAAGCTACTTGTGCAGTGAACAAGATATTCAGAGCTTTGTCAAGACGTAATCCATCTGTGCTTATAAAAGCCTACACCACCTAGGTGAGGCCAATTATTGAATATTGCACGCCGGTGTTTAATCCCTACAAAGTGAAGGACATCAGTTGTTTGGAGAAAGTCCAAAGCAACTTCACAAGGAAGTTGTTTATTAGGATGCATGGTTTTGTTTATGGCCGCATACCCGATTCCGTGCAGAGAAATGAGCTATTTCATTTGAAACCGTTATCTCTCAGAGGAGTAGAGAATGACTTACTTCTTCTCCACAAGATCCTGTTTGGCGTGGATTTCGGTCTAAAACTTGAGGACCTTGTGACAACGAGAGAGTCAACCACCAGGGGTGGCCCCATCAAGCTCCTCCGTTACACATCAAATCTCAACTGCAGGCGCCACTTTTTCATTAACAGAACTATACCCATTTTTGAGAACCTTGGTAGAAACCATTCCATTCCTTCCAATTACACATCATTCAAAAATTTTATTGGAGTAAAAATTGATCTGGGTGATCGTACAAGTAGCGCTTCCTGACTGACTGGACAAGTTTTGATTCTTTCCGTTAGGTTAATTAGCATGTTGTTTTTCTTGTTTCCATGGTTCAACTTCCTATAGTTTATTCGTATTTGTGGTCATTTTGACTACATAGGCTTGCCTATGTAATAAATAATAATCATAATAAGTGCGGCACTCAACAAGCGTTATACGGTTTGCAACTAAATACCTTCAATCTAGTGAACTTCTTTCTAATAGTTTCAATTCATATTGATCATTCGTCATCACATTCGAATAGAAATTAATTGAAGGAAGTGAAAACCTAGCGAGGGAGTAGTTTGCTGGTCCAGTAGATCAAGTAGGTGTGTTAAAGGCATCGTACGCGCAGGAAACCGTGTATTATTTTTTCATGTTTTTGTGTAGCTTGGCCTCTCTAGTGAACGAAAATGTGGAAGGCGCCCATGAAAAACTTCCATTTGTAAAGCAAATTCATTTGGAACATATTGTAAATACGAATTTGAATTTTCGCGCCAAAATCGTTTTTGAGGTTTTTCTGCAGTTGGGGGCCTCGTCAGTTATTTTCGAAGTTTTTCTACATGTGGAGTTTGTGCCGTAACTGTTTTTCATGTTGTTTGCGGGTCGGATCTACATTCTATGAAAAAAAAGCTAGATGGCTGGTGAGAACTGGTGGCGGATCCTCATCTTCAACCTCTTCCAACCTCATAACCCTAGGTTTTTTAAGCGCCAAAACTCACCGGTGTGGTCTATCGGGCTCATTCATGAAATTGAGCCCAAAAATGGAAATCGATTTTCAGCGCGAACGATGCCTTTAAAGGCAGTGGTCGCGATCAAATATGCTTGTCGTCTTTTTCTCTCCTAATCCTTTCCTGGGTCTCGAGTAGTGGGACCTATAAGAAAAAATCGCGAAAAAATCACTGTTTTGGGCCGATTTTGAAACCTGAACTTTCTTGTCTTTTGATGGTGGACGAGCCCTCTCCACTTCATCGGCATCGATGACCTCTTATATCAAGAACATCAGCTAGCTTGAAATTGAATGTCAATCAATGAACCTCCGAATTTATGTGTGTATCTAGTCAAAAACATTGACTGAGGTGATGCTTTCATTATTCAACCGTTTTTATTCGTTAAATTTGCATTTATTTCGTCCTCTGAATGTCGATGATTTTTGACCGCTCGGCATGAGACTGCGATCTGTTTCGTCATCGCTGTGCACGTGTGCACGAACTAGCTTCTTTGGGCCCTAGAAACTCTATTCGTAGACCGTTTTTCACCGCGCTACCTTCATAGTTTTCCAGCTGTTTTTGATCTAAGCTGATTTTTAGAGTTTTTTCGATAACGTTTTTCATCGTGACCACTGCTTTTAAGTCAAAGAAGGCGAATGACTGTCCACTTCAGGTCGCATCGATTGTTTCGTTGAAGATGCGACTGTAGCGATGGAGCAGTCATATTGTTTCAAAAGCGATCAAGGTGTTTACTATTTTAATCATAACACTTAGTACCTTCCTTCTCTGAGTTTACGGATATTGGTAATACATGCGATGAGTTTTCTTCTCTACTCGCTTTAGTTTAACGTATTTTGAGTCGATTATAATGCGATTACCACACAAAATGATAAAATACGATTTTACCGCAATCATTTGTCGATGACGCGGTGTTCCTCACGTGTCCCTTAATAGCGCGCACCAAAATCCAAAAGGAGGTTGCGTTCCATCAAACATGACAACAATAAGAGGTGTACATTGTGCCTAATAACGTGCGACAAAATAATTAGGCGTGATAAAGCTGAAAGTTTATTTCTTCGGTCAAAAATAGAAGTTTTAGAAGGTAGATAGTTAGAAACACTTTATTCAATTATTTTCACGATTAGAACTGATAAAACGAAATCAAGATGTTGGGATTAGTCCGGCCAGAATTTGCGCTAGAATCACATAGGAGATCAAAGGTGTAGCAATCCATCATATGATCGGTTTGACCCAAGGGCGTTCATCAGACATGGCGTTCACTACAACACATGCTGCCGTTGCTGAAAATCCACGACTCAGGACCATCCCGGCTGCATCCCTGGCCCCGGGCCACCCCGGTCGTCGGACCTCAGCCCACGAGAAACTCCCATGTGCTGATGATCGCACATTGGCCCACACCGTTCCACTCCTATTTCTCGCTGCCCTAGGAAACACAATTTCAGCCAGCAGCTAGCCGTTGCCAATAGCCAGATAGAACGCACCACAACGATGACTGGGGTTGGAGCCGTTTAGAATTGCAAGATCTATGCATATATGGTGGTTCTAGGGCGATATTAGGAAGATGAGTAATTAAAATAAAGAGAAGAATAAGATGAGTTGACATAGACAGAAGCATAAGACAAGTAATTGCAGAAAGAAGAGGATATTGAAATTGGCGGCAATCGAACATTCCCGGCCGATGCTCCATGTTGCATCGGTGGTTGTTACTAATGAACTTGTTAAGGATGTGAGTGAGGATTAGAGAATATAATAATTTATTTCCTAAATAAATGTGGGCCTCAGTTGAATAAAGGGTATGGTCAGACGACGGAGTTGGGCGAGGTGGAGAAGTCGAATGGCCGGAATAGGAAAAGCGCGTGTGGGCCATAATGTCGAGGTTAGGTTAGCCTATGGGGGCGGTCTGTCAATAAGGCCCCAATTCGAAAAGCCCAAGTTAGTCGCGATTGGTCGCGACACCCTTGAGTATTGATATTCTCGAGTTCGCGTGCGGATTTATTCCCTCCACAGAGCATCTCGTCGCAAATAATTGCCCATTTTAGAGATCAAATGCACTCTAACAAGGTGCTGCCCTTTTTTAATAGTATCAGCTATTTCGGAATATTGAAAGACCTAATGTCTCTTTGTTGAATTTATTCTATAGTATGGACAGGACAGCGGAGGGATATCGTAGAGCGCGATCCAAACCTCATGGTTAGAGATTTCGCGGAAGCCGCACGGCTATCCACAATGATCGTGCCTGGCCCACTCACTAGGCTAAATCTGATGAGGAAACCTCATGCATAGATACTTTGAGGTAAAGGTTTTTCGAAGTTCTTTTTTAATCAATTTTTTTGACTTGTCGACTGTTTCAATGTATAGTTCAGGCGAAGAATCATTAGAAAAGTTGTCCCTTAAACCCAGCTGCGTGTGCAGGTGCGATAGATTTGAACATCCAGGCATGTGCATTGACGCATCTCATTCTTTGAGAGTTTCTGGAACAGAGTTCAGAACACGAAGAAGTCACTCACCTAAGAATTGCGAAGCTCATATCATTTGCGACTTTTGGTTTGACGTTTTGTCCGCAGTGTACTAAACACACCAGCAGGCGTAAGTAAATGTTTACTATTTTTTCTTGAATAGTTTCCTTCCGATACTCGAGAGTTTCATGGGAGATTTATCTTATTATCCACTACTTCGTAAACTAGCCTACTCAAAAACAGAGAACTAGAATACGTTTTTCTATCGTGAACATTGCCTTTACCACATCTGCAAAAACAAATTTATCGTCAGTATCTCCTGGCCTCCGTACTGAAACTGCGTCTACCGTTTCTCAATGACTCCGGCGTTTCCCTCCAAAACTTAGATACTTAGTGGAAGTACGCGACTACACAACCGCTTTTCCCTTTCCGTGGACTGTAAATATGACATTGTTAGATTATGACTTTTCCCAGGAAGCTGAGTGTTAGATCATGACTTTTCTCAGGAAGCTAAGTTTTCACAAATCTCATATACTTCTCCCCAATAGTTTCCTTTCTGAATTAATTTTTGCTAGAAGATTTCCATTTTGGAGAGGTAGAACTTCCCGCAAAATCCTGCTATAGTCATGCTAGTGTGGCTTGACAAAATGAAATGTGGCAGGCACCACCCCGTCACAAGAAGCTATAAAAACACACTTCTTTGTTGAGTTTCCATACGCTAGCTAGCTGTGCGATGATTGCACTCTGGCCCAATAGAGCGGATCGCGAAGTTGAGTGTTGGTGTGGAAAGCAACAGGCATTACGATGGAAGTTTATAACCACAAAATTTAGCGCATAGATAATAGTCATACTTCTGCCTGCTGCGTTATATAAACACTCTCCTTTCTATATGTTCTGCGAGTGAGAACGAACTGTATTGTCTCTTTCAGGGTTGTTCTCTTAGGGTGGATCCGAAAAATAGTAAGCGTTTCCGAAGCACTAGTGGCCCGTGTGCCCTCTGTGGGAGCGTTTAGATGTAACTTAATTACTCATACGAAAACCCGCTCCTCGCCCTGCCGAAAAGCCGGCATCGCCAGCGGGATAGTGGGC